>OX422212.1:80435857-80900857 GCA_949130495.1 Sambucus nigra | reverse complement strand
GCCTCCATTTTTGTATTCTAGTTATGATCGGGTTGTATATTCGGGCGTGTGGCCCCAACTTTTGTAATTGTTTAATGCAATGTAATATGTAACTTAATTAATTTGTTTTATATGGGTTGTAAGAGACTGTTAACCGACAGCTTATTCGGTTATTTTGATGTATAATTGTTGTTTGAGTAATATAAGTCTTTTCGATATCAACTTTCTCCTAGATTGATTGGTTCAAATGTTTCTTTTAAAATTACAAATATTATTTTTGACAATCCGTTTTTCAAAATTAGTGGGTGGTTATCTCGTACGTTTATTATATTATTGTGATGCTAATAATGGACCATCTATGATTCCTGCCATTATTGGAGTATCGGGCTGACCACCTCTTATTTTGATAAGCGGGTTGTCACATTGGTACTGAAACTTTACTAACTCCCATTAAGTATATTAGTACTCATAAAATTAAGGCATTATTTATGAGTTAGTCCTATTTATTAGGTCGAAGATGCATAAAATTTGATTGACTTTTATTTAATACACTAAATTCTTTTTCATTATAGAATACATATTTAGACAAATGTACTTCTAACATACCCATTTTAAACCAACTTCTCTCTCTCTCTCTCTCTCTCTCTCTACAAACAAACACACAACCACTCTATCTCTTTCTATTAGCCCCACCCCACCCACCCTACCGGTGACTCTCGAGAACATTCTGCCTGAGAAGCTCGTCGGAGGTCGTTGGAAATCCACACCGAAATGTTTCTCTTTCCTCGTCTCTCTCTATCCTCCTCTCTCTCTCTTAGTCTATTTATTTTCTTTTTCTGCTCCGCGTCGACGACACCATTGCCGGAACTAAAGAAGAAGGGTTTTTGCCGAAAAAATGAAGGTTTTACATAAATAATAAATTTTTATCAGTTTTGATTTTTTCGTCAAAAAATATAAATATGGTGTTGTGTGATAAATCTTGACTAGTCGATTCAAAATATATAAATTTTGTGAATTTTGAATTTGTAGATTTGATGTTATGAAAATTTAAAAATTTGACGTGTTTTTTTGTTGAAAAAGCGAGATAGTTGTCAAAAATATATCGAAATGTTGGTCATTATAATTTGTTGAATTGACAAAATAGAATATTTAATACTATGAACTAAATACTTTTTTTTTACGTCATTGGCTTAGTAAAATGAATTTTTATCCCCTTACGACTTTATCCGTAAAATTAACCCATTTTTTTTTTAACAATCGGGACAAAAATGAATTTAGGGTCAACTTTAAAGGGTAAAAGTCAAAAGTCCATGTATCTATATTATCTGAAGCGAGAATTTACAATGACAACCACCTGTATAAAATTTGGATTCCAGTTCCAGATCTTGGGATTTGAAAATCGGATTTGGAAAGGGCAGTCTTCAAAGATCTGTCCCCTCTGTTGGTCGGAATTTATCATCTGATGTAAGACCTTGTTTTTTCATTTGCGGTTATATTATATATGTTTGCAAATTGCAATTGCATGGATGTTTAACACATATAGATCTGGACTTAAAAATGATTTTATGAATTTAGACTCGTCTTCATTGTTGTTTTTTCTAAAGATTATTGTCTATTTACAATGACAACCACGTGTTTGTTTCAGCTGTATTCACCCCCCACATTTAATCGTGCTAGATTTGGATTTGATTAATGCTATTACTGGATTGGGTGGAAGAAATATTTATAGAATAATTTTCTTGTCAGGTCGTAATTTAGGCAAACCTGGAAAAGTTTCTATGAAAATTGGAAATTTAGACAATGTGTATCGGAGTGTGTGGAAAGAGTTTTCATGGAAGATGTCCAAAACGTGCCTTATCACTTTGTACTTTAGGCAAACCGAGAGAAAGAAGGTTTATGAGAATTCACTTTTCAATACTTATTCCGCAAGGTTCGGAATGGTATTTTTTTTGCTTCCTAGCCATATATGACATCATATTTATAACACTATACATACTAGAGAATTACCTCAGAATGTGCCACTACCAAATTTGTGCTTATGATAGAAATCTGTGTTTACAACACTACCATGTCCACGCCATTGTTCAAGTCCATGGTTACATCAAATTTACCATGCTTATGACAAATTATGCCATTATTCAAGTTAGTCCCTAAGACACCACGGTTTCGTGCCAACTGTGATTTACCAGCGCTTATGCTTGATCTTTGTGCCTATGAGAATTACGTGCTCATGACATTCTAAGTCGGTATCCGTTTAAAATATTTGTGTCTTTGGCTAGAGGTAAACCAATGTTTGGTAAATTGGCGGACCTCACCAGAATTTTGAAAATTTTAAGTATATGATGATATGGAGACTTCCCCTTCAACATTGTTGTTCTTAATATATTTTTACCCTCACCACTCTCATTCTCTTTCTTTCTTTAGATATTTCATTTTCATGATACACACAAGGAGTTTTTTTTTGAAGAGAGAGAGAGGCAGAAAGAGAGAGGTGGAAAAATTAGCGCGTGTGGATTCAAGCCGGAAATCAAAATAGTGTTAATTGTAATTTTTATTTGTATTTCATTGTTGAATTAAGGGACTAAGGAATATTCCCATAATTAGTTAGGGTCATTATAGTAGTCAATATGGGGATTGGAGGGGTATTTTATGGCTATTTGTAAATAAGAATATCCTAGACCATGTTGTGTTATGGAGGACCACCCTTTAGTGATGCTGCCCATGATAATGCTAATATATTCCCAACAAGGTACGGTACTTATCTCTAGAATCCTTCCCCAACCTATATATACTATATATCTACCCCATTGGGAAAATCATTCAATTACCAATTTACCACATAATTTGGATACTGAAATTGAGAGTTTTGAGTATTTCTTGTTATTAAGTTGTTGCCGCCATCATTGTAATTGTGATTTTCTTCCGCATCACATCCGAGATATATAGAGAGTAGATGTGCAAATTCATGATTTTAGTTGTCATTACATGATGCAGATCAATCATGTGCTAGAAGATTGAACATCCTTTTTCATTCTTGTGGCACTAGGTCATTGGAACACTTTCTAGTTCGCAAAAAGTGGAAATAATATGCACATTTGCTTTTTAAATATTTTTGTGAATGAGATAGCTGGCTCTGGACAATGGGAGCTACAATGGGAGCTGTTCCGAGACCATCAACCAATCAAAATGAGCTTTGAGGGTGCCTATCTTTGAACATGTAAGAATTGATTGATTCTCTACCAGTAGGGGTGTTAATGAGTTGAGGTGAGTCGAGCCAAATAATAGGATGCTGAACTATGAAGCACGGATGCGGGTTGCGGGTGCGATTTGAAATTTTTTGAAAAAATAGGGTGCGGGTGCGGCAAGAAAAATAAATTAATATAATATATAAATTATTATTCTTTATTATATATATCAATTTTTAGAGTTAGAAAACAAGCACCATAATAAAATCAACATCTAAATATGAACAATAATTACATTATAATTGAAAAGTAAACTAGCATGAGCATCAACTAAGTACCAGAAGAAAAACATCATATGATTCATGTACCAGTTGTTTAGTAGAAGGATTTACAAATCAAAACATCATATATGCATTGCCAACTTCTTAGGTGAATCATAACAAAAAAATAGTTTTACACGAACAAAAAGTACCCCCCCCCACCCTTTAACACCATTTCGATGGCCATATAACTCAACTTAAATTTTTTATTTTGTTTTGAAAACAGACCCAAAACTTTTACACATCTTACTTTTTATTAAAAAACGAATCCTTGCCGAATCCAAAACGAATCGATTTTTTTTTTCCCCCCACTGATTTTTCTGGGGTGCGAATTGGGGCCGCACCCGCACCTCAGAAGAATCGGATTCGGACTCGAGGCTATTTTTGAAGAATCGGTGCTTCATAGATGCTCAAGCTTGATTTGTTAAGCTTGACGAGCATAAAAAGGTGTTCAAGTTTGGTTTGTTTATTTCACGAGTCGAGCTCGAACAGGCTTTTATTCAAACAAATACGAGTTGCATTCGAGTAGCTTTATATTTTTATATTGTTGCAGTATGATTATTGGTGATTGAGCGGGAGCTTAATAAGGTAATTAGCACAAAAATGTGTTCAAGCTTGGTTCGTTTATTATATGAGCCAAACTAGAAGAAACTTTTATTCGAATGAACACAAGAGGAGCTCGAGTAGCTTGGTTAATTTTATAGCTTTACTCCTGGGGGTATATCATATTTTCATTCAATTTGTTGGTTTATCACTGGTGTGCTACTGCACTTTCAGCTTCTTCCCGCGACAGTCATTGGTTTCATGTTTCTCGTGGGTGTGACCAGAGGGTTTGGTGATGACCAAATGATGATGTAGCGAAATATGGGTTTTCATCCTTTGTTTTTCGTACTATAGATTAGTTTTTTAACACAAGTTGCTCAACTTATGGGTCGTTTTAAATAAGTGAATGTAATGCAAACACCAAAAATTGGATCCAAAGAAGAGACACAACACAAGCACAAAACTAAAATTTTTATTAACAAGCCAAAGATTAATGAGATTTCTATTACATCAGTACATATTTATACTAGTAGTAATTCTACTTTAACTAAGAAAATATTAAAAGAATAAAATACCCTTTACTTACTCTAATATTTCCTACAGAAGACTGAACCCCATTTATTACATTTAATACTAACAATTAACAAAACTAAACCATAAAGCCTATCTTCATTATTATCTACATCATTCTCCCCTTCTTTCAGAAAGTTCGTCCTCAAACTTTGAAATGTTGGAGTCTAGTGCAAAAAAAGCAATAAAAGCCGTCGAGAAGAAGGAAAAAATAATGGGTCCCAAAGATAATTTTGTCAAAAATTTGGGTCCAAAATTTCTATCTCCAAGATTTTCCTCCAAAATTGGATCATAGCTAACCAAAAATCCATACCAACCAAGTCTCTAACACAAGACTCAGGTTACAACTCAGTTAAAGATCATAGATCCAAAAGAAATACATGAGCCACACACTATTAACTCGTAGTGATCAACCCACTTCCTTTAAGTAGCCACTAAAACCCTCTTGAGGTCTAAGGCCAAACAAGCCTTGTTGAAGTTCCATGGCCTATGGAGTACAGGTTCGAGCCTCTCAAAGGCTCTTTGAGAAGAGGAAAAAATTGCGATGTTGTGATGACTTGTTGTCGCACTAAGTCTAACTGCTCAGTCTCCACTGCGCAACCAAAAAATAAAGTTCGTGATAGAAGTATAAAAGTGTTTTTTTCCTGGACCGCAATGAGACGAGGCCTCTAGGCGCATTGAGGCGTAAGCCTCAAGTCGATTTTTACAAGCTTTGCCTCGAGTCATAAGCCTTAAGTGATTTTCTTAACATTAGAGGTATGTGTATCGAACCAATTTCTTGGTTCAATTTTTCCTTTCTCTCATCTTCTTTTTTTGCTTCTTTATTCCAGCCCTAGAGCTACAAATGCCCTTTCTTTTAAATTTGAGGGGTTTTGTTTATTTGGGCAACGAAAGGTTTGATTTTTGGGGTGGCGAACAGAGTTTTTGAGGATTCTTGTTTGCTGCAGTTATGGTTTGTGAGTTTCTTGAGGGTTTGGGGACGTTGGCAATTCGGGCTTGATCGACTTGTGATAATTCTTAAACATCAGAATTGGGGCTAGGGTTTGAATATGAGCAATTCCTTCAAATCTTGATAAGAATAGAGCCAATGTTTTAAAAGGCGAGACGAGGTGCGCCTCGAGGCGGGGGCAAAAGGCCTTGAGGCTTAAGCCTCTAGGTTTTTAATTGAGGCTCACGCCTCATCTGGGTGAGGCTTACGCCATGAGGCTCTCTGCCTTGATGCAGTTGAGGCTTAAGCCTCGTTTTTTTACTGCTCGGGTTTGATCAAAGTTGGTCAGCTGTTTTAATTAAAAAAAAAGCCACTTTTTTATTTCAGCCGGCCCTTCATTTGAAACCCTAGCAGCCTAACTTCTTCCACACCTCTTCAAAACTCTGTTCTCTTTTCAACCAGAGATAACTTCTTCCACACCTCTTCAAAACTTTATCCTCAATCAGCAGGTATTTTTCTCCTTGTTTGTCTTTATACTCCATCCTTTATGTGCCGATTTGTATTTTCTCCTTGTTTTTCTTTATACTTCATCCTCAATTAGCCAAAAAAAAAACTTCATCCTTTATGATGTATGTATATATATACATACAGCAGGTATTTTTTTTTGCTATATACATACAGCAGGTACTTCATATATATATATATACTCTTTTAACTTTTTTTTTTCTCTACATATTCAAATCTTATATTCTGACATTTTTCCTAAACTTTTTTTGTTCTCTACATATTCAAATCTTATATTCCGACATTTTTCCTAACACAAAATTTGTATCATTGTAGCGACTTTTTTCCTAACACAATATTTGAGGATTATGGTTTTAATTATGAATTTCTATTGTCTTTAAGCTAGAATATGTATTATGATGATGACAGGATAGTATTATTATTTGTATTGTGTTGTGAGATCGACTTTACATCATTTGTTTTCATGATAGATGTGATACATATTTTGTTCCTCGTTTAATTATTATTTTTATATCATTTTTAGTGATTTTTGTGGAAAAAAATAGAGGCTTACGGCTCGGTCCGCCTCGAGGCTTACGCCTCGCCTCATAGAGACAAAATGCCTCAACTACGCCTCGTGCCTTTTAAAACATTGAATATGACTTGTTGATTCATCATTTCAGCCCTCATTTGAATCACGATTTCTTCTAGGGGTTTCATATGATTTTCATATTTGTTGTTCTGAATTCTCTTCTTGGGAGCCATAAATGGAGATGCAATTGGGAGACACCCACCCACACATACACCAAGGAGCTCACCTCGCTCTGATACCAATTTGATGAAAACACCAAAAATTGGATCCAAAGGAGAGACACAACACAAGCACAAATCTGAAATTTTTATTAACAAGTCAAAGTTTAATGAGATTTCTATTACATCATTACCTCTTTATACTAGTAGCAATCCTACTATAACTAGGAAAGCATTAAAAGGCTAAATCTCTTTTATTACATTTAATACTAACATTAACAAAACTAAACAATAAAGCCTATCTTTATTATTATCTACATCATAATGTTCCTAGTTAATTCATATTGCTATATGTTATTGTCACCATATCATTCATGCAGCCACATACATAATATTATGTTCCAAAGGATTATTTTAAAAGCTAACTCTATATTAATTTTTTGTTGTTTAAGAAATATTTGATATCAATGTATGATTCTTGTACCTTTTATTTTTTATTTTATAAATTTTTTTATAGAAAAAATTTACTTAGTAGTATGTTATGCTGTCATTGGAGAACAATCTTGGGTCTGCCATTGTATACAACACTACCCAATAGATATTTTTGTAAATAAAATAAGAACTTTTAATTATTTTTTTAAAAATTTAAAAATTATATAATTTGTGGGCAATAGGGGCTTCTAGAAATTTAGCAAGCCCAATAGCCCTTAGGAATGGGAAGAAATAAGTGTAAGTGATATGATTTGAATCATTGGCTTAGAATTGGACATGTCCGGCTAGCTCATGTGACTTGTGTCTCTAAATGTTTTTTGCAGATCAACCTACCTTACTGTAATTGCTTAATATAGCTTAGTTTTCTTGCTTATTTTGCACTCACAAAGATCTAGTTTACCATTTAAACATGCTCCAGAATATTTGTCATACTTCCGATTTGATTGTATGAGCCTCTGATTTTCATTTCTTGATCAAACAGACATTAGATAAGATGGGGTTGTCTTTTACCAAGCTGTTTAGTCGTTTGTTTGCCAAGAAAGAGATGCGGATACTTATGGTGGGTCTTGATGCTGCTGGTAAGACCACTATATTGTACAAGCTCAAACTGGGAGAGATTGTTACAACCATTCCTACCATTGGTACGTTTTTTAATTTTGAACAAATGAACAAGGATGTAAATTGGCCCTATCTATATTGGATACAATGGGCATTATATTTTTTGTTGCCTTAATGTTGTTTTCCCATATTATTTTACCAGTTAACATTTTCAATCCCTCAATGTGCTGATTCACTCTCCATGGGACGCTTCGCTAAATTTTGAAAGACTGTCTGCAACTTCCCTCATACCGCCCCTTTCGCACATATAATGAAAAAAAATGAAAGAAAAAAATTGAAGGCTGATGGAACTAATGTATAGATTTTTTGTTCTTTGGGAGGGTGAGGGAAGGGGGAGTGTGGATTAGAATATTGAACTACTTGGTTGTTTCACTTCGCATGAGCACTACATATGTCCAAAGCCACTGTTTAAGCAGAACAAATTGGCAAGGGAAATGTGAAAATGTCCATACATTTGAATGTTTTCTTTTTCCTGTTTTCTGAGTTTAATGCCTAGGCAAGGATTGTGAAAAATGGTATATTTTTCGTGTTTAGTTCCATCTTAAACATCCATTGCTACTAGTATTTATAAATTTATTTTTATGTATTGTATTCAATGTTCTAAAAGGCACTAGGCGATTTTTATTTTACAGTATTAAATTATAAAATAGCCGACCTCAAATAATTGGGAAAAGGCTTTGTTGAGTTGAGTATTATATTATAAAAATCCACTATTAGCATAAACCTGACAATTCAAACAAAGGCCAAGTATTTGATCAATGAATCAATAACATTGCATACACCAAAATAGTAGCGAAGCCAATGACATATATTTGAGATTAGGCAGTGCCTAGGCAAGGATTTCAGAACACTGATTGTATTTATTGCATTTTTAAGTTTTGGCAGAGGAACTCATTTGTGTTTTTATCAGGATTTAATGTGGAGACTGTGGAATACAAGAACATCAGCTTTACTGTCTGGGATGTTGGTGGTCAGGACAAGGTACATGATGTTATGTAGCCAGTTTGACTGACTTCCCTTTCTAAGGTTGTGATTTATTCTTGCGAGCTCTCTGAGCCCCCCCCCCCCCCCCCCCTCTTTTATCCTCCCTGAAAATAATGAACCATTAAATAGAAAGTTGTTACGCTCGCCACTCACTAGGGATTGTTTTTCCTTCTGATGGAACTTTTCAGTTTTTGCCTCACTTTGTTATCTCATACATAGGTATTTAAAAATATAGGATTTCAACTTAAACCCATCTTCTTCAACTATACCTCTAACCTGTTTAGTTAGACTTGGTGTTTGTTTTGGTATGCCTATGCGCAGCCCTTAAGATCGCCTTTCTTTATAGAAATGGAAGCGCTTCGAGTCATAGCTGCTCTATATCAACTATCTATACACATGCATATATTGCCATGTATGTATGAATGTATATTTTGGGGTTTCTCTTGAGGTTTTTCCTTTTTAGTCTCCCCATATCCCACCATCTTTTCACTTCTTCAGACATCTCTTCTTTGAATCTGTATTTTCTTTTTTCTGAATCCTTAGATTTATATGGTTCAAAGGCCATTTTATCTATAGGCCGCTCAACTAATGGGATTGTCAAGTTCAAAGATTCATTGTGAGAAAATTTTCACTCTGAGGTGGGAAACCTTTAAATACTTATTTGATTAACACAATCATGAGAGAAAAATTAGATAGAACAAACGACGGGGGAGGGGTTTAACTCTCACAGAAGTTAGTTTCTGTGAGCTGATTCATCTGCAAAAAAGATTCATTCACTGAATATGAATACAATTTAGGCGATAAAAAGAACTGATAGTGGCCTGTCTCAGTCCCCTCTTTGTATTTTACTTAGAAGGTAGGACATGCACCTTCGAATGAAAAATAAAAAAGCACAATTAACATGGAATGGAACAAAATGTTATCAAATAAATCACCATCAATCACTATGAATAATATTAAGCATAAGTAACAAAATTATGCAACTTACATGAATGCAATGAAATAAATTGATTAACAGTGGGGATAAATAAAACCGTTTCACTGATTTATTCAACTCCTCCTTGAATAAATCTCCAACATGTGACACCCGCCTATTCTAATCTTGGGTGATCAGTCCATTATTAAATTAAACAAAAATCATTAATGGTGTCATTCTTAGCATCACTGTCGGAAATTCAATTTATTTTACTAATACCCTAATGGCCTGGTGTCAAAATTTTAAGATCTTTATTATTAGCATGCAATAAATATAGTCGGAATAAATATATCATTCACCATTTCCATGCATATAAAAATGAATAATGAGATAACGACATGAATAAGTAACTGAGTTTGGAATAACACTCGAGATAAAATTCAAATACAATCATCCATAAGTAAAGTCTAAATAAATAGTGAAAATAGCTTGGAATAACTAGAAATACAAAGTCTTTGCAAATAATATCCAACTAAGAATGGGCGACATGGCCGACTGAGATAAATAAGGACAACTATGAACTGAATAAATGTGAAGGCGTCTAATAGCAAGGTCTTGCAACTTCCACAACAGCTGCAACACGTAAAATGTAGGAACTCCTGGGCCTGGCATCCCTATGGCTGGGTACCTAAAATGATTTTAGAAAAATAAATTTGAAAGGGGTCAGAGCCCAAGTAAAACAGTTGAAAAAGTTTAGCAAGTGTTTAAAATGCGACAAGATAAGATATTATATACATGTTAGTACAACGTGCTCTCACTTGAGATCCTCACATCTCAACTAATATGCACGCCTAACGTACTACTCTAACCCACCTAGTTATGCTACCCGCCTAACTAGTCTAACTTACCTCTTTTCTCCTACTTAATAAGTTATTGTGCCCACCCGTATTGCCATACAATATGATACTACCTCTTCTACGACTTTATACCCATTTAGGGTTACCAGTAAATGATTACGTTCTCATACACTTTAAGTAATTTAGATATCACTATCTATCTTATCTACCGATACACTCATAGTAGGAATAGTCACATGTATATATATACATATATCATTCTTATCATATATACGTATACAACACCCCTAGGTGGAGACATGCGGTGCGGGCATACTCCGCTATAAAGTCCTGGTATATCACGTACTAAATAAGGACACCGACTCGGATAATCTCCCTCGAACCATAAATCAAATGATACAATATTGGAGGCGAACATAGTTTTAAGCCTTTGGGATACACTCATATCTAACACACCCAAATGACCGGTCACATCCTTATTTGCACAAGTGGTGCTCAATCCCAAAGTTCTATGTCCCGAGGTACAAGTCAATATCCTCCCAATTGGGTTCATCAGAATAAGACTGTCCTCGACGCGAAACTTCCTGTGATAGCAAGTAGCCTAGGTATGATTACATATACAATCAAACAATAGGTATACACACCACCCATATCCATATAATAAAGGAGCATGGTTTTTGAATATATATATATCATTATAGGTATTCACGTAACCTATATCATATACCCCATACGTAGTATAATAACTCTCGAATATTCTACGTATAATAATACTTCTCATTGTATAATCCCGAGTGTTCCCCAATGCCCAAATGGTGACCATTTGTCCCTTAGTAAATTCAGTAGGTATCTCACTCAAGGCCTAATGGACTTGGTCCTACATTCCCCTCATTTTTCCATAACAAGAAATCATTATCCGAATAAGTTTTTATTACCCGTTAAGCTTAATCAATTTTAGCCTTAAGTTCTCCTCGTGTGACTAACCTCAGACCCAACATTAACCTACTGGTAATTAGAATATCTCTCATTAAGATTTTAAAATTAATTCAAAGGTCAACACAATTGTTTCCCACGAGTTCTAAGCAAAAAAGGGGAAAATTGTGGCAATTTAGGAAACCGAATCGATTCGGCCTTGGTCCGAATCGATTCGGCCAAGGAGCCGAATCGATTCGCTGTAGCAGGTATTTATCTTCTTCCTTAATTTGTTACGGGAATTCACCATTTTTAATCTTCCAAACTAACATTACACTAACCCAAACTCCCAACCAAGGGTCTCTAACATTATAGTAGCATGTATCAACGATTTTTAACATATAAGAGTCATTAAATCTTTACGGAACAACCTCAAATCAGATTTAATCAAGATTAATCTCTAAAACCCTATATTGCTATCCATGTTCAAGAACCTCAACATAATTCCAGATTTCTTCCCAAATTTCGTGATATTTCTCATCAAATCCATCCTGCATGTACAAGGGATCAAATATATTATCATTCTTATCCAAGAATATGATTTATATATCCAATTTTAAGGTCAAAGTTCGTAAATTTCATAAGGTAGTCATCCTATTCTAACAAGGATGGTATATCAAATAAAAAATTAGCAAGATAAACAATTGCCTTAATTCGAAGGTCTGATTTATGCAGAAGTGATGGTGGGATTAGTGTTCTCCTCCCGATCTACAATCCGGTGGTGGTAGTGGTGGTGGTGCAAGAAGGTGGTTTTTGGCCTTGGAACCCTAGGAACAACTCTCCTTCTTCCTCCTGTGACTCTCCCTTTGGTTTGGAAAATTAATCCGGTAAAATAAATATTAATTAGCGAGATAAGGGTTAATATTTATTTATATTGAATATTACTTAGTGAATGAGTAATAATAATGATAAGAAAATATTATGATTGTCGTGAGTGAGAAATACGACAATCACGGTAAATTTAATCGGGACGCGCGTATCAGTCGTGTCAGGACTTAATTTGGGAAATATAATATAATTTCACTTGGGGAGACTCGAGAAAATATATTTTTTCGCAGGATTAGGTCAACAGAGGTTAGGATTGCTCTAGAAAAGATGAAAACGGGGAGGGCATTAGGACCAGATGGTATCCCTATTGAGGTTTGGAAGAGCTTAGTGGAGGAAGGAATGTCTTGGCTTACAAAATTATTTAATAGAATTATAATGACTAATAGGATACCCGATGAATGGAGAAAGAATGTTTTAGTACCTATTTATAAAACTAAAGAGGACATACAAAGTTGTTCAAATTATTGTGGTATTAAGTTAATGAGTCGTACAATAAAACTGTGGGAGAGAGGGATTGAATATAGATGAGACTGAAAATAACAGTATCTTAGAATCAATTTGGGTTTATGCCTGGGAGGTCAACAATGAAAGCAAGTTATTGATTGAGGAGATTAATGGAGAGGTATAGGGAGAAAAAGGACCTTTATATGATTTTTATAGATTTGGAGAAGCGTATGATAGGATACCAAGAGATATAGTGATGGAAATGGGCCTATTGTAGGGTTTTATTAGTCATTTTATTTTCTTTTGTATTTTTTTTCATTTTATTATTGTATTTTCCTTTATTTTTGTTATTGTATTTAGAGGTAAGGAGTAGTAATGACATTTTTATAATTAGGGCCTTAGCTTGGAGCCTATCCTACTCCTCTCCTTTAAATACCCACACGTAAGCCTCATTTGAGGAAGACTTGAATTTTGACAATAGAAAAGAGTATTTCTCTCTCAAAAGTGGTGTTTAAATAATTTTAGGAGCCTTTTGATGGGTGGTTTACGTCAAATTGGTATCAGAGCGGGTGAAGTTCCACATTAGTGTTAGTGTATCGGTGTATTTTTTTATCAAATCGTACGCTACTCCCAATGGCTCCCAAAAAATCCAAACCACAATATAATGAAATTCAAGAGTTGAGGCAAGAACTAGGGCACAAGATTGAACAACAAACCCTAGAATTCAATAAGAAGTTTGATCTTCTTTTCCAACTTATCTCTTCCAAAATTCAAAACCATAACCCTTTAAACCCCCAAGCAACCCCACCTTTACCCCGTCCCTTTTCCCCCACCCCTGTTACCCCTGCCTACACCCCACACCTCCTTTCAATCTGCTCCTCGACCCCCAAAACCCGCACCCCTAGACCCCCTGTCGCCGCTGCCCTGCCTTGGGCGGCCGTCCGCCACCCGCCACCTAGGCCCCCGCCACCTCTGCCCTGATCCCACCCCCCACCCCTCCACCCACTGCCATAAACTCTAGTCCTTAACCCACCAAACCCGAGCCACTACTGCTCGAACCAGCATCCCCACCCCTCTCCACCTCTCTGACACACCCTCACAACCCCAAAACGACCCTGAAAACCTGGAGTTTTGCCCCAGGTCTGCGCGGAAACCCCTGGACTGCTCTACCCCGCCTCAAACCCTTTTAACCGCTCCAAAATCATGGTTTTCGACCCGGGTGGAAGTTTTTGGTGTTTGATTGGGTGAAGAGAGAAGAAGAAATGAAGACCAAGATATGTGGGATGCGCACCCCTCAATTTTCAGAAATTACCTTTTGGCCCCCACAAGTTTTTGGCACCTTTTTTTTTGGAATTTTCTCATGAATCCCCAATTTTTGAACGCTCGAGGACGAGCTTAGTTTTAAGAGGGGGAGAGCAATGGAAATGAGCCATATTGTAGGGTTTTATTAGTCATTTTATTTTCTTTTGTATTTTCTTTCATTTTATTATTGTATTTTCCTTTATTTTTGTTATTGTATTTAGAGGTAAGGAGTAGTAATGGCATTTTTATAATTAGGGCCTTAGCTTGGAGCCTAAGCTACTCCTCTCCTTTAAATACCCACATGTAAGCCTCATTTGAGGAAGACTTGAATTTTGACAATAGAAAAGAGTCTCTCTCTAAAGTAATGTTTAGATAATTTTAGGAGCCTTTTGACGGGTGGTTTATGTCATATAATATGGCGGTTTCTACATAAAAAATGAGTGACTTGTAGATATATTGATGTGATCAAAGATATGCATGATGGGGTCATGACTATAAAAGAACGTCAACCAGAGAAAGTAGTAAATTTCCAATTACTGTAGGTCTTCACCAAGGTTCAACACCAAGTCTTTATCTCTTTGCTCTTGTTATGGATGAGTTGACTGGACAAATACAAGATGAAGTGCCGTGGTGTATGCTAATTGCAGATGATATTGCTTTGGTAAATGAAACTAAGATGGAGATTAATTCTAGATTGAAATTGTGGAGAGAAATTCTAGAAATAAGAGGATTTAAAATAAGCAGAACTAAAACAAAATATGTGGAGTGTAATTTTAGTAGTAATAGGAGGATAAACGGGGATGTGGTGAAATTGGAGGGTCAAGAGATACCTATAAATGATCATTTTCATTATTTAGGCTTGATTATCCAAAATGATGGAGATATTAAAGCATAGTGAATTAAGTGGAGAAGTGCTACCGGCGTATTGTGTGATAGGCATATACTTTTGAAGTTAAAAGGAAATTTTATAGGATGGCCATTAGACCGCCATGTTATATGGGATAGAGTGTTGGCAACCAAAAAACAGAGTACAGAAAATGAGTGTGGTGGAGATGCGAATGCTAAGATGGATTTGTAGTAAAACTTGAAAGAATAAAATTAGAAATGAACAAATTTGTGAAACGGTAATAGTTCTTATAGAAGATAAATTGAGAGAAACACGTCAAGCGTAGACCAATGGATGCTCCCGTAAGGAAGAGTGATTTAGTTAGTATTGATGGTAATGCAAAGGGTAGAGATAGGCTTAAATTGACTTGGTGGGATATTGTAAAAAGGAACATGATATCATGTAGTTTAATGGAAGATATTGCACTGACCAGAATGGAATGGAAAAATATGATTCATGTAGTCGACCCCAAATAAATGGAAAAAAGCTTTGTTGAGTTGAGTATTAGATAGTATTGGTCTAAATACCCATTTAAAGAAACTTAGTGCCCTTATGTTGTTTATTTTCCCCTTGTTTATCCATATGCCGATATGTTAAATTGAATATTTTAATTTTTTTACCTTGATATATTACTAATTCCCGGTTAGACTTAAATGCATTATAATTTAAAAGCTTGACTTACCCAAAATCATTAAAAGATATTTTAATCCGTAACGAACAAGTGACATTTTAAATTTAAAGTGATTTAAAAGCCTTAGAAAGGAATAAAAAAGAATATTAAAAAAAAAAACTAAAAAAAACTACATTGGTTCTCCCTCTCTCCTCATGACCTCTCCCCACCCGCCCCACAACCACCCCCACCCACCTTCTATCGCAAACACCATGCCATCACCCCTTCACCCACCCACCCATCCACCTCACTCCACAACGACATCCCACCGCCACTGCAAATCAACAACCAACTTGAAACACCAAATCCATCGAACCACCTCCTCCCTCCTCTCCCAGGCCAACTTGCAACCACCACCCTTCCACCACCGTACCAAAACTCAAATCAACGAAAACCAGATCAAATTTCTGCAAATAGGGTTCGATTTCCCCCCCCCCCCCCCCCCCCCCCCCACACACACACACCAAAACCACCACACACATCACCCACACTGCCTCTAACCCCCACCGCCTCTCTCTCTCATGACAGTCGAACTAATAGCAAACAACAAAAACAAAAGCAACAAAAAAAAAAACGAAAACAAAAGCAACAAAAAAAATGAATTGGATGCACAGTAGTGAAATCGGGTTCGGATTTGGGATCACTGGAGACTGGGTTGGAGAAATTGGGAGTTGGGTTCAAATTTCTGCAAATATGGTTCGATTTCTTCATATTTCTGCAAATAGGGTTCGATTTCTCCCCCCTCCCCCCCCCCCCCCCCCCCCACACACACACACACCAAAAACACCACACACATCACCCACACTGCCTCCAACCCCCACCTCCTCTCTCTCTCATGACTGTCGAACTAATAGCAAACAACAAAAACAAAAGCAACAAAAAAAAACAAAAACAAAAGCAACAAAAAAAAACAAAAACAAAAGCAACAAAAAAAATGAATTGGATGCACAGTGGTGAAATCGGGTTCGGATTTGGGATCACTGGAGACTGGGTTGGAGAAATTGGGAGTTGGGTTCGGATTTGGGTGTGCTGTGGTGAAATTGATTTGGTTGAGACTGGGTTGGAGAAATTGGGAGTTGGGTTTGGATTTGGGTGTGCTGTGGTGAAATTGATTTGGTGGCTGGTGATGGTGATGAAGGTGGTGGTGATATATAATAAGGTGGTGGGTGTTTTTTTTAGAGGCATTTGGGTAGGGCTTTTTGTATGGATTGAATTTTGGATTTTTTTCTTAGGTGGTGTTTAGTTAATGAGGGTTTAAGTCTTTGTGTGTATATATATATATATATCTATTTTTTTTAGATTATTTAGGGTTTTTATAAAATTTTTTGGGATTGTAAAATTATTTTAATTCAAAATGCAACGTGTCAATTAAAGTTAACAGATTTTCTAACGTTTTTGGGCAAAGTCTAATTTATAAATTAAAATGTATATAAGTCTGAATCCGAGAATTAGTAATGTATTAAAGTAAATTATTTTGTTTTTATTTTATTTTCGCGGTCATCTACTATTATATTAAGCTAACTGTACCTTTTACCTTCTATCAGGAGCAAACCCATGTAGGGTTGAGTGGGGGTGGTCGCCCTTCCCTGGTTTTTGAGATTTTTTTTTATATTTTATATTTTCTAATGGCCTATATCCATTACTAAATTGTCACCGCTTAAAACCTTGACAAAATCTGTTTATCAAGTTTAGCTGGTCACATATTTTGTCATGGTTTGTACCTCTGAAAATTTTTATCCATTGATTTTAACATTTTTATCCGTGACAATTTTTTTTTTACGATTCGTCTCTGATGTAAAAAAATTTCATGTAGTTATTGCTCACGAAATCTTTTTTGTTTTAAAGTATTGATAAATTTGGTCAAGGGTATAACCTACATAACCGGATTTTCAATGTTTATTTTTTTTTCACAATAAAAGAAGTTTGTTTCCACCCTCCCCCCTAAAATTCATGGATCCGCCACTGCCTTTTATTGATCCCTGTTTCTCCCCAAAACCATCAATTTTCTATACATGTGTTTACTATCTTCGAGCAGATGAGGATGCATACAAATTTCAGTCTTTATTTTAAAATAACTCAATTTAAAATTCACGTGTCCTTTGTCTCGTGGGTAGCTCATAGGATGGAGCCTGGAGGTAAGAGATATTTTTAGGGACATGGAGAAGGGGATGATCAAAAGATATTAATTGGTTAAGTATAAGCAATTTCAAGTACAAAATTAAGTTAGTCATAAGCATGGAGCAGCTACTCTATTGCCACGTCTAGGTGATAGCATTTATTTGTACATTGCGCACCAAAAAGGGAAACTAGCATGTTATTTAGCCAACAGTAATGATCAAACTAAAACTAAAACATAAGTTTCTTTTTTTCCCCTTGAAGTTTGATTACACGTTTAAGTGTTAATGTAGTTTATTCGTTCTTCTACATGCATTGAGTCGGCTCTGGAGCATACCTGTGTATTTATATATATAATTATATTTACTTACTATCTTGTCTAAAAATCCCAAGGAATATAAGTTGTTGCAAAAGAGAATGTAAGTTTATCATTTAATGTTTAATTATTAGTTAAGGAATCTTTTTTTACATTGATGACTCTTTTTGATTTCTGGAATTAACAGTTAAGCTTTCCACATAACCATTAAGTTGTGCTAAAGGTACCCCCAGTTTTCTCCTTGGCACCTCAGCACAACTTTTTTAAGCACAATGTACAATCATTTAAAAGCAAGAGTAGTGCTAGGGAGAAAAAATGGGGGTGCCTTTAGCACAACCCCTAATCGTTGATCACTTTTTTATTGCAAGATGAAATCTCAATGCACATTAGGACTTTTTTATGGAGTGACTCGTGATTTAATTAATGTATGTTCTATTGGCTGATTTCAAATATTAGTGGTCTTCTATTATCCTAATGAGTAAGGCTAATTTTTATGATGTCTGTTGTTAAATTTAAATTATCTGAAAAACTTCATGATTTTCTGGATTTTGATTTCATAATTGACTAACTTGTACTTTGTAACTGACTTTTTGTGGCTTATATATGGAGTCATATGTGATTTCATTTAATGGGTACGTTATTTACTGAGTATAAATTTATAGTTTTTTATTAGATTCACGGGAAAGGTGTATCTTGTGGAGTTTGAGGTTAAAAGTTCTCCGTGTTATCTATCTATATATTCTGATCTTTGTGTGGATAAACATCCAGATTCGACCTTTGTGGAGACATTACTTCCAAAATACGCAAGGTCTAATTTTTGTGGTTGATAGTAATGATCGGGATCGTGTGGTTGAGGCTAGGGATGAGCTGCACAGGATGTTGAATGAGGTAAACGGAACTTCAATTTTTTTTCTATATTTGACATTGATCCACCTTCAGTGCGCGGATTGAAAATGCATAAAATAATGAATTAAGTGCAAGAAACAGCCTGAAGTATCACACAATAGTTGCAAAAACCTCCTTAAAATTAGTTAGACTATTATGTTGCAAAGAAACTTCGTGAACTATTTCTACTCTCTGTCTCCCCCCCTTCCCTTCTCGCGTTGTCAATGAAAAAGGTATGTACCTGCATACATGGCCTATCCTGTGATATAAGGGACCCGTGCAAATTTGAAATATGACCCTTTTTTACTACTCACTAAAAGCTATAAACAATTGTTTTTGTCTTGTCTTATTATACATTATATAAAAAAATATTTATAGCTTAATCTTGCACATTACAGAAACTCAAAAAGATCATGAAATAAGAAAAGCAAATATGAAAGAAATAGCTTTTTATAGTATTGTAGGAGAGAGTTTTTGTGAGACTATGAAAGATTTTCTTTTTCCAAACAAAAAGCATGACAAAACATCAGAAAACCAAAACCAATATTACCTGCTAAGTGGATTGCAGCGTAATGGGAACATAGATTCGTTACTTGTTGTGGAATGTGTTACTTTTGAAGTAGACTTCTTTGGACTGAATATCGGAATGCATTTTAGTTATCGTATGTTTTATAACATGAATGCATATATTATAGATAAAATCCTATGTATATTATAAATGATGGAAATTAGGGTTTATTTTTAGTATTTTCTTGCATTTTTTTATTTCATTGTATTTTTCCTTTGTTTGGTATTTTGTTTACATTTTTAGTTGTAGCAAGGATTGAGATGGAAGCTTCTAGAAGGTTCCATTAGTTAGTGTTGTCATGGATGAGTTGTCATGACAACTCATACTTGACTAACATCTTCTAGAAGCCTCTCCCATTCCCTATAAATACCCCTTCCCCATCAGTAATGATAGTTCTAATTTTGAGTAATACTTTTCATTCATTATATGACATACCAACTGACAAATGGATGTATTTGAAATGCAACAGCTTTTCCTTAATAACAAGGCTATCCTTTAATATTCAAATCTTAGCAATTAAAATTATCTACATAGAGCAAATCAAATTTGTAATGTTGCAATAACAGTTAGTTCTGTCAAATAATTAAAAGCTCGCTAGACTATGTTCTTCCTTTACCCTTTGAATATGATGACCATCTTGGTTGCTTAGACTAAGAAATTTGAGATTATTAACAGTAAGATTACTAGCTGATGTAAAAGGAGTTGAACTTTTGAAACCTTTTTGAAGCTTATGAAGTATGCCCAATGTTGTTTTGATTCACCATGCATACGAGTAACAAGATGGGAGAACAGTGCTTAAAAGTAACATTGCACATACTTTACAAAGTTTTTAGACGGCTTCATGTCAAAGTTTAACACCTTCTGCGACAACTAGTACTTCTAAATCCTAATGTTCATCCAGAGCGACAATCTCGAATTTTTAGGTTTATGTAACAAAAAGAGTCATAATCTTCAAGTAAAGGGGATGGTTTAGTTATGTTATAATAAATTGACATAAGTTACTGTTATTGTAACATTAGTAATTGGATATTCTCTGTTTAGATAAATTAATGGTTCGGATTTAAATGGTGAAACTCTTTTGCTAGTCTTGATACTAAAATATATTCACTATGCATACTAGTAACAAGATGGGAGAACAGTGCTTAAAAGTAACATTGCACATGCTTTACAAGGTTTTAGACAGCTTCATGTCAAAGTTTAACACTTTCTGCGACAACTAGTACTTCTAAATCCTAATGTTCATCCAGTGCGACAATCCCGAATTTTTAGGTTTATGTAACAAAAAGAGTCATAATCTTCAAGTAAAGGGGATGGTTTAGTTATGTTATAATAAATTGACATAAGTTATTGTTATTGTAACATTAGTAATTGGATATTCTCTGTTTAGATAAATTAATGGTTCGGATTTAAATGGTGAAACTCCGAATTTTTAGGTTTATGTAACAAAAAGAGTCATAATCTTCAAGTAAAGGGGATGGTTTAATTATGTTATAATAAATTGACATAAGTAAGTTATTGTAACATTAGTAATTGGATATTCTCTGTTTAACATGCTGCAATGTCTCCTCAGTAATCCAAGAGTCTTCGGCCTCAGGATGCCCAACCCAACGGACCAAATAGCATGTGTAATCACCCGAGGCAGAAGAGACGAAGGCGGAGTCAAGTATACCCTCAATACGGTCAACATGGGAGTGGACTGGCTGGGTCGGAGAAGATGGAAGGGGAATGGGAGGAGGATGGGTACCCCGAAAAAGAGAAAGGTCCGCCACATTTAATGTACGACGCATGCGAATCTCCGGCGGAAGATCAACCTCATATGCATTCGGCCCACAAGTGCGAACAATAGGAAACGACCCAAAACGTCGCATAAGAAGCTTGTTGCCTTTGCCGACACGGCATGGTTTCTGAAGGTACACCATGACTAAGTCACCGGGTTGGTACGAAACGAAACGTCGATGCGCATCAGTCGCCTCTTTGTAAGCGGCGTAAATGGTTAGGAGACGAGAACGGACATCGGCCCGGACGGATGTCAAGTGAGCTGTAAACTCCTCAGCAGAATGGTACGTAGGAACTATCGGTGGGAGCTCCACGAGGTCAATAGGCATAGTTGGGGACTGACCCAACACAATCTGGAAAGGGGAGAAATCTCTATAACGATTGATTGCGTTGTTGAAAGCAAATTCGGCTTGAGCAATCACAAGATCCCACCTACGGGGGTGCTCTGACGTCAAACAATGCAAAAGGTCTCCTACATTCTTGTGACCACCTCTGTCGGTCTGTGGATGAATGGCAGTCGAAAACTGGAGCTCCTTCCGTAACAATCGCCATAATGTCTGCAGAAATGTCTTGCAAAGCGGACGTCGCAATCGGAAGTGATGCTGCGGGGGACGCCGTGCAAGCGGACAATCTTTCGGAAGTATAAGAACGCGACATGAGAAGCGTCTGTCGCGCGGGAACATAGAATGAAATGAGACATCTTGGAGAATCGATCAACTACCACCATAATAGAATCATGCCCACTGGAAGTACGGGGAAGACCACAATAAAAGCCATCGAAATATCCTGCCACAAGCGCTCGGGTATCGACAGGGGAGTGTACGACATTGGATTGCTGTCCCTTGGCTGTCTGACAAGTATAATGACGTCTGATAAAGGCACTAGTATCCTGTCGCATGGTAGGCCAATAAAATCGGTCTCGTAACTATGTATGGGTGCGGGCCTGTGCCACGTGATCTGCCAAACCACCTCCATGAACCTCAGAAATAATCTTGTCTTGCGAGGAAGAAGGAATATACAAAGTTCCCCCCCGATGTAAAATCCCATCCTGTAGTAAATTCTTGCGCGAGCCCCATTGCCCTGCTGGCATGCGGCATAAATGGGCCCTAACTCCACATCCATTGGGTAGAGGATGACCAAAATTTCACGGCTTTCACAACCGCATAGAACTCCAAGTCATAGGTAGAATAGTGTAAGGTCGCTCCCGTTAATTTCTGGCTAAAGAACGCATTGGGCTTTCCATTCTGACTCAAGACAACACCCACCCCTGTCATGCTAGTATCACAAGACAACTCAAACCACTGATCAAAGTCCGACAAGGCGAGAATAGAAGCAGTCGTCATCAACTCCTTGATACGCGTGAAGGCTCGATCAGCCTTTTTAGTCCACCTGAACTCGGCTGCCGAAGAAGTGCATGTCAAATCTGTGAGTGGAGCCATGACGGTGC
Source organism: Sambucus nigra (assembly GCA_949130495.1). Taxonomy (NCBI): domain Eukaryota; kingdom Viridiplantae; phylum Streptophyta; class Magnoliopsida; order Dipsacales; family Adoxaceae; genus Sambucus; species Sambucus nigra. Next base: position 80,878,002 of record OX422212.1, on the reverse strand, counting down.
TGAACCCTGCTATGAAACGTCGATAGAACCCAACAAGCCCATGAAAACTGCGAACCTGAGTCACTGAAGTGGGGTTGGGCCAATCCACGATCGCCTGAATTTTGGCGTCGTCCACCCGAACGCCATCTCACGATACCAGATACCCTAAGAAGGTCAACGAAGGGACCAGAAAAGTACACTTTTTCAACGTGAGGAAAAAAACGTTTGGCTCGTAAAACCTCCAGAACCTGAGTCACATGTCGCAAGGCTCCTCCTCGAACCGGCTATAAATCAAGATATCATCAAAATAGACCACAACGAATTTGCGCAAGAATGGACGCAAAATCTGAGTCATCACCCTCATGAATGTGGATGGGGCGTTGGATAGACCAAAAGGCATCACCGTTCACTCGTAAAGTCCATCCTTGGTTTTGAAGGCCGTCTTCCATTCATCACCCGACCTTGTACGTATTTGGTGGTAACCACTCTTCAAGTCTAATTTGGAGAATGTCGTCGCTCCATGGAGTTGGTACAACATATCCTCAAGTTGGGGAATTGGGAACTGATATTTCACCGTGATTTTAATTAATGGCGTGGCTATCCACACACATACGCCAACTCCCGTCCTTCTTGGGTGCTCTACCTAGTAGAGCGGGGATCACACAAGGAGATATGCTCTCCCGAATATACCCCTTGTCACACAACTCGGTGACCTGTCTCTGTAACTCCACTTGCTCCGTAGGTGACATGCGATAATGGGAAAGATTGGGGCGCTCAATGTTTAAAAAGGCGCCCGAGGCGTACGCCTCGAGGCGCGCCTCGAGGCGAGGCGGAGGAAAATAGCCTCGAGGCTTAAGCCTCTTGAGTGAAAGTTGAGGCTAACGCCTTTGTGGGCTGAGGCGGTGCGCCTCGAGGCTGTGCGCCTCAAGGCTGTGAGGCGTACGCCTCTAATTTGGGGGTAAAAAAACCTTTTAGAGACATCATTTCTTCATTCCGGCCATCGTTTCTTCATTCCGGCTTTGATTTCTTCATTCCGGCCTTACTTTCTTCCATTCCGGCCTTCGTCTAGCCCTAGGTAAGATTTTTGGTGTTGATTTCTTCATTCCGTTGAAATAAAAGAGTTTAAATTTGTTTAAAATAACTGTAAACTTCTATGGCCTTTATTTGGTTAAGAAAAACTTGGTTTTTTTAATTTTTTTTGGGTTTCGGCCTTTATTTGGTTAAAAAACTTATACGTCCTTTGTTTTTATTTTTTATTTTTTTTGGTTTCCGGCCTTTATTTGGTTAGAAAACTTCTACAGTCCCTTTTTATTTTATTTTTTTTTTGTAAAAACTTTGTTTTATCAGTGTTTGTGTAAAAAAAAATTATGTTATAAATTCACTTCAATATGACTTTTTTTAAAAAGGTTTCTGTTTTTTTTTTTTGGGTAAAATTTATGTTTCATTTTATCCACTGTTTTTGCCCAATAAAGTTGCTGTTTTTTTTTTGTAAAAACTATGTTTTATTACAAAGTTATTAGAAATAATTTAGATGTGAAGGATAAGATATAAAACAAAATTATTACTAATAATTTGGATGTGAAGGATAAAATTATTACTAATAACTTTGTAAAATTTAGTAATAGTAGTTGAATTATGTAAAAACTATGTTTTATCCACTGATTATGGACCCTTTTTGGTTCTCAACTTAGATTAATATGTTTTCTTTAACTAAACTGAATTTATTTTAAGAAACTAATATATTTTAAAGGTTGCTGTTTTTTTTAATAAACTTAGGTTGTCATATTATAAAATAACCAATATGTGAATGAAGTTAAAAAAATGATTTTGCCAATTTGATTTTGCATTGATTAATTTATTGTCTAATTGTAAAATGACCAAAATGTCAAAATTGATTTTCTCAAATTACTTTTTTTTAAAGTTATCTCGGGGCAACAAAAAAATGTCAAATTATGTGAGAAAGCCCTCAAGGATTTTTTTTTTGTAGTTTTATTTTATATTTCTTTGTTATTTTATTTTTATGGTTTTATTAGTATTATTATAATATTATTTTGCTCTTTTTTTTTCCTTTTCGGTGAGGCTTACGCCTCAAACGCCTCGAGGCTTACGCCTCGCCTCACCGCGACTAAAACGCCTCGCCTCGCCTTTCGCCTTTTTAAACATTGGGGGCGCTGCGCCCTAGGGATGAAGCCAATAGCATGCTGAATATCTCGGAGGGGAGGAAGCTCATCTGGTGGGGTGCACACATCACTAAAAGAGTCCAATAACCTCTGGACACACGGTGGAACAGAAGACTCTAGGGTGGTGATGGCTCTAATAAGAGCATAACACAATCCAGTCTCAGCGGCCTCGGTGGATAACTTCTCATGTGAAACTACTAGAGCCGACGGTCGAGAAATCGGAAGTGGTCGCATGGGGCGGAGGAGGAAGTTCCTTCCCTCATATGTAAACGAATAAGTGTTGGCCCGGCCATCATGCATACTACGATGGTCAAATTGCCAAGGCCTCCCCAACAGAAGATGGCATACTCGCATATCTACCACAGTACATATCACCTCATCTTGGTAGTCCCCAATGAAAAAAGTCACCCAACATTGCCGAGTAGGGGCAAGTGTGGCTCCACTCCTTAACCATCCAATACGACAAGGAGAAGGCAATAATTTCGTGGGAAGTTTTAACTTGTCGACCATCTCTTGGGCTACTAAATTATAACTCGCTCCCCCATCAATAATCACCGTGCATAACCTTCCTTTTGTGGTGCATCGGGTAAAGAAAATACTCGATTGGACCCACGTGTTATCGCTAGGTGGAGGCATTTTGGGATCGATGAGCGTCGTAATCATCACGGTGTGAGTGTAGGTAGTAGAGACATCGACAAGTTTGGCTTGGGTTCGACAAAAGGACAAAAGGAGCCTCGTTGTCGGCAAATGGATTGAGCGGTGAGCAATGGGACATCGTTAGGAATGGGAAGTATGCCTAAAGAGGCACATCTTTTGTATAGGGAATTAGGGTTTCTAGGTGGAGCAAGAGTTAGGGTTTCTTGGGATTTGGGAAAATAGGGTTTGGAATTAATTTTTTTTTATTGAATTTGGCTAGGGTTGGCATTAAGATGACTCTCGGATTGTTTGGAAAGAGAAGACAATGAGTCTTGGTTGTGGGTAATGATTTTTTTAGACTCCGGTGGTTGTTGACTCGTTCGGGGTTGGTTCTTGATTTGATTTTCGAATTGGATGTTGTGGTTACCGTTTTGGGAAGAATTGGTGAAGAATCCAGTTGGTTTTGATGGCGAACGGCGACTGGAAGAGCAGTTGAATCACAGGTGTGGATCGCGGTTGCCAGAGACAGATTCCAATGTGTCTGATGTCAACGCAGGTCGCCATCCCGACAGGCTACCGGACGTGCGTCCCTCTTGGGGCAACGGTGGTGAATCTACTATAGCAGCAGTCGCCTGCTCCATTCCGCCACCGCTGGAGAAAGGTCAAGGGGCACACGGCTGTACGCCACTACGGTTGATCCATGCTTCATCCGGGTGTACCCAATGTAAATCCCAATCTTCGATGAGCATGGTTGAACCAAGAACAAACCACTCTCTGATACCAATTGATGCGAACTAGGGTGCGGAAGCGTAAAAAGAAAAGTTATTTACACAACAACAACAATAACATGAAAAATGTAGGAGGTTTTATTATCTCTCTCTAATCTACAATATCAAATGGTCAAAAGTGATATAATGAGGGGCTCAATAGCTATTTATACTAATGCTCCTGCATTAGAAGAAACCTAACTCTAGCAGTTAAATGCACCACGTTCCACAACTAATGCCCAACATTCCCGCATACCAGGTAACATTGTTCTAAATTTAGGGCAGGGAGTAGAGCCCATGGAAAAGGTTAGTGTAAGGACATTTTTGTCCATTGTCAATATGTATGTCATACGCCGTTACATCTTTGAAGAAATTCAAGATCGCATCTACATCAACTGATCCGAATATCAAAGCATCTTCAACTTGAATTAGTTTTCTGCATAGCCGGACCGGTCCGCCTATTTTAAAAACAAACCGATCCACCTCCATACCGGACCGATCCGCTTTGCATCAGAAACAGAGAACCCCGGATCGAGGCCGAACTGAAGACCCCTTTGAGAAAACTAACCGATCCGAGGTCGGACCGATCCGCTTATGATAAAATCGAACAGATCAGTTTGAGATTTTACCCGATCAGAGTTTCCTTTATAAACCAACTTCGGGGATTTGTTTTGCAAGACCTTTGGAGACGAATTTAAGAGTCCTAATTACTCTAGTCTTCACCTTTTTGAGTCCCAAGACTCATGTTTTGATTCACACAACTTTTCATACCTTTGTGAATCTTTTGCAACCCAAGAACACAACTTTGGTTTGTTCAACCCTTGTGGAGAAGCCGTCTTTCTTCTTCATTGCTGACCACCTGGAGTTCCTGCGGGAGATTCCAGCCGACACTGTTTCTAGCCGTTGCTTTGAAGGTTTGACGAAGACACCGTGCGTTACACTTGTGGACGATTATCAGGTTGTATGTAAGTCAATGGTCTTGTAAATTTTTCAAAGTTTTAGAAATAAAAGGTTTTGCCCTGCGGGGATTTTTCCTTAATTTTGTGTCGCTTGCTTTATTTGTTTATGGATTGACACTTGCACTTTAGATGCATGATTAGGCAAATTAGAAATTTGCGAAGTTAATCAATTATCACACAGTCATACGTCTTTTCAGTTAGGGAGTGCAAGTGCCAAAAACTAATGAAGTTGGGAGACATATTATCACTTTGGTAGTTACTGATGATCATTTACGTAATATTGACATTACTTGCTAAATACTCTTTGTTCTATTCTCTTATGAATCAGGTAACAGTTTTCATCATTGCTATTGTGTTACACATTCTTGATTCAACTGCATCTATATGAAAAATAATCTGTGGACTTTAACCCTGAGTCAAAAAATCACTAGGGATTATGTGTGTGTGCGCATTTGCGTGTCTTTTGTACGATAATAAGGGTAAAATGGAAGATACCCTAAATTTCGTTCCATCTATACCCTATTATTGTTGCACATAACCTCTTAAACTATGAAAAAGTTAAAAATGCTCCCTTATCTGTTGCTAAAACTTGCAAAATTAAAATTTTAAGGAGGTACTTGCAACTAGTGTAATAGTTCAGGATTTTCTAGTAATTTAATTATTTTTTAGTAACCATTATGATTGATGCATGAATAGGATGAGTTGAGGGATGCTGTGCTACTAGTATTTGCAAACAAACAAGATCTTCCAAATGCCATGAATGCTGCTGAGATAACCGACAAGCTTGGTCTTCACTCGCTTCGGCAACGCCATTGGTAAGATTTGATGTATAGTCCCCCCTTCTCTCTCTCTCCCTCCCTGTATATACATTAGGGTATGCCCATTCCGATGGCACTCCAATAATTTTATTCCAAGTATACTCGTACTTGTAGTACATGACATGCCATACTCGTGCCTACGACACAACGCGAAATTTAAATCAAATGAATGCCATGTGAATAGCTGTAAAAAAATGATTTAAAAATTTGTTTCCAGACAATGCCCAATTTTATAAAAAATTAGGAGTAAACATACACACGAACCGTACAAAGTTTTTATACATACTTATGCGGCACCAACCATTGAGCTTGTGGGACCTCACTTTTAATTTTTCACTTCTCTCCATCATTAATTGTTGCCAATTAGGTTGTACAAAAAATCTGTACAATTTGTTTGCAAGTCTAGCATTTTCCAAACAATTCGAAACACTGCATTTACACTAAATGCAATAAGCGCATATATAATTTTTCCAAAAACTATCAAACATACATACCTGAGTACTTATATACAAAAAGCGCTTATTTAATAAGATAATTAAATAAAATACTTCAAGGTTAGGGCTTGGAGACTATTAAAGTAAATGCAAAAGGCACATAGGCCTACATAATGAAACCTCCATTTACATATGAGGACATTTACATAATTACATGTGATTCAACAGTAATTCTAATATGAATAGAGGCAAATCGTGAAATATTTCCCCATGACTTTTTGATGACAAACCCTGAAGACATTGTGAGCAAGTTGTCCAAGAGGAAATAGAGGCACTCATACTAGATCTATATGTCACATCGCATGCTCTTTCAAATAACAATGTATTTTCGCAGAACATAGAAATTCTAAGTCTAACAAGTACGATACACAGTCGAACCTAAGCACACCCACATAAATGTTAGACAAACCCATCCACGCTGATTACCTCACCACACAAGCGTTAGAGCGACCTAGTCAAACCCAAGCACACCCACACTAACGTTAGAGAAACCAGTCCACGTTGACTAATGTTACCATTACCAAGAAACCGTATAATTCAAGGTAAAATCATAATAAGAGCAAACCTAGTATGAAAACAACACTTGTGGAGAGAAAATAAGGAAAAAGTGATACCCAATATCTTATTGTTGGACTTAAGGCTGAGAAGAAAAGAGTTTGAACTTAAATATCCCACTTTGTCGAGGAGAAAAGGTGGTTAGAGGGAGTCTTACTTTATGGGAAGTGGGGTAGTCCATTGTGGATAAATAACCCCCTCTATTTTGATTAAACACACGAAGAATTCAACCTCTCTGTCTCTCTCTCTGTCTCTTTCTTTCTCTCTCTCCCTCCCATTATTGTGAAGTTATGACGAGCTCTTGTAGAATGGGTAACTGAGTACTCATTCTATGTGGTATAACTCTACTGCGAGATTGAGGAGAAGCTGCTTGTGTTTCTTGAGGCGTTCGAGCACATAAGGCATCCTATGGCTTAAAGATTCTACCTGCATTTAGTTTAAGTGCATGGTATTATTAAAAAGGCACGTGTCAAACAATTGTCCCACCTAACATACTGTGCTTAAGTGGGATGGACCCTCTAACTAGCATTGATGCCTTTTTTGAGTTGAAGACCACACCTACAAAATCTAGTTAGGCAGTTAAGTTAGGGAGATTATATATGGCTAGGAGGGTCCTTAGGTTCCAACAATGGTATTAGATATGATTATATTGGAATCGTTAATGGACGACACCGGGCTTTAGATCTGCTGCTCCAAGTAGTCGATTTGAGGAGGCACTGGATGGAAGCTTGTAGACTCTGGAACAAGACTCAGGATAAAATCACAGTGCAACATGGTGAAGCTCAGAATTTCATGATTACAATCGTGTTGTGAAGTTGAATAATTAAAGACAATTGAGTTTGATCCAAGGTAGAATTGTAAACTTCATGTATCAAACAATTGTCCCACCTTAGAAGATTTAGATTGTAGCACACTGTACTTAAGTGGGATGGACCCTCTAACTAGCATTGATGCCTTTTGAGTTATAAAGCCCATGCCTGCCAGGTAAAGTTGAGGACGATATTAGTGACTAGTTGGGTTTCTTGGTCCCAACATTACCAGTGAAAGATAATGAAATTAGTTGCAGCTAAAAGGAGTTCAAACCTTACCTTGTACACTTTAAACTAATCGGGGTAGGAACTTTAACCAATAGGATGCTTCATGTGCTTGAACACCTCAAATATAGCAGCAACAAGCTCGTTATTCAATCTCACGGTCAATATATAACAAGTAAAACAGGTATTAACTCAATCTATCCGCAGTACAAAGGTTCTTGCTATGGCTTGATAACGTTGAAAGGGAGAGAGAATTGCAGGAAAGGCTAAATTTTCTGTTTTTAATAACAAGAACGAGGAGGTTACTTTTCTACAATGGACTAGCCCCACTTTTGGCACAGAGTGGGACTCCCTCGAACCACCTTTTCATTTAAGTGGGATATTTAAAATTAAACTCTAAAATTTTTTTAAACAAAATTTAAACTCGTTGAATATCCTAAAAAGTTAACCAATTCATGCTTATGGGCGGCTTACATGGGTCAAAACTGACCCAAAGTTCAACATCCCCAACTTGCACATGAGGTGGCATGCTCTTAAAGCATTTGAATCAATTCATACAGACAATGGACTGGGTGAGCACTGAGAGTATGTGCTTTTATGAGCTTTACACTAAATTCTATTAGACATCAAACTTAAAAAGAATATAGTATCTCATGGGGCCTAGATCCAGCGAGTTACTTATAGATTATGCATCTATGGTCTCACATGCGCTTTAAGCCCCCTTTTATGCAATATATATTTACATGAGTTGTCGACATTGAATATATAACAATGGACGTATTACCAAACGATTCTTTCTTTTTCCCTCATTTCACTTGGGTAAAAAATGAACCATTTTCCCAACAAGGTCCTGGAAGGTCGAATCATACATGACCTAGAGTGCTTCAAACCTGAAATAGAGAACACCATTGGACTCGGCGCGAAAAATCAAGTCGGATGATTGTTGGACTGTTGCGAACGAATGCTTGGTTGGTTGTTGGTATTGGGACTCAGAGACCCGACATATATTGTCCCTAACCACCCGGGTAAGCCTAAGTGTGGGATTTAACCCTAAAGTCCTCGGTACTAGTTAACGGGTTTATCTCACTTAAGTATAGTATGTTGGACTCTTTCTTACGTGGGACAATTGTTTGATACGCATGGAAGTCTTAAGACTCTTAACACTCCGCCTTGGATTGAACTCCGCAATCCAGAAGCCATTTTAAAGATTTCAAATTACTATCGTGAAGAGATGTATAATTAGAAACAAAATCATTACATTATTAAAACTAGAATCATCAATATCCCAAACCATTAAACCATCCAAAATATAGTCACTACTGTATAATGTAATTCCTTTAAAACCCTACAGTGTCCATTTTTTTTACCTCATAAGAAAAGGAGAAACCTAAAGCCATTAGGCTAGCTACTGAAAGTAGATTATGTCGAATCCTTGGAGAATAAAGTACGTCATGTCAGGCAGAGAGTGCGCCCATGTTGCATGTCCAACCTTACTTGGCTTCTCGAGATGTATGTACCCATCTTTTAGAAGAAAAAATAAATAATGGAAGTATTTTTTATTACTTTAGCCCCTGAAATAATGTCCAACACTGTTAACTATACATTTAACCCGATCAAAATTGAAATAAAAAAAACCAATACCCCTCCCACAACCGCCGGTGCTTCCACTTCCAATGCCATCGTCCAACTTATACAAACATTGACATCCAACCAATCTAAATTGAAATATCAAAAACCAAATGAATCAATTTAACCAAAATCCTACTAATAGAGTTCAATTCAATAAAAAACCAATTGAATTGAAAAACGCATCTGATTCAAAATCAAAATCAAAATACATATAGACATGAACACATAAAGCAAAACAATCATAGAAATCTGAACAAATTGAAATACGAAAAATTCAAACCCAGATTGAACCGATCCAAAATCAAGATCGAAAAACATACATACACGAATGAGAAACCCAACAATTATAACAAAAGAATTTGAACCCACCATCTGAACAAATCAATATAAACAAACAAAGTAATTTGAACAAAAGAATCTTGAAACCTGATGATTTGAACCTTCCAAATTGTCAAAAACGAACGATTGTCATTTTGATTCAATTTGTTTAATTTTGTTCAGTTGGTTTGATTATGTGTTTTGTGTGATTTGCGAAAGAAATAAGGGTTAGGGTTGTAAGGAAGAAGATGAAGTGGGGAAGAAGATGAACAGTATTTTGGAATGTCTAATTATCAATTATTGACCATAGTTAACAGTGTTGGACTTCTGTTACAATTCGGGGGTAAGTTTGATTTTTTGATAAGCAGGGCGTTATGTCTAATATTGGCAAAATATCTCAGGGGCAAAGTAAAAAAAAAAAAAACTAATATGAATAAACCCTTGATAAAACATAGTTGAAGGAGTGTTGTATAGGCAATAGTTTTTGATGGGTATCAATCCCTTCATAGATGGGGACAAATATTTCAGAAATCAATTACTCCACATTATATACATGCGAATAAATTAAAAAACTCACCATTATTAAACTATACGTCTAGTTTCAGCTGATGAGCCCTTAAGAGCATGCCCAATGGTGGGGTGGGGGAAAAGGACACAAGATCGGGTAAATTTGGAGAATACCTAGTCTGCAATGGTGGGTAGTTTTCAACAAATTCTGTATCAGAATAGGTAGGGATAAGTAGGCCTTCGCTAACTTTGGAGAATGCTTACCCGATTTACAAACACTTGATAATAAGTTCATTTATTCGTATTAATATTTATTTGATTTATTTTTATTAGCTCATAAGAACTTCTTTTGTTTATATAATTCCAACGAACAAAAGAACTTTGTATGAAGTTCCACCATTGTGTAACTAGCAATTATTGAAAGGTAAAAGGGCTTGTGCATTACATAAAATTACCTTTCGACGAGCTCCACCATTGGACATGCTCTAATAATGTATCAGTAGAGCCTAAAAGTTTTAATATTTCTTCAATGTTGAACTTCTGTTCAATTTCGTTATAATTCTTGGACGCAAAATTGTGTGCTTTATAATTGTGTTCTAGGCAAATCCTGTAATATATTAACCAACTATTTGGTGAATCTGTTGCAGGTATATCCAGAGCACATGTGCCACGTCTGGAGAAGGGCTGTACGAGGGGCTGGACTGGCTCTCAAATAATATTGCTAACAAGGTAGATTGCATTATGGGATCACGTATAATAAGATATGATGGGTTCAATGGCGTTTGAATTACTTGCTCTAAATCTATTATTTATTTATTTCTGGCAGGCTTGAGGGCATGATTTTCAAGGGCATTTTGAGCTCAACCTACATGGAGATTTTACTGTGTTTCTTGTCATTTTGTGTTTAGTTCCTTTTCATTACACCTTGAATGATTTGTTTTTCCATGTTTGGTTTATATTGTTTCATGATACTAATTAGAATTTTCCTTGTAGATACAGATTAATACTATTGTGAGTTTTGCCCCATTTTGGCTTTTTGACATTTAGTTTTCATTATTAGACCTTTCACCAATAATGACGGTCCCTTTAACTTCTGTCATGTATTCCCATTATACACACATGTTACCAAACTCTAATTACAATAATTAAGTCATGATTAGTGATGTGCCTGTAAATCGGGCCGAGTGAGCCGGGCTTGGGGTTGCTCACGATCGGCTCGAATTGAATTATGTCTGCCCAAGTCCGAGCTTTGCCCGAAATAGAATCAAGCCTCATGGTTAAAGCTCAGCTCACACTCTATTACGGGCTTTGGGTCCGAGTTTGGGCTGACCCAAGCTCGGTATCAACTATTTTTTAAATATTATTTCATTTAAGGCCTAAATAATGATAGAAATTAAAATTAAATAAAGAAAAATAATAAATTAAAAATATCTACAACCCTATCAATTTCAAAAACTTTAATCTGAAAGAATAAAACACAAAAGCCATTGTCATAATCTATTGTTGAAATCCATAGCACATTACATTCATTTGCATAAAATAAATAAATATATAAATATATTCAATTCAAAAAAACCTTTTTCCAATTATTTGCGTAGGCTACATGAACTTTAATATGTGAATCTTATTGTTCCTTTTCATTCCGTTCAGAGTAATATCTTCGATTAAACGCGTATATTTAAAGTATTTATGTTCATAAGGATCTGACAAAGTTTTACGCTGGTTGACTGTTACTTAACACAATCCTCTTCCTTTATTCGGGTTTGAACTGATAGTGTCCAAAAACAATATATACGAAGTTAAGCATGACACAGGCAGAGTTAAATATATAAATATATATGTATAAAATAATGTTTGGGTTCGGGCCCAATTCGGGCTACACATCTAGCTCAAGCTTGGCTCGAATAGAGTCCGGGCTTGAAATTTTAGTTCAAGCTCAGCTCGGCTCAAACTATCTTAAAGCTTGATCCGAATTTAGTGGGCCAAACGAACGAACTTTGGGCTTGTTCGGCTCAACCGGCTCAATTTATAGGCTTAATTTAGTGCCATAAAAAATTCACTTACAAAACTATTATACTTGGATAAAGTTTGGTTGAGTAATTAATTTTTATTGGTTGGAGCAATTAATATTATTTTTTCATACTAGTGTGAAATATGATTTCCAAAGAATATACACCTTGCAATTTTTTCTATATATATATATATATTGTTACAAAGTTTTAAAAAGAAATGTACAAATTGAAATTAGTTAGATGGTTAAATTCTTCAACGGCGTTGAAAGGACACGTATTTCTATCCTTCCAATTCTTTAACTTTCTTTCATTTTCAAACTACAATAAAAAGCACCACAAAAAAGGTAGCTTGAAAAGTTTTTGATTAAATAGTTAACTCTCAAGTATTTCATAAGTAAAATTTTATTTTTTCCCCATATGCAGTCAGTGGCATGTAGCATAATGTAGCCTACATTATATCCTTTATTTGACACTGTTTCACTTAATAAACTGGTAAGTTGAGTGTTTTAGTGTTACAATGGAAAAAATGCAGAATTAGCAATTTGATTTCAAGAACAATTTTTCTAATTTTTTCAATAACCTCAGTGTTATGTCAATCTGTTGTCATATTTCTATTAAGACTTGACGGAATTGGAGGCTAGGCATCTTATATGACAAATTTTGTATTATTGACCAATAAACAAGTGACATGAAGTTAAAAATAATAATAAATTATGAAAATAGAAAATCTAGTTTTGGTTGGTTGCATCTCGGCAATAAAAAATCACAAACAATAAAAAAATGATCTGTTGGTATTTTTCAAAATTCTCTATCTTTTTATTGTTTTGTAATTAGTTAGCCACATTTTTTTGAGGTTATTTTTTAGTATTCACCAAATAGTTACTTAAAAATAATTGATTATTATTTTAATTAATGATTATATAAATACCTAACAATTAATATTATAAAATATTATAACAGTTCACTTTCTACTTTTATTTTCGCGCAAGTGGGCTCTTGTTTAAGGAGGGTTAGGTCATTATTTTGGGATGGGCGAGGTAATTGTTTTGAGTTGGTTAACACTATTAAATTTAATTTTTCAAATTGGGACCCGGGCTACAACTGGCCTAGCTGACACTTGGCTCGACTCCTGTTGATGAAGGGTTGTCATTTAAAAAATAAGAATACGTTACATTGCACAAATTGAAAGAATTGGCCATGATTTCAAATTGATTTTAAACCTCAAGGTTAATTGTGCATTTTATCTTATTACAAATTTAAATTTTGGGTCTTTAATTAATTTTTATGTTTTGTTTATTACTTTTGAAGGTTTTTTTAATTACATTTGTAATTTTATATTCTTGAAATTCTATATTGTTTTTAATTAAAAGGTTAATTTAGTAAATCCTAGAATTCTAAAAAACATGTTTTATTTTAATTACGTTAATAAAACTTTTGGGGCTCAAATTGTAAATATGAAAATTTTGGAGCCCAATTCTAAATGTTTAAATATCTAGTGCCAATTCTTAACGAGTTTAGATACTAACTTGTTACCCTCCTTAGTCGTGGAGTGATAATATTCCCTTTTTACAATAACCACACTAACTCATCAAGAGACCCAAGGAAAAATTGCACACAACATATAGATTCAACATCAATTAATTATGCTACAACCTCGAATAGTTGGTGAGGAAAATTATGACACTGCACAAATGGTTAAGCAACATTACAATATTACAAAGACTTTTTACGTACGCTTAGTTATTATTGTAAAAAAAACGACACACAGTACATAAATTCCCTTCATCGACAACACCCAAGACATCTAACCTAATGGCCTAAGGTAAACATGCTATGACACCAAATTAAAAAATGTGTTGTCTAGATATAGTAAAAAAATAACCTTTATAGCAATTAGTGTGAAAGTAAATCAACCAAATTAATAAATGCCTCGTGATTATTACATTGAATTTCATTTTGATCTCAAATAATATTCATTCAATTAAGCTTTTATCTTGATTAGCATGAAAAATATGAAATTTAACTATAAAGCAAATAAAATCACAATAAAAAAATGAAGCAATGATTTTCCATGGAGAACTTTGCAAAAATACCATCATGGCCTAACTCTCACTCTCTCTCCTCTCCTCTCCTCTGTATTCAATACTAAGGTTTTACAAGGCTCAAGACGATTTACATGTACAAACTTGACTCACTTAAGTTACCTTTGGGGTCCGTTTGGTTTGTGGTGAAATATTTTTTACCGCGTTAAAATAAAATTCACCTAGGTAAAATATGTGTTTGGTTGGGCATTTAACACGGTGAAATAAAATGAATATGGTGAAAAGTGAAGTGAAACTTTAACCATTTTAAACCATGGGTAAAGTGAATAATTTAACAGGTGAAAACAATGAAATTTATCTTATTACCAAAGTAATCTTTCTTATTTCCACTTACAATTATCACACATTCATTTCTCCCTCTCAATTAATACGATCATCAAATATTCATTTTAAAAAAATATTTTTTTTTCTAAATTTCATTTTTTATTTTAAAAAATTAAAAAAGAATAAAAAATTTAAAAAAAATTAAATAATTTAAATAATTAAAAATTAAAATAAAAAATAAAAAATAGAATAGCTATTCCTACACCCTCTATGTCTTTCCCCACACCCTTTTTAATATTTAAATACTAAAAGATCAAAAGACCCTCTATGCAAATATGATTTGAGCAAATATAATCTTTTGCCCAAAAATCTATTATTTAAAAAAAAAAGGTAATATTAAGAAAAAAATAAAACATAATATTTTGAAAATTAAAATCCTAATATTCTAGAAAATTAAAATTTTAATATTCTGAAAATATAAAAATTATAAAAGTTATTTTTTCATCTAAAAAATATTATGTTATTTATAAAAAAACATATTACTTTTTATTTAAATGGACGTTGATAAAAAAACTATTTCGTTATTTATTTTAAAAAATGGACATTCTTTTTATCATTTCTAGTTAAAAAACTGTTTCTTTTATTTATTTAAAAAAGTTGTTTCGTTATTTATTTTTTCAGTTAAAAACTATTTTTTTTCTATTTTAAAAATAATCTTTTTATTATACAAAAAAATGGTCCGCGTCAGCGGTATGTATAGGCAGTTCGACCACTTAAACATACCGTTGGCGCGGACCAACATATTAGACAAAAATGCTCCGCGCCAGCGGTATGTATAGGTGGTCAGACCGCCTATACATACCGCTGCCGCAGATAATATTTTTTAAAAATAGTAAAAAGATTATTTTTAATATAGTAAAAAAGAAATCTGTTTTTAACCAAAAATAAAATTTGTAAATAAAAAATAAAACACTTTTTAAGAAAAGAGTTTCTTAAGAAAAATAAATTTTACGTTTTATATACAGTTTTTTAATAAAACAAATAGATAAGATTTTACGTTTTATAAACAGTTATTTTTATTATTACATATAAAAAACAATTTTTTTTATTGAAAATATAATTTTTTTGTTTTTATCAAATGTAATTATTTTAGTTGGAGGTGAAAAAATTGGACATTTTGCTTTTATAAATTTAAGGGCGCAATTGTCATTTATTATTCAAAGGGTGTGGGGGAACATATAGAGGATGTGAAAATATCTATTCCCATTAAAAAAATATAAAAAATGAATATTTGTTTGGTGCATGGTAATGTGTTGGGAATTTAATTACTAATTGGGACGGTTTCATAGTTGGGAACTATTTTTTTTTAATTCTTTTAATTGGAACACTTTTTTTTTATAGTTGGGACTTTTTTTTTTAATTGGGATTGCTTTTTTTTCAATGTTGAAAACTTTTCTTTTATTTGGGACTGTTTTTTCATTGTTGAGAACTTTTTTTTTATTATGGACTACTGTTTTTATAGTTGACTCTTTTTTTTTTAACTGTGATTTTTTTTTACAAATGACATTTTTTTTCATTGTTGGAATTTTTTTTTTTAAATTGGGACTGTTTTCTTTTTTAATAAGGACTTTATTTTTAATTGGTATTATTTTTTTACTTATTTGTCTTGCGTAGCGAAATATGACTAGTTGTGTGTGTGTGGGTGGGGGGGGGGGGGGGGGTGATTATGTCAAATTTTAGTTTGGGGTAAATGCATATTTTTTAAAGGCCATTGATACTCGTGTGATGAAAATCAAAATAGTTATATGCATTTGAAGTATGTGGATAATATGGTCATTTTATTTTTTCACCATATTAATCTTGACCATCCAAACAACAAATGGTGAAAAAGTTAAAATTTTCACCTAGTGAAAACTCGACCATCCAAACGGAGATGGTGAAAACAAAATCACCGCACTAATAATTCACCTTTTACTTTTAACACGGTGAAAAGTATTTCACCACGAACCAAACGGACCCTTGATGTTCTTAACACAACACCGAGATGATAATGTCATCACAACATTCACCGAATCGGTATCCATCGATCTCTTAGGCATCGGCAAGCTTTGGAGTCTTCTAAATCCCCGACCATGTATAATAGTTGAAGGTTTAAGGGTGATTGATTAAGAAAAAAAAAGTTTTAATTTAATTTGGATTGCGTGCAAAAATTCTCCTTATCCAATCTTGAAAAGAGGCATGAGAAACTATACGTTTTAGTTAGATATTAACACAGAAATTGTTGTCAAAAGTTTTTATGAGGTTCTGAAAAACGATTACCACTTTGTTACCTAATACTCCTAATAAAAAAATTGTGAACTAAGAATTATTTGATATAATAGATCGCCAAATATAGCTGATATTAATGCATAATGGGGTCTAGATCCTAACTAAAAACCCAATGAAACAAACATCGGACCAAATAACCGATATATCGACCAAGCTCCAATACGCAACCTTGTTCTTAGCCCTCTTTTCCTCTAAAAATATTCAAAAGATTGATTATAAAATATCTATAAATGATACCTAGAATAAATCCCATTTTAAATCCTTTTAAGTTTATAAGCAGGGTTAATTT
Organism: Sambucus nigra; assembly: GCA_949130495.1. Taxonomy (NCBI): domain Eukaryota; kingdom Viridiplantae; phylum Streptophyta; class Magnoliopsida; order Dipsacales; family Adoxaceae; genus Sambucus; species Sambucus nigra. The sequence goes on along the minus strand of OX422212.1, from coordinate 80,861,131 downwards.
AAACTAGCTTCATATCCAGTTTTGAATTAAATCCAAAAACGATTTTGCACAATGGATTTTCCAAGGATTTTTTGTCTGTTTTGCGAGAAGCTTTAGAGGCCCAAAATTGAAATGTCTCGCAACAATCTAATATGTTCCCGAATCTGAGCGGTGATGAAATTCATACTCTAGTGTATTTTGTAACTCGGTAGAATACCAACTAATCTTTCTTTGCACGTCGAAGTGCCATCACAACACTTTCGGCTTATACAAGTACTCTAACAAGATCTATGTGATAAAAAAACCATTGATGTTTCCTATGTGAGAAAAATAATTATTAAAGCTTATGAAAACAATTAAGGTAACCAAATGATTATTGTATAATATCACAGAATTGAACAATATAGAGTATACCCCGTGAATAAGACAATGAATTTTTTTAGTTTAAGCTTCTGACTCGGAACACTAGGAGTAATGTACAAATATTTGTTCACTATTTATTTCGATATAGTAGTCATCTATCTAGTGCCCATAAAATGAAACGAACTTACACATGAATTTCTTTCATATAAATTATTACATATGAATGGGCACGTACCACATGATGATGCCATAGAGGCGCTTTTGGAGCAAGTCTGAAAAAACTTTTGATTTTTTATAACAGAGTGAGTTTTTCATTGTTTGCGAGATAAATATTATTATATAAGGACAATTCACAATTGTTAATTCCAAGAGTAAATTGTGTAAAGTGAGTAAAAATATATAAAGACATATCAGTACAACAATTGATTTTGTAATCAAGCCAATTGTTCACCAAACCTAAACAACTATAAGTATATAAAAGAAAACATCTCTTATAAAATAATCACGAGACATTCAAAAGATGGGATGGGTAATAAAAACATAAAGTTTTTCTGTAATAATGGATCTTAGATAATAATTTCAAAAGAATTTCATATTTCAAGATAAAAATCGTTAAGTATATGAAAAGTTAGCAAAAGAAATATATGCTTAAAAATCATACATTTCGATGGCTTGGGATCATCATGAATCATGTACGAAAGATCATTATTATGATTCAATGACAAAGACCTTAACTATATGAATATAAAATCAAGATATAAAACTAAAGAACGGAAAATTGGTCAATCAAAGTTAGAACTTCGAGTTTTTAACTAATGTATCAAAAATTTATATTCTGGATCATATGTTAGATATTTCACGCTCTGAAAATAAGAAACTTTATATTTATAATATATAACTGTGACCATAAAAATAATTATGGTCAATATTTTGTCCAAAAAGTAAAGAGAACTTCAGATTCTCGATTTAAATTGAGTTAATGTTTAGAACTTCCGGTTCCAAATCTAGTAATTTAGAACTTGAGGTTCTTTTGATTGCATCATGTCTTTAATTTGGTCTAGTATTGTATAACTCCAGGTTATATTTTGTCACATATGCATATGAATATTCGAGTTCATATAAATTATAAAATTTAAACCTATGAACCCTGTTCTAAATTAAAATAATTCATAAAGTGCCTTGTGCGAAATTATGTGAAATATAAGCTTCAAGTTTTATCATTTCTGTGTGAGGACTTTTAGTTCTATACAAATAGTTAAACTTTGTGTGTGAGGACTTTCAGTTGTACACAAATAGTTGAACTTTAGGTGCAATATTGTTAATATTCAAGAACATTAAATCTTCAACTCTTTTGTATCAAAACTCCAGGTTTGATTAAGGGTAATTTTTTATGGAATCTTCCAAATAAGTGCCAAATATATATATGTATATATATATATATATATATATATATATATGTATAGACAGATAATAATCTAACTTATTTTTGAAAGAATGATTTTTTTTTTTCACATTCTCTACATATTTCCAAGACTCCAACGTATCGTAAATGGTTGAAATGTGAAGAGTTAAAATTAAATATGATTAAAAAGATAACTGAATACTCAAGTGAAGGAAAAGGCTAAGAGACTAAGGTTTAATGGTGAAACCGTTAATATGATAGTTAAAGGGATATTTAATCATTAAAATACTTGTGAGTGCAAGAATTATCGCAATAAGAAATCTATAAAGCAATATCGAGATGAAAAAATGAATGATCACACATAACACCAAAGTTATGTGGTTCGAAAACTTGCCTACGTCCACGAAAAGGTCACTAAATTCTATTAGTGTGTCTCAAATAATTGAAGTTACATCCCTTTTCCCTGGGTCAGGATTTACATTTTATAGTTGTGAGAATAAGTGATTGAATTGTACTAGTAATTCAACTAGCTTGTAGATAGCTCGTAGGTATCCCTGAATATCTCCTCAGAGATTGTTGAGAACCGATTTGAGTCTATCACCATGCATTTAAGCACATGTCAAATACACAGATCTAAAATAAACATTTTGAGTAAGGTCGGGCAGTCCACTTTGTACGCTGAGCTGGTCGGCTACATTATTGAGCTTAATAAGCCCCCACAATTACCCCTAAAATCTTTGGGCTAAAATGTTAGACCAATTGATTTTAAGCGAGTTCAAGGCCTAAGGCCTAAAATCGTTTTAAAATCGACATGGAACTATTGTAATATTGGTAAATTTATCGAGGGCATGCTCGTCCGAGAAGAATAATCATGGCAAACTTGTGATTTCCTTAAAGAAGTGGGAGTACGCTAGTCCTAGCAGAAATATGAAACGCCAGAATCTATAAAGCTACGCTCCATCATTAGTGCAGAGTTCCAACTAAGTTCATCACTTCAACCGTCATTTCTCAAATGTTTCTTTTCCATAAACTTGTATTGTTTCCTCTCTCCAACCCTTCATATTTCTAGAGCTTTCTTCGATCATTCTTAGTTGTAAGTTTTCTGATTTTCTTCTTTTATTCCCCATTTAGTTAGCATTCTTTACTGCTTGAAGTCTTTTTTTCTTCACGGCTCTTCTCAGTGGAAAAAATGTTGAGGAGTTTAGAAAAACTTATAGTATTCTTGAATGGGTGGAAATCGACTGCGACCCTATGCCCAGAGATGTCCGGGAAATAGAAGATGAGTACTGGATCCACACTCTGCTCGTAGTTTAGGGGGGTTTAACTTTTCCCCCAAACCTTCCATTTATGAATTTATTTAGCTATTTTGAGGTTGTCCCTGCCCAATGTGCCCCCAAACACTTGGAAAATAGTGAATGGGGTACATAGAATCAATGAATTATAGGGAACCTGTGGCCATCCCGTCACGATCGGCACGTGTATGTGGGGGTCTCGAGCCCTTTCTCGGGGCGCTTTGGTCATCGTCGATGTGGGGTGATGTATAGAAATAGAGTCGCCAGCCTATTTTGCATAAAACATGGAAAATAAATGTTGATGCCTCGAGAGAACGACATCAAATACATACTAATTAGTTCAAGGATTCGGGGGGACTAAGTTACGGAATAAGGTGTTAGGCATCCATATCGCCCTTCCGGTCTCTCATGGGCATGTGATATTCTTCTCCTTAATAACTTTGTGAAGTGTGTGCGTGTATATATAAAGAGAGAGCAGAATCACTTGACTTGTGTCATGGATAAATGCAGAGTGAGGTCATCCATAGGAGTGTTTCCAAAATAGTAAAAATGTAATGTGTGCATTCGTCGGGTCACCAATCATTGATAGATGAACGATGATATAGGTTGGAAAAAACGCGAGTATGAATCACAAATATAATAAATGGAAATAATATATGATCAAAAACAAGAAAGGAGGACTCGAATCTCAAATTTTACCCGAGACGCCTATGTAGCCTAAAAAGGCATCAAAGTTCACGTAGTTCTCATGCAACACAAGGGTGGGGTTTATCCCATAACTTCAACCGTGGACTTTATTATATGTGTGTGTGGGGAAAAAATGATGTTTTATTGTGAGAAAATGTAGAGAAATCCCCGTTTGGAATATACAAGCAAACCATCTTTTTTTAATGGAAAATATAGTATGCGCAATACTACTAATAAAAAAGGTTGGATATTAATATGTGTGATCTAATAAAGATGAAATGCTAAAGTAAGGATCAAATAACTAATGTGAAAATAAGAGAATTTAAAGAGAGAATGAAAGGTTTGGACTTTCTTTGGAAGCTTTAAAGTTGATCTTGATTATTGAAGGGCTCCTCTTGAAAGTGTATGATGGTGGTAGGAGGAGAGAGGAGGGAATTTGCTAAATTTGTTAAGGAAAGGATGGAAGTGGAATGTGGAGGAGAGGCTTCAATATGGAAACCACGCTGACTTCGAGAGAATGTTGCCGATATCACTGAGAGGGATGTTTCTGAGGATCCTTTCAAAGTGAGATCATGATCCCTTAATATAGGGTCAAGTGGGTGCCGATCGTTACATTGACATGCCTATCGGTAAGTAACCCCACACATAATGCCGATAGGTAGGGAAATGGGTTTGCCATTCGGCAATCTCATGCAGATTTATCAAAAAAATGATCGCAAAACGCAATTTGTAAGTCTGAATCATGCATGGGATGAACCACTAAAAAGGGTATTTAAATACCTTTAAGAATCCATTAGAACAATCTCGGGTTCTAGAATTAACTGGGGTCAAATGGGGCTCGGAAGCACCCGATGGTCTTTTGGACAAGAGGAAAACATATTGTTCATTTGAATCGCAAGTCCAATTTGCACAAAGGGTGTACCATTAGAAAGATTATGAAAGTATTTTTGATGTTTTGAATATCTTCTCTTGGTTTGACGAGTTGACCCTGGTCAAAGGAGGTCCAAAAGCTTCCGGTGACCCTTCGGAGTAAAACGGGTCGTTCGTTCATACCGTAAGGTTGATTCATGCACGAGGTGGACCATTGGAAAGGTTATTCATAACCCTTAGAAGATTCATTTCGTATCATTCGAGCTGAAGAGTTAACGAGAGTCAAATAGAGTTTGGGAGCGCGTGGTAGCCTCCGGATGAGTTTCGAGGGAAAATTGTTCGTTCGTCTGAATCTTCAAGCCAATTCACACATGAGGCAGACCGTTGGAAATGGAATTTATGGCCCTTAAATGATTCACTGAACTTTCGCTCGGGCGAGGAAGTTGATTTAGGTCAAAATGGGGCCTGAGAGCGCCCGATGGCCTCTAGATCGATTTTTGATAGTTAAACAAAATATTCGTCCGAACCATAAGGCTAATTCGTGCAAAGGGTGGACCATGAGAAAGGGGATTTAGGTCCCCTTAAATATTTATTGAGCTTTCCTTCAGGCGAGGAAGTTGATTGGGGGTAAAAATGGGACCTGGGAGCACCCGGTGGCCTCTAGAACAATACTCAGAGTATAACGTGCAGTTTTATTGTGAAGGAGAAATTGATAAGGACCTAAGGATATGACTAAGGGGTCCTATAATGTTGTGCATACAGAGCCCTCAATGGGCGAGCTTAGAACAAGTGAAGACTGTGGAATAGAAACCACATGGATATTTTTGGAAAATAGGTCAATTTTGCGGACCAAAGGGATGAGGATGACCAGTTTAGAGGGACGAGGTTGATTATGAGGACCTAAGGTCGAGGTAAATTATGAGGACCCAAATTTATAGAGATCGATTCTATAGATTAAGGTCAATTATGAGGACCTAAAGTTATAGAGATCGATTCTAAGGGTCGAGGTCAATTCTGAGACCTAAAGTTGTGGCGATCAATTCTGCTGGTCAAGGTCACTTCTGAGTACCTAAAGTTATAGAGACCGATTCTGAGGGTCGAGGTCAATTCTGTGGACCTAGAGTTATGGTGATCAATTCTGCGAGTCAATGTCAATTCTGAGGACCTAAACTTGTGACGCGGGGAGTTATTCTCTTGGGAAATCTTTAAGTTGTCTTGGGGATGCAGATGCATCTGTGGTTTCACTGGGGATTTTGATATTGTAAGATTATTTTGGGGAATAATTTATCCTTGAGACATTCATTTGTTGGGGAAACTATGAGGGATTTTATTTGCAGGCGTATCTTAAAATTTCGATGTTAGATGGACTGGGAGCAAGTGTAGCCCAAAAATTTTGTTGGGGAATTTAGGAAGGTATTATTTTGTAATCTTACCAAGGAAGAATTTTATTTGAGGTTTGGGTTCGGTCGGGGAAGACTTGATATATGAGGTTCCGCTGGGAAATTATAATGGACTTGGGAAGTAGGCGTATTGTTGGTCCTGTTTGTGAAATATGTTTAGGGTTTCTGCTGGGGATAAGAGCGTAATATTAATCATCCTGGGGACTTTGGGAGTTTTTTAGGGATTTAGTGATCCAAAAAATGGTTTTCTTGATGAAGAAATGTCCCAATATTTGTTTGGCATTTTAAGGATTTTTTTGGATTTTTTCTGTTATTTTTTGTACAAAATTTTCAGGGGGCGGTCGACCGGCATGTTGTGGGGGTTGCCGTTTGCAATGGCACATAATTTTGGGCTTCCTCGGGTAGAGGAATAGGCAGGTGTCGATCAGTATGTGTAGGGGTCTGCTGATCGACATGTCGTTTAGTCCCCTATAAAAAGGGGGCGATCCTTCTTCATTTTTCACATCTTCAAACCTTTGAATCTTCTGCTTCCTCTCTATAAAAATCGTTCCTAGGTCCTTTATTCTTCAATACTTCAAATGACGGGTTCTTCCAGTGAGGAATATAACTTGGAGTGCCTGAATGTTGATGATTGGGCTGGCCTAGAGTGACAATCTAGGGTACCCCTTTACCTCGGGTAACGAGAATGCTTTTGATCTAGTTGAGCCGGTTACTGATGAGAGCACTCTTTTACGTGAGCATGCACACCACCGTTCCTCTAGGGTGAGGAATCCTAGTGGCTATGTAAGTATGGTGACCTTTGGTAATCCTTTTTATTTTTTCTTTATTTTCTCGTGCTGATGAAAGGTCTTTTCTTCTCTTTGGCTTTGGTAGACTGACATAGCTCCTGGAGCATGCATTCTAGGGGGACGACTTGGTTGAAGGATGTGTGGGACCATCTTCTAGCGGTGGTGCACTGGATGGTTACTTTTGTCGATTCTAACCATCTGGCACATGCATTGGACGAGACACCGCATTCTACTGCGGTGTTGTGCGCTTTGGGAGAGAGGTGGTGGGACACTAACCATACTTTCCATTTGGGTTTTGGGGAGATGATCGTTACTCCCATTGATGTTCAGCATCTGCAGGGGATAAATTATGAGAGTGCACAGATAAAGGTGGATCGTACTGTGAGGGTAACACCGGAGGCGATTTAGGAGGAGTTGGGGGATGTGGGAAGGATCGTTTCTTGGGATTCTATCTGCGTCTCTTCTCCTCGGGAGGTGATATTGAGTAGGATGATTTATGAGACTGACCGGCGATAGGTGAGACAGATGGCTCGATTATTTATTATGCTTTTACTTGGTGGTTTTCTAGTGGCGACGAGTGGCGATGTTGTTCATCTCTGGTTTTTTCCATTCCTGAGGACGTTTTTCGACATCTTGTTTATGGTTGGGGGAGCCTGAATTTGGAGACCCCCTTTACTCTTTTTTGAATGCATTCAACCAGTGCTACCGACAGACTTTTACAGGGGCTATGTACCCTTTGGAGGTAACTTCAGACTTCTTTTTCTTCTTATATATTTCTTTGCATTTTCCTTAAGTTTTTGCTTTTCTAATTCCTGTCTTTTTGCAGATGTGATTCTATGAGGTGGTTGGGATCAATGTGAGGTTGATAGCTTTGAAGGAAGAATATTTGGGAGATTTCTACTCGATGTATCGGTGGCGAAAGTCTAACAGGTGGTCGAATCAGTCTCTGTCACTGGTGGCGGTGCAACAGGCTCTGAACACACTAACAAGTGATAAGGTTATTTTATTTTTCTTTTGAATCCTCTCTTGGTATTTTCTTTCTTTGCATGGATATTGATCTTTTTTCGGGTATTGCAGGTGACCTTTTACCCTTGGGGGACGGCTACTCAACATACGAGGGTGATGGGTATGCATGCGTAGATGCAGCGATTGATGGCGCATGAGTTTGAGTACGCCTGACACTACACCAAAAAGGGCAAATTAGCACCCTTTCAGCGGCTAACCATTTTTTGTCACGGTCATTGATCGTTACAAGGTCTTGTCATGATCATAGACCGTGACAAGTACAGTTATCATGGACTTGTCACCGTCATTGATCGTGACAATCCTTATAATATTGTCACTGTCAAGGACCGTGACACGTCCGTGACAATTTTCGCAGCAAAAAACCCTTTTCCCTCCTTTTTTCCTCACCGATTTGTTCCCTCCAATTTCTCTCTCCCTCTCTCTCTCTCTCTCTCTCTCTCTCTCTCTCTCTCTCTCTCTCTCTCTCTCTCTACTTTCAGGTTAGTTTCTCTCTCTCTCTCTCTTCCATTTATATGTGTGAGTGTATATATATATATGTGTGCGTGTGTGTGTGTGTGGTGGGGGAAGGGGGTGGGGCAGTGTGGGGGAGGGGGCAGGGATAGGGGTGGGTGGTGGGGTAGGGGGTCTGCATGTGTGCGTGTGTGTAGTGTGCGTGTTTGTACGAATGTGCGAGAGAGGGAAATGATTCAGGGGGTGGGGCTGCGTGTGTGTGTGTGTGTGCGCGCGTGTGTGTGGGGATGGGGGTGGGGGCAAGGGGAAATGGGGCGGGGTGGGGCTTGTTAATTTTTTTTATTAAATTTTGATTGTTTTATTAAATATTTTTCCTCATATGCAAGTATTGTCCCTCGTAAACGAATTGATTGATTATTAATTTTTTTAGTAAATTAATATATGAAAGTAGGATTGCCCCTCATTGTAAATTAGTAAATTAATAATTGTATACTTTAATTGTTAGTTTAATTGACAAAAATAATTAATTGAGTAGATGAATTAGAAGGAGTACGGGATACACATTTGTTGTTGACATTGCAGTTGGATTATAGTGGATCGATGTTTGGTTGGTTAATTTTAAAAGTGGCATGACCACTGGATTATTGTCCATATGGGGGTGGGATTTTTCAACTTTTTTTGAAAATTACCCTGTATAACGAACAATATATACAGTATGATAATTAAATGAAACGTACTTGAAATTACATATAGTACGCGTAGATACTAGCCTTATAGTTCTTATGCGTACGCATTCAATAGCCCTTAGACCCGTTCGAGAGTCATTACCCCTGTAACGAGATCTCTCGAATTGTCTTGTTTGGACAGTTTGGGACTTCATAATTTCTGTATAATAATATTCTTAGTGGCTTAAAGTTGTTACTTTTGGAGGAAGTTATGCAGTCGTATCCTAATGTTCTCTGGGTACATACTAGATTGACAAGTGTGACTGTTATTTCAATTGATCAATTGAAATAACACTCACACTTGCCAATCAACATCGCATACTTGGAGAACTACGGGGATATGCTGCCGAATTTTTCTCAAATCATAACAATGAGCATGAGCTGTTAAGTATATTACAGAAAAATGCGGTCTTGAATGGGATAGGACCACTCACCCTTTAGAGGAGATGGAGGAAATAGAAATTTCTATTATAAATTGAATTTGAAATTTAAAAATCGAATATAAATAAGACATAATTAAATGAAACATAATATAAATCTATGTTTTGTTTATACTAATCCATGAATATACGCTTCTTACCTTTAATAGGTGATTATTTGTGGTAGCTGTGATGGGATATCCGAAATATAAAGAGTGGATGGGTGAGACAAATAGAATGGGGGATGTGTTTCGCATAGGTGCTAATAAATTTGTGAAATACGCAAAGAGATGTCATAATGATGAAGAGTTTCCGTGTCCATATGCTAGGTGTAAGAATGGTAAGGCATTTGAGTGGAAAGTAGTTGAACTACATTTGTTAAGATCGGTTATGAAATATAGTTATCGATTTTGGAGTTTTCACGGTGAATTGAAAGTTTCTTTTGTCCCCGACCAACCTTCACAACAACCTTCAACAAGTAGGATAGATGTAGAAAGGGACGACGTAGATCATAATATGTTAGAGGATTTAGTTGATTATGCGTACGGAGTTTATGAAGCAGAGGAGAATGAGGTTACTGATGATGTACAAGGTTCAAATGCTCGTGAAGATATCACGATAAACCTTGACGATGACTACCAAAGTTTAAAATTTAAGGCGACTCAACCGTTATACTCTGGCCGTGAGAAAGATCAAACAACCTTACATGCCATGGTTAGTTTGCACAGTTTGAAGATGCAGTACGATTTATCTGGCCATAACGTGACATGAATTCTGAAATGGGTGAAGGGCTTACTACCTAAGGAGAATACGCTTCCAAATAGCTATCCTATTATGAAGAACAATTTGAAAGGTTTGGGAATGAAGTATAAATCGATTCATGCTTGTATGTATGACTGCATACTATACCGAAAGGAGTATAAAAATCTTGATCGTTGTCCGGTATGCGATGAACCTAGATATGTCCAATCTACTAGTAAGGAAGGCACAAGCTCAAAAGTGCCTTAAAAGTGTTGAAATATTTCCCCGTTGGGCCTAGATTAAAGTGATTTTTCACAGTACCATGGATAACGGAGGCAATGACTTGGCATGCTAGGGCAGAAGTAGGAGGTAATATCATGCGTCATCCTATTAATTCTACAGCCTGGAGGAGGATGAATTATAAGTATCCCGATTTTGCTCGAGAATAGCGCAACATTCGTTTGGCTATATCAACATATGGTTTTAATCCATTTGGAAATCTAAGCACCAATCAGAGTGTATTACCAGTGATCCTAGCCCCAGTCAACCCTCCTTCTTCATAGCGTATGAGACCTGAATTTTCGAAGATGGCTTTGTTGATACCTGGGTCAAAGGCACCAAGTGATGACATCGACGTCTACCTGGCTCATTTGGTAGAAGAATTAAATGAGTTGTGGAAAAAGGGTGTGCAATCATTTGACTCTTTTATAAAAGAAGAGGTTACGCTGAAAGCTATGTTGATGTGGGCAATTCATAATTTTTCAGCATTTGGGACATTATCCGGTTGTGTGGTATATGGTTATTTGGGGTGTCCTATTTGTGGAGAGGAGACTGAATCTCTTTGTCTATCCTTTAGCTCAAAAAATGTATACCATTGCCATATGAGTTTTTTACCCCCGACTCATAGTTTCAGATTTGAGAAAGGTTCCAATTTTTTATTGGGTGGGGTTGAACATAGGCTACTGCCGAGACAACTTTCAGGTTCAGAAATTAAAAGTAAATCTTCTGAATGTGGCCCTAATATGCCAGGTAAGAATCCCAAATTTAAGAATGTCAAGCATAAGAAGACCCCAACTGGGAATGAAACTGAGACAAGGAAGGCATGGTCTAGGAGGTCAATTTTATTTGACTTGCCTTATTGGAATAATAACCCGGTTCGCTATGTATTGAATATGATGCATGCAGAGAAGAACTTCGCTGAACATATTGTGGGCACTTGCCTTGAGGGGAGTCATTTGAAGGATGGAGAAAATGCACGAAAAGACCTTAAATCGTTGAAACTTAAGCCACAACTATGGTTGAAAGAAGAGAGTAGGGGAAGGACAATAATTTCCCCCTAGTGCATTTACTTTGACGAGTGGGAAAAGGAAGGTTCTTTTAGACACAATATATAATTTGAAGGGCCCATCTAATTTTTCATCCAACTTGCAAAGGATTATGAATTATGCTACTCATGATTTACATAAGTGTAAGTCCCACGATTGGCATGTGATCATGTAATTGGTTCCTCTATTATTTAATCACTGTTTCTCCAAGCACAAGGATTTGTGGAGGGTTATTATGCAAATTAGTATTACCTTCTCACTCTTGTATGAGAAGGTAGTCAATCGAGAACACATAGTGGCCGTAAAATTGGCGGTGACCGAAGCGATTTGTGTGTTGGAGAAGTACTTTCCCCCCAGCATCCTTTGACATAAGTGTTCACTTGTTGGTACACCTATGCAATGAGGCACTTCTTTGTGATCCAGTTAGATATCGGTGGATGTATCCATTTGAAAGACTGATGAGAGTTTTTAAAGATTACGTCAAGAATACGTGATACATTACAGGATCAATTGTAGAGGAATACATCACCCTGGAGTCATCAATATATACTCGGGAATATATGCCTGACTTGACTAGCATTGATGACATTGATGAGTTCGTCGATGATGGTGGTCATGTGATGGGAAAACGAGTGAAATTAATGAGTTTGCAACATGAATAAGTAGCTCGTTATCTATTTGACACACATGAAGATGTCGAAGAATGGAAAAAGTAAGTTTCGATTATTATAATATTTAATACATGATTAGTTTTGTAATATGCAGAAAATATGAAGCCCGTGAGAACAATAAAAGACGAAAAATAATGGTACAATCAGACAACGAATTTAGGCTGTGGTTGACATAAGAGGTAATTATAATGAAAATGGCCGTTATATAACGTTATATTACACTCAAATTTTACAACTAATATGATTAATTTATTTATATTCTCAGCTCTTAAAGACGGGTGGTACGACATCAAGGCTTGCTTGTCTAGCCACTGGACCCTTGTTCGTGGCACAAAAGTAAAAAAAATATCGATTGAACGATTACGTTTTCGGCGCTAAAGTGTACGAGGAAAGTACAAATGTACAGAACTCGGGCATTTCATACAAGGCTCTTACTTTCTTTCGAGCGAGCGCAAAAGATAAAAACCTCGTTGAAGCTGAAATGACTTACTATGGCGTAATCCGAAATATATTTGAATTGGATTATATAAGCTTCAAAGAAGTTGTATTTTACTGTGGCTGGGTAAGAATTGAGGATAAAAATGCTTGTAAAGTTGATCCTGTCACCAATTTGATCATGGTTGACTTGTCCAAGTTGAAGAGCAACAACCACGTGAGCGATGAGCCGTTTGTACATTTCAAAAGGTTACCCAAGTGTTTTACTCGGAGTATATCAACAATGAGCCGTGGTCAATTGTCCAACACTCGCCAAAGCGTCTAAATAGTAGTGTGGATGACTTGGCTGCTCCTACCGAATATCAATCCATTTTTTATGATAACCCGAATTTTAAATAATTTTTCAATTTGTAATAAATATTCTAATTTGTACCGAAACATCCATTTTTAATGCTTTTAATTTATTTGCACTTTATCATTTTCACTCTTGTGTAGTGTGCGTGTGTGTGGGCAGTAGGGGTTGGGGTGGGGATGTTTCAGATTTTTAGTAATTGTACATATTATGAGCTAAATGCTATTATTTTCGAATTCAGAATTGAGGTGTTTAACAGTAAAAATTCATTTTTATTTGTAGTAATTGTACATATTTGCATGTCTTCTTCTAATTCATTTTGATTTGTACTAATAACATTTTTTTACAGCAAATGTCTCCTTCAGGTATGAAGGCGAGGATGATGATGCTGGTTATGATGATGTCGTCTGGGCTTGGTGGTAGCGGAGGCGACGAGGGATCCTCGGCCCCTAGGCTCCCCAAATATGGAAAATTGGGGATGGCCATCGAGAACAAGTCGGGGCTATTAGCCAGATCCCTCGAGCTGGTAAAGACGATTATCGACCCGAGGTACATTTGTTGGAAGGAGGTGCCATATGATCTCAAGTTAGCTGTTTGGGTGGCCCTACTGGTAATGTAATTATATTTTAGCTGTTTGGGTGACCCTACTGGTAATGTAATTATATTTATATTTATATGAATATATCAATTTCAATTTCGATTTCGACTTCAATTTCATTTCATTTTATATTTATATTTATATTTATTCGCAACTAACATTATATTTGTTGGACATGAACAATTCAGCCTGGATCCAAAGCTATGCGATTCCGTCTTGGAGCAGTTGAGGGAGCAACACAAGACGTGGAAGAAAAATATGCAGACCCGGTACTTTGGGAAGACACGAGAGTCCGTTATCCGAATACGTGAATCCGTCCCGCCAATGGAGCTGATCTCATTGGCAAAATGGCAACAGTTCATTGACAATGAGATCGGGGAGCGACAATTGGCATCTCGCCAATCGGGGAGGGAAAATGGGGCAAAAAAGACGGACGTGCACTACTCCGACCGGACGTCTTACGTTGAGGTGGAGCATAGGATCATGGTAAGATTTATTTTTTCTATAACTACAGAAATATATTATTCTGCATTATTTTACTTTGCGGGGCTGATACTAATTTTATTTTATTTTATTTCAGGGGACAGGGAATGGCCCTGGGGGTAGACCACATAGGCTCGATACTTATGTGGCTCTTCGGACGAAGAAGGGGAAGGACAAGGAGGTGACCCCGAGCATCGCGGCTATGATTGTAAGTAATATGACAGTTTAATTTTTGTTAATTACGTTATAATTTTTTAATTTACTTATTTTACTAATCATGTGCTTTTTATCGTTTCAGGCAAAGCTTAAGAAAGTGCATGAGTCACAGTCTGATGTCGACAAGGCATCTTTGTCCACAGACGCACTCAGCCAAGTGCTTTGCTCTGATCCCAAGGGGAGGACAAGGGGGTGAGCTCGCGGGTGGCCAAATCTAGGATCACCGGATTGGAGACGAGCGACATCGGGTTGGCTCGAACGATGGACTCACATGACGTGAAGCTGTCCCGTTTGGAGGCAACGGCCCAAGATATGTTCTCATTCATGAAGCGTTCGTTGGGTGGAAACCGTAAGGAGAAAGAGAAGGAGAAGGTGGTGGAGGAGGAAGTGCGGGAGGACGAGGTGTAGGATGCCGAGGATGTGGACCTCGCTACTTCATTGCCGACACATGCGAAATTTGATGATCCACTTCATTATTTGGCTCCCTTCGACCGAACGATGTCGACACTTGGTTGTCCAAGCGTTTTTATAATGGACATATTTGATGGCTAGTGGATAGGGAGGGGGTTGAGGGACCCGAATATCATCTAAGGTGCACTAGTTCATGGACGTGAGCTTCAAGACATCGAGTCCAAGGTGCTCGTCACACATGTGATACCTGAGAAGGAGAACTCCCCATTGTGGTTACGCGAACAATGCGGCACGGTGTATATTAGTGGGTGTGTCAATTCGTATATCGTGTGGCATACTCACCTCCTCAGAGTTAACCTTACCCCAGATATTTTGTGACATTATTTGAATTGAATTATTTTAAGTTGTTATATTTGAATTATATTTGGATTATATCGTGATGCATATTATCTCTATTATGAATGTATATTTACATTAGCTTTATTTTATTTGGATATATGATGTTTGAACAGGTACAACATTGGTATAACGGGTACAAATATACTGTTGGGTAGTGGTAGTGGCCATACTGCCCAACAGATTTTTTTTCAATTCTGCCCAGAATTATCATGGTCATTGATCGTGACAAGTCCGTGACAAAGAAAGTTATCATGAACAATGACCAGACAATTTTTTATAAAATGTCACGGGCTTGTCACGGTCCTTGACCGTGACAAAACTTGTCAAGGTCAAGGATCGTGACATGATCATGACAATTCTAACGAACTTGTCACGGTCAATGACCATGACAAGTCCGTGATAAAAAATGTTGTCACCCCAGGAATTGTCATGGTCATTGACCTTGACAAGTTGAACTTGTCAAGGTTAATGACCATGAAAATTCGGCAGATTTGGTGTAGTGTGGTTCCGGACACAGTGGGTGGTGCGATGGATTATGGAGTATGAGGTGGAGGTCCCACCGTCGATTCCATGGATGTACATGAGGTGGGTGGGGGAGATATTACTGAGGCTAGGGCGACGACGATGGTTAGTGAGGCTTACATGGACACGGTAGCAGGCTATAACTACCTAGATTTTGTGACAAGTTGGTTGATACCCTCTTGCATTTATGACGTGGTGAACATGGCTCCTCCTCCTATGGCTTCGGGTAGGGTCACCAGTTGGCAGATGGGATATGCCCATAGCATGGGTGGTGGTACGTCGTCATCATCGACAGCGGCAGAGGAGGCTTCGCTTATTCAAGTCACTTCCCCTTATTATAATTTACGATTAAATAGCGGGGGACACTGAGCAGGTCAGATCGTTTTAATGCAGCGATGTTGGGGTTGATGGGGCTTATAGATGACGTCCTTCGGCCTGAGATATTTTTCTCCTTTTTCCTTTTGGATTCTCTTTTAATTCTTTATTTGCTTTTTGCTGACTGATTGGTCTTTTGCTCATGTTTCTCTGCTTGCAATATGTTTGTGTGTCGACCACATGGCTAAAGGATATCAAGGCCTGTGTGGCCTCTGCGACTGTTTACATAAAAAATTCCATTCCTTCTGATTTGGTTCCGTTTGCTGCCTCGAATGAGGGGTCGGGTTCTAGATGTGGAGGTTCTACTGCACGTCATCGAGGAAAGTGTGTTCGCCGCGGGGGTTGAGGGTTTGAGAGAGAGAGATTGTGGGTTCGGGATGAGTCTTGTTGTTTTGTTTTTGTTTTTCTTCTTTCTTGCAATGATGTAATCAATGACAACATATATATGAAGAAATTTTTATTTTTAATTCTTGTTTTAATGACTTATCCTACATGCACTTTTACTTTACTACTGAGACTGTCTATTTAGAAAAGGAGAGCTTAATTTAAAAATATTTATTTATGGGAAATGATAAGCAAAGATGGATAAGTAAGAAGAAATAACCTGGGTATTTTAAATAAGGATTTTCTTTTTTGAGAATTTAATTTTGATAAAAAAGGAAAAATAGAATCTTCTAAAATAAGGGGGTTGCCGATCGGCATAACCCTTGTCCTGCCTACAGATATATGGGTCAAGTCAAATCACTCTAAGGCTTTAATTGAACTTTCCTGCAGATTAGAGTACTTTGTAGGACATGAATTCATTCGAACTTCTCAGATCCCTTGTCTTTTGCCAAGCCGTTTGTGTATAAAAGGAGAGGTAAGGAGTGTAGTTTTTCCATCCACACCCACTTTCTTTTTCTCGCTTTCTTTCTTTCTGCTCCATTATTCCCCAAATGTCCCTTCCGATACATGCAAAATTTTCTTCCTACCTCGAAAGTCTAGATGCCATGTGATTGTATAACATGGACTATAAGGTTTTCAACTTGCGTTGAGTCTCCTTGTGGCGTAACAGGGCCATTGACTAGAATATGCTAGCGAAGACAGTGTAGTTCTGGTACCTTGAAGACTATATTTTTCATTTCGATTTAGATGAGGTCTTCCCGACCTATGAAGAGTTATCAACCATCTTGGGAATCAATCCCGGTGTAGCGGCGGCTATGCCCGAATTTTCTCATTCTCCCCAAATGTTGTTATCCGAGTTGCTCGATATTTCCTCTTCGGCGGCTCGACCATTGGTAACTGGGGGATGATTTCCCTTTGGAATATCATACATTTTGTGCGCTTGAGGTATTTTAATGATGTGGGCTATACCGGAGTTGTGGCCATGGGCCTTACTTCGAGGATCTTACTAGTGATGGGGAACTTAATGGTGGATCACCAGTTAGCTGCGATAACAGCGTGGATGTCTTACTGTCACAGTCCTATGGCAGTGATACGAACGAAGACTTTGACTGGACTTAATGCTTGGAGGGAGGGTCGCTCCGATTTTCTGAGAGGGATCCCGATAATGTTGTTCATGTGGATCGCTGAGAGGTTTCGTATGACAGTTCATCCTCAGTATCCCTTGGTAGGCGTGCTAAATATCTTTCCTCGATTCTTTATTAATTTCAGCCCATCTGTAAAGAACTGGGTGAATTGGTTCGTGGAGCACGGAGCCTAGTACCTTGGTTAGTTGATTTCATGGTAGGGGAATTACAGTCTATATTCTGTGTCAAGTTGGGTGGGAGCAAATAGTGCCTCCTCACACACTAGACTTATTTTCTATGGAGGACTTGATTGAATCCATGCACATGAGGTTAGGTTCTCTATGGGGGAGTTGTCGGCGATCAACCTGTCCATCTCAATCTGTAGGAAGGGTCTAACATGTGTTCGGGGACTATCAGAAATGGCTATGGAAGAGAGTAGTGGCAAAGATCTTGGCGAAAGAGACCGAACATTGGTGGTTTATTCTTTTTGACTCCAAGTAAAGAGGGTAGTGGTTTTTTCTAGGCTGGTCAGGTCGTACCACTCCATGGGGCGTATTTGGAACATCAACCAGGCAAGGGAACCTGGGGACCCCCAGGGGATGATGATAATAAGGCTGGTTCTTCTAGCAGCGGTGGATATGATTTTTGTGAAGCTTTTGGTGATTTGTATTAGGGATTTGAGAATAATTTTATAAAGTTTGTTTAGGCTTATTTAGAAATAGTTTGGTCAGTGGAGAGGGGCGATTTGTTTGACTCCCTTCGCTGATACTTCGTGTAATGATACCGAACTTTCTTGTTTGAAGTAAAAAAGATTTTGATCATATTTTTATGCCTCTGATGAGTTTTACATTTGAGTTATCTATACCATTTGCTAAGGCATACGTAATCCTTTTGTTCATGTAAATTATAAAATAAACCGCCATTCTTGGAGGTTAGAAAAGAATAACATTTTGTGAAAAAGAAGGGGACCATGCCCATATAAGGTATATGAGCTGCCTACGTACCTCTAGGGGTTTTGAAATTTTATTGAGTTCCATAAAGTAAAATATTTTTTAAAGGATCAGGCCCCATGTAGTTCTAAGTAGAGAGAAATGAAGAGAGATTTTTATTTATTTTTTATTTTATTTATTTTTATTATTTTTTAAAATATAAGGGAGATGAGAAGAGTCGTAGCGCACTGAGATTTCGGACTAAGTTTAGAACTTTTTGAGACAGTCCAAGTTGGCTGTACATGTTATCTCTTCTCCATCGAGGTCTGCGAGCATAGCGACACCCCCTTAGAGAATCTTCTTTACAATGTAGGGGCCACTCCAGTTCGGCTTACATTTCCCTTTGGGGTCCTAGATAGGTTCTATGATCTCCTTAAGGGAAAGGTATCCTTCCTTGACACCATGGGCCTTGAATCTTTGGTTTAATGATCGCACTATCCGACGATGGTACCCTTGTATGTGGTATAGAGCTTTCAGCCTCTTTTCATCCAAGAGTGACAATTTGTCAAAGCGACTCTGATGCTAGTCTTCCTCACTGACTCTACTCTCGAGCATAATACATAAAGAAGGTATTCATAGCTCAATGGGTAGGATTTCTTCAGAGTAAGGGGAAGCCCTAGTGGTTGTCTTGACTGAAGTGTGGTAGCCCCAAAGGGTGTAAGGGATCTGATCGGCCCAATCTCGACAACTCTCGATCATTTTGCTGATGATGGCCTTGAGGTTTTTGTTGGTGAATTGGACTGCACCATTGGTTTGGGGTCGGTAGGGAGAAGATTTGTGTCTTTGAATCTCATACTCTTCGACCAATTTTATGACCTTAACTTCGAAATATATCCCATTATTTGATACTAGGTCGTGGGGAACCCCGTATTGGAAAATACTTTTGAATAAACTTGGCTACCTTTTTAGCATTCAGTAGTGCGTATGACTCGGATTCTACCCACTTGGTGAAGTAGTCAATGGCGACTAGGATGAACTCATGTACATTTGAAGCTTTATGTGTGACTTTACCTATGATGTTAATGCCCTAGGTAGAGAATGACCAATGATAATTCATGTTGTATAATTCTCGAGGAGGAAAGTGCTATAAATTGGTAAACCATTGGCATTTGAGGCATCTTTAGACATAGGTGCTGCAATCCTGAACCACGGTAGTCCAATAGTACCCTTGACGAATAATCTTCTTAGCAAACATATGACCATTAATGTGGGGTCTGCATTCCCCTCTGTGGATATTCTTCATCGTTTCTTCAATGTCAGCCCCTATAATACAGTGCAAATGGGTTCAATCGAAGTTTCTTTTGGACAGTGCTTTGTCGTTGATGATATACTAGGAAACTAGTTTGTGAAGGGTCGTACATTCTTTCTTGTTTGCATCTTGGAGATACGTATTGTGCTTGAGGAGGTGCCAAATGTCGTAGTACTAGAACTCAACCATATCATATTCTTCCTCGATAATGAGCCCAATGTGGTAGAAATGGGTTAGCCTAATTGATTTTTAGACAGTGTAGTAAAGGCATCGGCTAAGTTGTTCTTTGCATGGGGCAAGTAATGGAAGGTGATATCTTGGAACTGGGAAGACAGCTCTTCTATGTGGGCGTGGAAGGGTAAGAGCTTTTCTTATTTGACTTTCCATCTTCTAAAGACTTGGCCGATGATGAGAGAAGAATTCCCGTAGACATCTAGGTACTTAATACCTTCCTTGAGGGTGACTTTGAGGCCTACAATGTATGCCCCGTATTCGTTCATATTATTCGTGCAGGAAAACCTAGCTTGATGACAATGGGAGTGTAGGAGTCATCAGGAGAGATCATGAGTATCCTAATGCCGTATACTTTCTTATTAGTAGCGCCGTTAAAGAATATTTTCCATCAGAGGTCCTCCTGAGAGGTGCAAATGATATCTTTGTTCGAGAATTCAGAGATCCAAACATCGACTTCTTCTATCGGGTAGTCAGTAAGGTAATCGAAGATGTCTCTCCTTTTCATGATTTTTTGTGTGATATACACGATATCCAGCTCAGTTAGTAACATCAACCATCGATCCATTCAGCTAGATAGGGCGCGTTTCTCAAGCAGGTATTTGATATGATCCATTTGGGATACCACTCTGATGGGAAAAGTGAGCATGTACTACCGTAACTTTTTGAGTGACCTAGACCAAGGCGACGCATGCTTTCTTCAAGGAAGTTGAGTTCACTTTGTACATGGTCAAATTTTGATTGGTGTAGTAAATAGATCTCTATTTTTGGGATTCTTCAATGTACTGGGATAGCAAAGCCCTTACTGTGGAATCGATTATGGTCAAGTACAAGAGTAGAAGGAGAACTAGCCGTTGAGGCATAAGTATCGGAGGTCGGGTAAGGTATTGCTTAATTTTTTTGAAGGCTTCCTGATAGGCGTCATTCTAGACTTTGTTAGAATCATTTTGTTGGAGTTTGAAGATGGTTTTGCAAATTGAAGTCAGTTGGTTGATGAACTGGCTAATGTACTGTAATTTTCCCAAGAATCCATGGACTTCCTTCTTCGTCCGTGGGGTGGCATTTCAAGTTTGGTTTTCAGCTTGGTAGGGTCTTCTTTAATTCCCCTCTCGCTAACCAAGAATCCTAAGAGTTTCCTTTCGTGACATCGAAAACACATTTATATGGATTTATCCACATTTAGTATCGTCGTAGTCGTTTAAAGAACTTTCGATGGGCGGGAACATGACCTTCCCGAGTCTTAGACTTAATAATAATGTCGTCTACGTAGAATTAGACCTCCTTCTGTATCAGATCATGCAATATGATTGTGGCAGCCCTTTGGTAGGTATCCCTAGCGCCCTTGAGCCCGAATGGCATGATAGTGTAGCAAAAGGTTCCCGGGGGTAATGAATGCAGTTTTCACCCTCATTGATAACAACAGTTTCATCCTCATTAATTTGAATGTAATTATGTTATTTGTTATTAACCTTATTAATATCAGTTACGAATTGTTCATTTGTAAAATAATCATCATTAAAAATTTAATTAGAATCAAGACAATTAATGTGAGGCATAACAAGATACTCAAAATCCTCGTTTATTTCACTTTCGAAAAAAACAACATTGAGAACCTCGTCAAAAGAGGTCTCGATTACATTGTTATCAGAACTATGAGGAACAATAATAGATGAAGAGATAGTGTAAACAACAAGGTTAGGTTACATCTCAGCAAGTGGAACTTTGATCAAAGTGGATGGGTCCGATGTTGTAGCATCTTAATGGATCAAACAGAGAGTTAGTACTAGTGTCTGCAGGTTGAACGAGTCTTAGGAATTATTTTCCTTGGAGACCTTGGAAATGGCTGCAGATTTCTCAATGGAAAGTTGCATTTTATGCTGGCAGTCTTCGACCCATGAGTAGTTATCTTGGAAGAAGATTTCCATCCCCTGCTTCATCTTCTTGTCAGTTTAGTCATACCATGGTTTAAGGAAGCCACAAAAGGGGAAGTACTCACCATCCTTGATGAATTTCCCATTAAGATAATCCCTCGAAATAGTCTTGATATCTTCTAAACTCCTTCTTCAATCGTGGTTAATGGAGCATTTCGAGTTCTTCTGGTGAAGGCTGATAACACAGGCCATATGGGGGAAAGGCTTTTTTCAAGACTATGGGCCCCAATATCCCTTGTTCATGTTGCCCCAGACCCAGTCCTGGCATGAAATGCATATTCTTGAACATTTTTATCACATTAACATTGTCGTGAGGGTTGTGTTCTGGACAAACTCGATATTTGAAATTATCTCCTGCTAGAATAGGACGCGGATCATCCCTAAAGTTAGAGAGAAACATGTAATTCATCCGATGCTGTATTTCTAAGATCGAATTACTGGTGCTAGAATTTTTTATACCATAATCATCCCCCAAAATGGTGATGACTTATCCTTTAGTGAAGAATTTTAACTTCTGATGAAGGGAGGAAGAGACTCCTCGAATGCTATGAATCCACGATCGACCAAGAAGTAGATTGAAGCATGCGTCTATGTCAATAACTTATAACTCAGTGATAGGATTGATAGGGACAACCCCCATTGTGAGTGTTATGGATCCCATTACCTCTCGATGGGCATTATCATAGGCACGCACGACGACGAAAGTAGGAGTAAGATCACTTACTTTTAACCGTAAGCAATTGAAGGTTCTTAGTGGGAAAAGATTGAGGGCGGATCCATTATCGACGAGTGAGAGCGGGACTGTCTTTCCCATTAATTCCACGGAGATATTGAGGGCATAGTTGTGGTTAAGACCGATCTTTGGAATTTCCTCTTGGAAGAAGAAAAAGAGTCTAGTGGAGGTCAAGGATCCAATTAGGTTTACAGCTTCTTCTAGAGTGGTGGAAGAAGGGATTATAGGCCTAGTGATAAGCCTTATCAAAGTATTCTGGTGCAACTGGAAGGACATGAAATGACCCCATAAGCTAATGTTGGCTTGAGTCTTTTTGATTTGGTCGATCATCTTGCTCTCTTCAAAGGTCATTTCTTGCATGTGAAGTTCTTCGAAAACTCATTTCCCTTTATCTGTTTCTATTGACTGAGGATTTGGATCCTGGTAGTGTATTCTTGATATGGTCATGTGGTTTATGGAGGGGGAATGAAAAAGAACTCCGTATCTTCATCCATTACTAGATGAATGGATACCTTATTGATTTATCCTAATAGGTCTTCGAAAGATATCATTCCACATATGCTGATTACTTGACTAAATATTTCCTAACTCGGTTCATCATCTGAGCTATCAAATTCTCCCCCCCCCCATCCGGTAGCAACGATGTCTTCTTACTGATATAAATCTATTCATTCCACGACCTCAATGGCGTCCTCATATAAATCTCCCACTCAACGGGGAGGTGCAGGAGTGAAGGGACCAACCTCCCTTGAAGCTTCAAAACAGTGAGTAGTTCAAAAATGCTACAGATCTCACTAGTCTGTCGAAATATGTCTGCCATGATCTGTACTATGTCATCTAAGCTAACTTCATCAACGGGTACCACCCATTCGTCGGATTCTCGGTCCCATTTTTGGGCTTCCATGAATAAGGCATTGAATTTCTTATAGTCGATGATTATCTTAGTGGGCAATTTCAGCCCGAACTCTAAGCGTTGGTTCAGAACAACCGATAACTCCATATCCCTTCCTTCGGATCGGGTGCAGACGACAATGCAGGCTAGATGGGAGGGAAATCGAACGCTCGTGTGAGGGCCCTGTCCTTGCTATCGGCTCCCGCTCGACATACAAAAAACCTAAACTACAACTACACTTGCGAAACAAGTATAGAGATAAGTCGGGTATCGTAAGAAATTCATAGGGAGTGTTGGATAGATTTTAATCTATTTATTACTTCAAGAATAAAAGTGTAAAAGGTGATGATTTGGTTTAAAAGAAAAGGAAAACAATTAAGAAGATAAATCTAAACAAGAATTAATAAAATGATAATTAAGGTCATATCCCCGCCATGGGCTAAACAGGTGGAATTAGAATTTCGGTTCAAAAATATTTAATCGAGCATTTTCAGTTAATCATAAACATCACATATGAAGGGATTTTAGCCCAAAAATGCGAGATGAAACATTTAATAAAAAATGATCGCACGCGTCTTAAAATCGGATTATCGCTTTAAACACTAACATTGCGTGACAAAGAAAGTTACACGCATAATAAACCAATTTTAATACACGAGATTTTGATTAAACACAAATTTCTCAAAAACTAAACTTTTGGAGCTCGACGCCCATTAATGGCGGAGAAATGACCCCAACCCTTAAACTAGGTATTAAACATGGCTAGAACAATAAATACAACTAATTAAGTAATGAATACAACTAATTAACAAACAAAAACGACTTAGCAAAGTAACTAAACTAGATAAAAAAGATTAAACAAAGAAAATGGAACTACATTAAAGGAAAGATATGAATGAATACTAGTTTACTTACAAAGTGGATATAAACCCCAAGAGAGAGGAGATGGAAGCTCCACTAAAAAATCCCCAAAAATCTAACCTAACTAATGTAAAAATGAAGTCCATAACTTAATACAATGTTTACATACATATACCACACCAAAAACCAACTTAAAAGTAGGTATTTTGGCTTTGTGGCATTTCGATTGATTTGGAGAACTCCGAATCGATTCACCCATGTCAGATCTGCAATTCTGCAGTTTGGTCCAACTTTACGAAAAATGCGGTAACTTATTCGTTATAACTTGGAATTAGGCACAGTCGGAGGATACGCGAAGATAACTCAGAGGGATACAATCTCTAAGAAGACATTAGGACAAAAAACCAAATTATGAAATGATAAAAATCCCCTTGAATGGGCCCTTGAGTGTGCTTTTTAAGTTAAAACCATCCTAAAACTTCCATAACTCCTTCATTATACATCGGAATCATGCAATGTCAGTGGTCACGTGAAGATAAATCAAAGGGATTAAACTTACATGAAGTGTTCGAGATTAAAATCAAAATCTAAAATTACTAAAATGCCCCCTAAGCTACATTATTCAAGGGAATTTTTTTCGAAAAGCGACCAAACTTCACACTAAGCACCGAAATACCTACAAAAACTCAATTATACCTCATATATCATGTTAATATATAAAACGGAGGTTATCTGGTTAACGGGCATAAATATAGAAATAAGGTACCCGAGGGGGCTAAAATGCATAAGTTTAATGGTGAATGAGTACAATATTCGTGCCGAATCACACCTCCTAACTTACACATTGCTAGTCCCTAGCAATGAAGTACAAATCAAGAAGAACAACAAGTAAACCATAAAAAAAGGAGATATGTACAAAGGGAATAAATGCCACTTTCGCGGACAAATGATTGTATTTAGCATATGCAATAAGCCGTTAAACCCCTAGGATACCCTAGTGGACGAGAGTTGTCTCGTGAGGGTTTTCAAGGATGAAACCCACAAACATCAAAGATTTCTCCAAAATATGCCCAATCAACATGCGAAAAACTCAACAATCAGAAAAATATTTCAAACATGTTATTAGCATATCGAACGAATTCAAACAGAAGTCCGTTGTTATTACCATTATAGAACGAACTTCATAGAATTGGAACCTTAAAAGCGAGAGGGGAGCGAGCACATGCAAAATATGATATGACAAAAACTTATATAAACTGGATAAACATAAAATTGTGCATATATCAATCCTCACCGGGCATTACACTGAATAAATGTAATCACTATGAAAGGGGAGGTAATACATGGGACATGCGGGCATAAAGAGTAAATGTAAATGGAAGCTAGGCCACACACATGTCACTAATGAAGAACGCAATATATAAAATGAAAAACATGTAATCTCAATGAAATATACCGGTCATTAAAGAAGTCAAAATGTATTTCACATATTATCAAAACTATTTAAACTTTTAAATTGAACTCAACCTAGGATCACAAAGGACTTTATGGGGTTGTAATGTAGGCTAGGCTCGAGTTATGAAATAAAGGAAATGTGTACAGATTCAAAGTGTTCGGGGATGAAAAACTTGGAATAATAAAAACTTGAGGGCAATTTGAAAATTATTTCCATAACAAGCATTGAATATGAAATTGGAGAGTGACAAGCATTATTGAACACAATAAACAACATGTATAACTTTCTCTTTTCTTCTTTTTCTAACTTTTTTTTGTTTTCTCTCTTTATCTTTTTCACTTTCACTTTTTTTCTTCACTTTTCTCACTCTTTTCTTGCTTAATTGCAACCGCAAGAAAATAACATCATTCAATCCAAAGTATCATTCCAAACAAAGGTATGAAAAGTAATATGTATGGTATATAACTCCAATGTGGAGTTGGTTATGGGATTTTTGGGTTTTGAAACAAAAGGATATATTTAGGCTCAAAGGGGCTGACTCCGGAAATATTAAAGGTGAGGTCATGGTGAATATGGGTAATATAATAAAGATGTCCTATGATCATATCCTAAACTTTACGCAATTCTTGAGTCAAAACAAACTTTGAAAATCATGATCAAGTAACACATTTCAAAATATGAACTCAATTAATGAACGATCAAATGAAAGAATAGTGAGATTACCGACGAAGTCAACGTTTTTAATGAGGAAAGAGAAGTGTATAACACTCATAAATGACGAAAAGCACAGAGATCACTCAGTTTAAGTATATACAATGCAACAAAAGATTACCGAGTTATAAAAATCTTTAACCAAATCAATAGAACAAGAAAAACGCATGTGCTCATGGGATTAAAATTTAATTCATGAAGTTATTCATAATATAAATGATTTGAGGACTAAAGTCTAATAACTTATAAAATCGAGAACATGCATCATTGAGGTGTCAATTGGATCAGTCATTTATTGAAATTTTTGATCGGAAACAAGGAAAAATGCTTAACAAAGGAGGAAAAAGAAAGAAAATATTTTCAAATTTTTTTTGTTAACAAAAGGCGTGCTTTGTAACAACATGTGATCAAATCAGTGGACAAAAAAAAAAAGAAATGGATAGAATATCCCACACCCCATAACTTAAATGTTGCATTGTCCTGAATGCGTAAAGAACACAACACAAAGATAGGAAAATAATGATATTACCAGAAATTGGAGCGATCCCCAGATAAGTATGAGTCCATTGAAACTGCAGAACAAGTTAGTAACAAGCATAGCAAAATGAATAACCAAAAAGTTAACTAATTACACAAGACTATAAGTAAAATGAAAGAAAATTAAAAAGAAAGAGAGGAATAAAAAGCTAACTATTTATAACCTACAATTTGTACATGTAACTAACTACATACTAGAAGTCTAAATAATTGAAGTTCCACCCAAAATACAATTTGACTTTGAAAGATCAACGGTGGACCCTCCAAAGAAATCATATCTTCCGGAAGATATGAATTTCGTTTAAAAAATGTAAGGCATGTGGGTGGTGAAAAGGTGAACCATCGCCAATTATAAATTTTGGACGGACGATGGGGGATTTGGATAATACGGGGGAGAAGACCACATTGATCTCGAGAAAAATAAAATTACCTCCCCAAGGTTTTTCAATTGGAAGGAGGAGGGGGTGGGTGGGGGGGTAGTGCAAGTGAAAAGCCCATGAGATGAAGCATCTCAAAATAACATTCTCGTTCAAGAAGTGCATCAAAGTCCTCAAGACTTTCAACCGATTCTTGTGATAAATTTAACTGTTCGAGAATAGTAGGGAATAATGGAAAGGAAGGATCTTCAACCTCAATATAATAGAAAGAATTAATAAGAGGTTGAAATTTGAAAGTTCTTGGATCACTTTCAATCATTTCTTCCTCAAAAAGAGGTGTAGGTGAAACACAAGTTCCAACATAACCCTATTTTGTAGAGAAATGATTTCATGGATCATGGCGTTATTTTCTAAAAACCAAGCCTTAGAACTCTCGGATCGGTGATTAATTTCCTTAATAATTAACTCATGATTAAACCAACAAGAAGACATTTCAACTTCTTGTGCGGGCTTCTCATAGCTAATGGATTCCCCGCTTCCCAAATTATTCTCACAAGGTGATGAGGGAATACTTACATACTATTGAATTTCACGCTCAATGCGCTCATCTTCAAGAATATGCAGGCATTCTCTCATTGTCTTCAGAGCATAACTTGGAAAATAATTCTCATAGCAATTAAGGTTATTTAAAGCGTAATAGAGATACATTTCAAAATATCAATTCAACAAAGCGACAAGTACCAAAATTTCAATTTCTTGAAATAATCTAGTGCAAATCAGAAAGAAATGGGAAAATAAAGAATACAAATATGAATAAAATAAATATTACGAAATAATAAAACAACTACTATATATAAAACACTCCCCGACAACGGCGCCATTTTGATGGGAGGGAAACTGAGCGCTCGTGTGAGGGCACTATCATTTTTATCGGCTCCCGCTCGAGATGCAAAAAAACCTAAACTACTATTACACTTGCGAAACTAGTATAGCGGTAAGTCGGGTATCATAAGAAATCCACAGTGAGTGTTGGATAGATTTTAATTGATTTATTACTTCAAGAATAAAAGTGTAAAATGTGATGGTTTGGTTTAAAAGAAAAGGATAAAAAATGAAGAAGTTAAAGCTAAACATGAATTAATAAAACAAGAGTCAAGATCACATCCCCGCCATGGGCTAAACACGCGGAATTAGAATTTCGGTTCGAAAACATTTAACCGAGTATTTTTAGTTAATCATAAACATCACACGTGAAGGGATTTTAACCAAAAAATGTGAGATGAAACATTTAATAAAAAATGGTCCCACGTGTCTTCAAATTGGATTATCTCTTTAAACACTAACGTTGGGTGAGAAAGAAAGTTAAATGCATAATAAACCAATTTTAATACACGAGGTTTTGATTAAACGTACATTTCTTCAAAACCTAACTTTCCGAGCTCGACAATTAATCGCGGAGAAATGACCCCAACCCTTAAACTAGGTATTAAACATGGCTAGAACAATAAATACAACTAATTAAGTAATGAATACAACTAATAACAAATAACAACTACTTAGGAAAGCAACTAGACTAGATAACAAAGCTTAAACAAAGAAAATGGAACTATATTAAAGGAAAGATATGAATGAATAGTAGTTTACTTACAAAGTGTCCATAAACGACAAGAGAGAGGAGAGGGGAGCTCCACTAAAAAAATTCCCAAAAATCTAACCTAAATAATGTAAAAATGAAGTCCCTAACTTAATAACATATTTATATACATATAACCCACCAAAAACAAACTTAAAAGTAGAGATTTTCGGACTTTGTGGCATTTCGAATCAATTTGGAGAAGTCCAAATCGATCCCATGTCAGGTCTACAATTCTGTAGCTTGGTCCAATTTTATGAAAAATACTGCAACTTCTTCGTTATAGCTCAGAATTAGGCATGGTCGAAGGCTACGCAAAGATAACTCATAGGGATACAAGATCTAAGAATAAGTGAGGCAAAAAACCAAATTATGAAATGACTAAAATGCTCTTGAATGTGCTCTTGAGTGTCTTTTTTAAGTCAAAACCACCCTAAAAATTCCATAAATCCTTCATTATACATCGAAATCATGCACTGTCGATGGTCACGCGAAGATAAATCAAAGGAATTAAACTTCCGTGCAGAGGTCGAGATTAAAATATGAATGCTAAATTATTAAAAATCTCCCCGAAGCTGCAATATTCAACGAAACTTTTTCGAAAAGAGACCAAACTTCACACTAAGTGCCGAAATACCTACAAAAGCTCCATTATACCTCATATAGAATGTTAACATATAAAATGGAGGTTGTCTAGTTAACGAGCATTAATATAGGAATTAAAGTACCCGAGGGGGATAAAATGCATAAGTTTAAAGGTGAATAGATACAATATTCATGCAGAATCACACCCCCTAACTTACATATTGCTAGTCCCTAGAAATGAAGTGCAAATGAAGAAGAACTACAAGTAAACCACAAAAAAAGAGATATGTACAAAGGGAATAAATGTCACTTTCCCTAGGTTTCCCTATTGGACGATTGTTGTCTCATGAGGGTTTTCAGGGATGAAACCCACAAACATTAAAGTTTTCTCCAAAATATGCCCAATCGACATGCGAAAAACTCAACAATATGAAAAAGATTTCAAAAATGTTATTAGCATATCGAACGAATTCAAGCAAAAGTCCGTTGTTATTAACATTATAGAACGAACTTCATAGAATTGAAACCTTAAAAGTGGGAGGGGAGCGAGCACATGCAAAATATGATATGGTAAAAACTTATATAAACCGGATAAACATAAAAGCATGCATATATCAATCCTCACCGGGCATTACACTCAATAAATGAAATCACTATGAAATGGGAGGTACTACATGAGACATGCGGGAATAAAGAGTAAATATAAATGGAAACTAGGCCACACACATGCCACTAATGAAGAACGCTATAATATATAAAATTAAAAACATGTAATCTCAATCAAAGATACCGCTTATTAGACGAGGCGAAATGTATTTTCACAGATCATTAAAACTATTAAAACTTTTAAATTGAACTCATCCTAGGATCACATAGGACTTTATAGGGTTGCAATGTAGGCTAACCTCGGGTTATGAAATGAAGGAAATGTGTATGGATTTATAGTGTTTAGGGATGAAAAACTTGGGATAATGAAAAGTTACGGGCAATTTAAAAAATGGAAAATGATTTCCATAACAAGCATTGAATATGAAATTGGAGAGCGATAAGGATTATTGAACACAGTATACAACATGTACAACTTTCACTTTTCTTTTGTTTTCTTCTTTTTCTAACTGTTTTTTTGTTTTCTTTCATTTTTTCCTTTTTCTTTTTCACTTTTTTTTCCCTTCACTTTTCTCACTCTTTTCATGCTTAATTGCAACCGCAAGAAAATAACATCATTCGATCTCAAGTATCATTCCAAACAAAAGTATGGAAAGTAATACGTATAGTATATAACTACAATATAGGGTTATGGGATTTTTGGGTTTTGAAATGAAAGGCTATATTTAGGCTCAAAGGGGGTGACTTCGGAAAAATTAGAGGTGAGGTCAAGGTCAATATGGGTAATATAACAAAGATGGCCTATGATCATATCCTTAAGTTTT
The DNA here is from genome assembly GCA_949130495.1 of Sambucus nigra. Taxonomy (NCBI): domain Eukaryota; kingdom Viridiplantae; phylum Streptophyta; class Magnoliopsida; order Dipsacales; family Adoxaceae; genus Sambucus; species Sambucus nigra. The sequence continues at coordinate 80,830,079 of OX422212.1, read as the reverse complement.
TGCAATTCTCGAGTCAAAACAAACTTTGAAAATTAAGATCAGGTAACACATTTCAAAATATGAACTCAATTAATGAACGATCAAATGAAAGAATAGTGAGATTATCGACGAATTTAATGTTTTCAAAGAGGAAAGAGAAGTGTATAACACTCACAAACGACGAAAAGCACAAAGTTCACTCGGTGTAAGTATATACAATGCAACAAAAGATTATCGAGTTATAAAAATCTTAAACCAAATCAATAGAACAAGAAAAGCGCATGTGCTCATGGGATGAAAGTTTAATTCATGAATTTATTCATAATATCAATGATTTGAGGGCTAAAGTTAATAACTTCTAAAATCAAGAACATGCATAATTGAGTTGTCAATTGGATCAGGTATTTATTGAAGTTAATGATCGAAAACAAGGCAAAATGCCCAACAAAGGAGAAAAAAAGAAAGAAAACATTTTTGAAAACTTTCAATTTTTAACAAAAAGCATGATTTCTAACAACAAGTGATCAAACAAATAGACAAAACAAAGAAATGGATAGAATATCCGACACGACCTAATTTAAATGTTGCATTGTCCTCAATGCGCATTAAGAACACAACACAAAGATAGAAAAAGAATGATATTACCCAAAATTTGAGCGATCCCCGGATAAGTACGAGTCCATTGAAACTGCAAAACAAGTTAGTAACAAGCATAGGAAAATGAATAACCAAAAAGTTAACTAATTACACAAGACTATAAGTAAAAAGAAAGAAAATTAAAAAAAAAGAAAGGAATAAAAAGCTAACTGTTTATATCCTACAATTTGGACATGTAACTAACTATATACTAGAATTCTAAATAATTGAAGTTCCACCCAAAATACAATTTGACTTTGAAAGATCAACGATGGACAATCCAAAGAAATCATATCTTCCGGAAGATATGAATTTCGTTTGGAAAACGGAAGGCATGTGGGTGGTGGAAAAGGTGAACCATAGCCAATTATAAATTTTGGGCGGACGATTGGGGATTTGGATAATATGAGGATAAGATCACATTGATCTCGAAAATAAAATCACCTCCCCAAGGTTTTTCAATTAGACGGGGGGGGGGGGGGGGGGGGGGCTAGCCCATGAGATGAAGCATCTCAAAATAACATTCTCGTTCAAGAATCGGGTCAAAGTCCTCAAGACTTTCAACCGATTCTTGTGATAAATTTAACGGTTCGAGAGCAGTAGGGAATAAAGGAAAGGAAGGACCTTCAACCTCAATATAATCGAAAGAATTAATAAAAGATTGAAATTCAAAAATGTTTGGATCACTCTCAATCATTTCTTCCTCAAAAAGGGGTGTAGGAGAAATGCAAGTTCCAACCTTAACCCGATTTTGTAGAGAAATGATTTCATCGAGCATGGCATTATTTTCTAAAAACCAAGCCTTAGAACTCTCGGATTGGTCATTAATTTCCTTAATCATTAACTCATGGTCAAACCAGGAAGAAGACATTTCATCTTCTTGTGCGGGTTGCTCATAGCTAACGGATTCCCCGCTTCTCAAATTATCCTCACAAGGCGATGAATGATTACCCACATACTTTTGAATTTCATGCTCAATGCGCTCATCTTCAAGAATTTGTAGTCATTCTCTCATTATTTTAGAATTATAACTTGGAAAAAAATTTCTCATATAAGGTTATTTAAAGTGTAATAGCGAGACATTTCAAAATAATCAATTCAACGAAGCAATAAGTACCAAAATTTCAATTTCTTGAAATAATCTAGCGCAAGTCAAAAAGAAAGGGGGAAATTAAGAATACCAATATGCATAAAAGAAATATTATGAAATAATAAAGCAACTACTATCTATAAAACACTCCTCGAAAACGGTGACATTTTGATGGTAGGGACTCTGAGCGCTCGTTTGAGGGTAGTGTCATTGTTATCGACCCCCACTTGACATGCAAAAAATCTAAACTACAACTACACTCGTGAAACAAGTAAAGCGGTAAGTCGGGTATCATAAGAAATTCGCAGGGAGCGTTGGATAGATTTTAATTGATTTATTACTTAAGAATAAAAGTGTAAAAGGTTTGGTTTGGTTTAACAGAAACGAAAAAAAATTAGGAAGTTAAAGCTAAACAGGAATTAATAAAATGAGAGTCAAGGTCACATCCCCGCCATGGGCTAAACACACAGAATTAGAATTTCGGTTTGAAGACATTTGACCGAGCATTTTTAGTTAATCATAAACATCACGCATGAAGGGATTTTAACCCAAAAATACGAGATAAAATATTTAATCAAAAATGGTCGCACGCATCTTAAAATCGAATTATCGCTTTAAACACTAATGTTGTGTGACAAAGAAAGTTAAACGCATAATAAACCAAATTTAATACACGAGGTTTCGATTAAATGTAAATTTATCCAAAACCTAACTTTGGGAGCACGACACCCATTGATGGCAGAGAAATGACCCAACCCTTAAAGTAGGTATTAAACATGGCTAGAACAATAAATAGAACTAATTAAGTAATGAATGCAACTAATAACAAGAAACAACTACTTAGGAAAGCAACTAGACGAGATAACAAAGCTTAAACAAAGAAAATGGAACTACATTAAAGGAAAAATATGAAAAAACAGTAGCTTACTTACAAAGTGGCTATAAACACTAAGAGAGAGGAGAGGGGAGCTCCACCAAAAAATCCCCAAAAATATAACCTAAATGATGTAAAAATGAAGTCCCTAGATTAATAAAATATTTACATACATATACCCCACCAAAAACCAACTTAAAAGTAGAGATTTTCGAACTTTGTCCCATTCCTAATCAATTTGGAAAAGTCCGAATCGATCCCGTGTCAGGTCTGCAATTCTGCAGCTTGGTCCAACTTTACGAAAAATATCATAACTTCTTCGTTATAACTCGGAATTTGGTATGGTCGGAGGATACACGAAGATAACTAAGAGGGATACAAGATCCAAGAATACATGAGGCAAACCAAATTACAAAGTGACTGAAATGCCCTTGAACGTGCCCTTGAGTGTCCTTTTTAAGTCAAAATCATCCTAAAAATTCCATAACTCCTCCATTATACATCGGAATCATGCATCTTCGGTAGTCACGCGAAGATAAATCAAATGGATTCTACTTTCGTGCAGAGGTTGAGATTAAAATCTGAATGCTAAAATTACTAAAATCCCCCCGAAGCTCCAATATTCAACGAAACTTTTTCGAAAAGTAACTAAACTTCACACTAAGCGCCGAAATACCTACAAAAGATCAATTATACCTCATATAGCATGTTAACATATAAAACGAAGGTTGTCTGATTAGGGAGCATAAATATAGAAATCAAGGTACCAGAGGGAGCTAAAATGCATAGTTTAAGGGTGAATAAATACAATATTCGTGCCGAATCACACCCCCTAACTTAAACATTGTTAGTCCCCAGCAATGAAGAATAACTACAAGTAAACAAAAAGAGGATATATGTACAAAGGGAATAAATTCCACTTTCACGAGCAAACGATTGCGTTTAGCATATGCAATAAGCCGTTAAACTCCTAGGTTACCCTAGTGGAAGAGTGTTGTCTCGTGAGGGTTTTCGGGGATGAAAGACACAAACACCAAAGTTTCCTCCAAAATATGCCCAATCAACGTGCGAAAAACCCAACAATATGAAAAAGATTTCATACATGTTATTGGCATATCGAATGAATTCAAAGAAAAGTCCATTGTTATTAACATTATAGAACTAACTTCATAGAATTAAAACCTTAAAAGTGGGAGGGGAGTGAGCACATGCAAAATATGATTTGGAAAAAACTTATATAAGATGAATAAACATAAAAGCATGCATATATCAATCCTCACCCGAGAATTACACTCAACAAATGAAATCACTATGAATGGGGAGGTAATACATGGGACATGCGGGAATAAAGAGTAAATGTAAATGGAAACTTGGCCGCACACATGTCACTAATGAAGAACGCTATATATAAAAGGAAAAACATTAAACTTTTAAGTTGAACTCACCCTAGGATCACATTGGACTTTATAGAGTTGTAATGTAGGCTAGTCTCGGGTTATAAAATGAAGGAAATATGTACGGATTCAAAGTGTTCGGGGATGAAAAACTTGGGATAATGAAAACTTGTGGGGAATTTCAAAATTGGAGAATGATTTACATAACAAGCATTGAATATGAAATTGGAGAGCGACAAGGATTATTGAACACAATATAAAAGATATATAACTTTCTCTTTTCGTTCTCTTTTTTTCTTTTTCAAACTTTTTCAAACTTTTTTTTTATTTTCTTTTTCTTTTCTTTTCTTTTCTTTTCTTTTCTCGCTTTTTCTTTTTTACTTTCATTTTTTTCTTCACGTTTCTCACTCTTTTCATGCTTAATGGCTACGACAAGACAGGAACATCATTCAATCCCAAGTATCATTCCATTCAATGGTATGAAAAGTAATTTGTATGGTATATAACTCCAACGTGGAGTTGGTTATGGGATTTTTGGGTTTTGAAATGAAATGCTATATCTAGGCTCAAAGGGATTGATAGCGGAAATATTAAAGGTGAGGTCAAGGTCAATACGGTAATATAACAAAGATGGACTATGATCGTATCCTAAAATTTACAAATTTCTCGAGTCAAAACAAACTTTGAAAATAATGATCAAGTAACACATTTAAAAATATGAACTCAATTAATGAACGATCAAATGAAAGAATAGTGAGATAACCGATGAATTCACTGTTTTAATGAGGAAAGAGAAGTGTATAACACTCACAAACGACGAAAAGCAGAATTCTCACTCGGTGTAAGTATATACAATGCAACAAAAGATTATCGAGTTATAAAAATCATAAACCAAATCAATAGAACAAGAAAATCGCATGTGCTCTTGGGATTAAAGTTTAATTCATGAAGCTATTCATAATATCAATGATTTGAGGACTAAAGCCTAATAATTTCTAAAATCGAGAACATGCATCATTGAGTTGTCAATTGGATCGGGCATTTTTTAAAATTTCTGATAAAAAACAAGGCAAAATGCCCAACAAAGTAGAAGAAAAGAAAAAAAATATTTTTGTAAATTTTCAATTTTTAACAAAAAGCATGCTTTGTAACAACATGTGATCAAATCAATGGACAAAACAAAGATATGGATAGAATATCCCATACCCCCTAACTTAAATGTTGCATTGTCCTCAATGCGCATTAAGAACACAACATAAAGATAGGAGAATAATGTTATTACCCAAAATAGGAGCGATCCCCGAATAAGTACGAGTCCAATGAAACTGCAAAACAAGTTAGTAACAAGCATAGCAAAAAGAATAACCGAAAAATTAACTAATTAAACTTGACTATAAGTAAATGGAAAGAAAATTAAAAAGAAATAAAGGAATAGAAACTAACTATTTACTACAATTTGGACTTCTAACTAACTCTACACTAAAAGTATAAATAATTGAGGATCCACCCAAAATACAATTTGACTTTGAAAGGTCAATGGTGGACCCTCCAAAAAATCATGCATCCCAGAAGATATGAATTCCGTTTAAAAAATGGAAGGCATGTGGGTGGTGGAAAAGGTGAACCATCGCCAATTATAAATTTTCGACGGACGATGGGGGATTTGGATAATACGGGGGACAAGACCACATTGATCTCGAGAAAAATAAAATCACCTCCCCAAGGTTTTTCAATTGGAAGGAGGAGGGGTTGGGTGGGATGGGGGGGGGGGGGGGGGGGTAGCGCAAGTGAAAAGCCCATGAGATGAAGTATCTCAAAATAACATTCTCGTTCAGGAATCGGGTCAAAGTCCTCAAGACTTTCAACCGATTCTTGTGATAAATTTAATGGTTCAAAAATAGAAGGGAATAAAGGAAAGAAAGGACCTTCAACCTCAATATAATCAAAAGAATTAATAAGATGTTTAAATTCGAAAGTTCTTAGATCACTTTCAATCATTTCTTCCTCAAAAAGAGGTGTAGCTGAAACGCAAGTTCCAACCTCAACCATATTTTATAGAGAAATGATTTCATCGATCATGGAGTTATTTTCTAAAAACCAAGCCTTAGAACTATCGGATCGGTCATTAATTTCCTTAATCATTACTCATGGTCAAACCAACAAGAAGACATTTCAACTTCTTACGCGGGTTGCTCATAGCTAATGGATTTCCCGCTTCCTAAATTATCCTCACAATGCGATGAGGGAATACTTACATACTCTTAAATTTCACGCTCAATACGCTCATCTTCAAGAATATGCAGGCATTCTCTCATTATATTGGGAGCAAAACTTGGAAAATAATTCTCATAGCAATTAAGGTTATCTAAACAGTAATAGCGATACATTTCAAAATAAGCAATTCAACAAAGCGACAAGTACCAAAATTTTAATTTCTTGAAACAATCTAGCGCAAATCAGAAAGAAATGGCAAAATAAAGAATACAAATATGAATGAAAGAAATATTACGAAATAATAAAGCAACTACTATCTATAAAATACTCCCCAATAACGCCGCCATTTTGATGGTAGGGAAATCGAGCGCTCGTGTGAGGGCACAGTCGTTGTTATCGGATCCCGTTCGACATGCAAAAAACCTAAACTACAACTACACTTGCGAAACAAGTATAGCGACAAGTCGGGTATCGTAAGAAATCCACAAGGAGTGTTGGATTGATTTTAATTGATTTATTACTTCAAGAATCAAAGTGTAAAAGGTGATGGTTTGGTTTAAAAGAAAAGGAAAAAATGAAGAAGTTAAAGCTAAACAGGAATTAATAAAACAAGAGTCAAGGTCACATCCCCACCATGGGCTAAACATGCGGAATTAGAACTTCTGTTCGAAAACATTTAACCGAGCATATTTTTAGTTAATCATAAACATCACACATGAACGGATTTTAACCCAAAAATGGGAGATAAAACAATTAATGAAAAATGGTCGCACGCGTCTTAAAATCGGATTATTGATTTATACACTAACGTTGGTGACAAAGAAAGTTAGACGCATAATAAACCAATTTTAATTCACGAGGTTTCGATTAAACACAAATTTCCCCAAAACCTAACTTTCGGAGCTCGACACCCATTAATTGCGGAGAATGACCCCAACCCTTAAACTAGGTATTAAACATTGCTAGAACAATAAATACAACTAATTAAGTAATGAGTACAACTAATTAACGAACAACAACTACTTAGCAAAGCAACTAAACTAGATAACAAAGTTTAAACAAAGAAAATGAAACTACATTAAAGGAAAGAGATGAATGAATAGTAGTTTACTTACAAAGTGGGTATAAACCCCAAGAGAGAGGAGAGAGGAGCTCTACAAAAAAAAATCCCCCAAAGTCTAACCTAACTAATGTAAAAATGAAGTCCCTAACTTAATACAATGTTTACATACATATACCCCACCAAAAACCTACTTAAAAGTAGAGATTTCCAGACTTTTGGGTATTTCGAATCGATTTGGAGAAGTCCGAATCGAGTCGCCCATGTCAGGTCTGCTATTCTGCGGCTTGGTCTAACATTACGAAAATGCCGTAACTTCTTCGTTATAACTAGAAATTAGGCACGGTCAGAGGCTACACGAAGATAATTCAGAGGAATACAACTTCTAAGAAGACATTAGGCCAAAAAACCAAATTATGAAATGACTAAAATTCGCTTGAACGTGCCCTTGAGTGTGCTTTTTAAGTCAAAACCATCCTAAAATTATAACTCCTTCATTATGCATCGGAATCATGCATTGTTGGCGGTCACACGGAGATAAATCATTGGGCTTCAACTTTCGTGAAGAGGTCAAGATTAAAATTCATATGCTGAAATTAGTAAAATGCCTCCGAAGCTGCGATATTCAAAGAAACTTTTCCGAAAAGCGACCAAACTTCACACTAAGCACCGAAATACCTAAAAAAGCTCAATTATACCCCATATAGCATGTTAACATATAAAACATAGGTTTTATGATTAAGGATCATAAATATAGGAATTTAGGTACCCGAGGTGGCTAAAATGCAAAAGTTTAAGGGCGAATAAATATAATATCCGTGCTGAATCAAGGCCCTCGCGTGGAATGACAGAGCTTGGTCGATGAAACAGGTATGGTGTAGGAGAATATATGGGAAAATTTTAGTTTGGGTGAGATTACAGGTATGATGGGTGCTTTACTGAAGCAATTTAGGTAGAATGATCGAATTCTGGGCCATTCTCTAGAAATATGGTATTTGGGTGGGCTAGAAGTAGGTTATTGTGACACCCCGCTCAATAAAATATCGAGTGATCAGTCCTATACCAAATTGAACATGAATCTCATATGAATCATTCTTAGCATTACTGTCGAAAAACTTTTTAATTATTAATCACCTAGTGTTGAATTAAGCCGATGTCAATTTTATTTTATGACTTAAATCAAATCCCACCAATAAACTAGGAAACCAATTTAACTAAAACAAGAAGAAACTAAACATGACACAAAATAAGTATAAGAGTTTGTCGAGCAACATCGACTATAAGCAATCCACAAAGTGCAAGTAGAAATGAATACCGATACATGCTAAAACTGAATATGAAAGTACAAACTCAATAGTACAACTGGAAAAGTCCATATCTAAAGATAGAATGAGAAAAGCGTCTAAACAAAGAACCCGCAGCAATCCACATAAGCTGCAGCTGCACACCCTGTAGGAAGTAACAAGACTGGCTCCCCTCTGGTAGGACACCTAAAAGGTTTTTGAAAATATTTTATAGTAAGCGTTAGAACCCAAAATATTTGAAAATATTTAGCAAGTGTACTTAAATGCACAAAATTAAAATGAAAATTCTCTCCATATTTAAATTTGTGCCGCACACTCCCTTGAGTACATCTCACCCCTCAACTAATGTGCACGCCTATCGAAACTATAAATGACCCATCTAGCTAACCCTCCGTAACTAGACTTGTCTCATATATCTCACTATTTCCCACTATCCCAACTTGAGTGAGTATCGTATACATTTTATGGGTTATTAATCACATTAACCTATTTAAATCATTTCCTATTTAATGCCATATAACATTCTCACGAGTTATATATTTTATACCATTAACATCATGTATACGAGTTATGAGTTATATTTCACACTAACTTATTTACATCCATATCCAACTTGATACCATATAACCATTTCAAGAGTTATATTATTTATACATTTCACACCATTGTAATACCCCGTATTTTTATGCTATATTAATTTGGGGGATTTATTAAATTTAATGTGAGTTATTTACTTAATAAAAAAAAAAAATTCGGAAATTAATTATGTTATAATTATTAACGTGACGAGAGTTAGTAATTATGAAACTCGTTGAATATTACTAATGAGCAAAGTAATATATTATATTGGTTATATTGAATGTCATGAGTGAATTAAATGACTATTTCGGAAATTTAAGTCGGGACGTGCCCGTGTCACGTCGGGACTAATTTTGTTAAATAAAAAGTGAATATTTTATAAGTTGTTCATATGGTCGTTTTGAGTGCGCCAACGCGTCCGGAAGGGTCGAGATAGTCAGAAAAGTGTACCCGGAGGTTTAGTTTGGGTCTCGGGGCGTTTTTAGGCCTAATTGGTACCCCGGGAGGGCAATTTGGTCATTTCACCTTTTTGGGTAATTAAACCCACGAAATTCAGCAACCTATATCAGCCATTTAGGTTAGTCTTTTAGGGTTAGAATATTCAGAAAACAAGTGACGGCCATTAGAGAAGAGGGGAGAGAGCTCCAAGGCAACACCACCAACGCGTAGATCGCGAGAAGGGGAACGCAACCACACCGGATTCATCTGCAAACCAGACTTCTGAAAATCCCAGGCAAGTATTTATCTTGCGTATTTTCATTAGTGCAATCTTCATATTAGTTTAGGATTGATTAGAGATGAAAACTATGGAAGAAAACCCAATTTGTGTTAGGAAAATGCATGTAGTATTGGCTTATATGAAATCTGAAATCTTTGCCATGTAGAGGAATATAAACCACGAAATTTTGATGATATATTAGAAGGAAATTCTGATAAAAACAGATTAAAACCATGTTTAAGAAAAAATCTAGGGTTCTTGATGATTAGATGGGATTTTGGGTCAATTATCCATGTTTAATGTTAGATATACACATGCTCTACGTTAAAAACATCTGGTATATTGTTATAATGATAGTAGTAGGATTTTTGGGACGTTTAGAATGGAAAAATATGGTTTTGGATGAAGAAAATTGGTAGAACCCGTAACTGCATTTCTGCAGATTTTCGCAGACCTGCTTGATCGATCGATCGAGCCTAGAGCTTCGATCGATCGAAGGTTCGATCGATCGAGCCCCAACCTTCGATCGATCGATCCCTCCTGGCAGACTCCTATTTCCCTCTTTAAATGAGTTAAATTCAATTTGTCGTGATATAATTCTTGGGCATTCTTGATAAAAGTATTTGGGAGACATTGAGGACCAGTAGGGCATATGAATAAATGTTGGGACCTTTAATCTTCAACGAGAATGGTATTTATGGGATATTTACTTTAGGGTTGGTAAATTTATGAATTTAAAGGGTGAGGTGCGTAAGAGAGTTACGTTGGAACCTAATAAAGACACTTACTGAATTTCAGATTTGTGAGGATAGAGTCCACGAGTGTCACGTAATAAGTGAGAAAACCCTTCGAGTTAAGGTTAGAGATGAAACCTTATACGTAATTCTAATAATGTGCAATTTAGGATAAATGTTGAAATTAGGGGTGACGAGAAGAACCTATATTAATATGTTAAAGTGGTATATTTATATGATTGTGTGTACATATATTATATACTTGTGAAAATCATGCCCACGCTACTTGCTATCCCTGAGGTTACCGCTCTGGGACAAGTCTTATCTCGATGGGACCTTTATGGGGGATATTGACTTGTACCCTAGAAGATAGATATCCTTGGTACAGGCTATCGATGTGATAGTTCGGACGGTCCTAAGAGACGCAGGCATATGCCACCCTCTTAGAGACTTGGAATCTATACTTCGCCTCAATATTGTTGTGTATATCTGTTAATACAATTCGAGAGTGATTCCGAATGTATTCCCCTTAATATGAGTGATATGGGGCTTTGGATAGTAGAGTATGCACGCACCATAGTTTTATGTGGGGTGTTGTTATTTTATATATATTATACGAGTAGTATATATATATATGAGATTTTGAAATTTGAAACTGCCTACTGTGATTTGATAAGTAGGACATGGTTGTTGACTCAAACAGTAAATACTTGTTTTGTGAAAGTATAATATGTTACTGAAAAACTTTATAAATTAATAAAAGCTAAAACGAGAGTTGTGTTGCTAATTGGAAGTATTCTTTTAAACAATAATATTGTCCGGTTTCGTAATCTTACGAGTAAGTTAAATTATTGGGAAGGTTAATATGATAAAATGATAAGACAAACCGATGGGAAGGTTGGTGCGATAGGTGTGCACATTAGAAGAGAGGTGAGATTTTCTCAAGAGAGTGTCGCACTAATATGTTATTGCATTGGCCTTTATCAATTTAAATACTTGCTAAACGTATTTTAAATCAAACACACTTTCGGGCTCTGACCCGTTTCTTTTTCTCTTTCTCTCTCTTGTATATATATGTATGTATTACAAGTGCCCATCCACAGGGGCGACTTGCTTAGGATCTCTTGGCAGGAACGCGCTGCAGCTTAGGTGGGAGTTGCAGGTCACTTGCGTAGACGACTTCCTTCATTGACTCCACTTCTAGCATTCTCATTTATTGGGCACGTGTCGCTTTTCCATTATTTCATTGTTATTGGGACATTTATATTTCAGTTATTTCTAGTATTGACGCTATGGGATTTATTCAGTTTGTATTGTGTTACTTTATATTTCGCATGTTGACATTCGATTGACGAATGCTTTAGATTAATTGGATTGTGTTCCAGGTTTATTGTGTTGTGATTCTTAATTGTTGTAATGTTGTTTTAATTAAATAAATCTTTTTCTTTAAATAAAATTTGGAAAGTTATGTATGAAAATGTTTTTGACACTTAGCTTAATTATTTAGGGTGTTAAATTGGAAAATTTATTTTTTATCGACAGTGATGCTGCGAATGAACCAACTGTTCACCTAGATTTAATTTAATAAAGGAGTGATCGCCCGGTATTTAATTAGGCGGGGTGTCACAGGTGGTATCAGAGCATCAGGTTCTAGTGTCCATAGGATCTGTACGGCTTATTTCGCTTTCAGCTTAACGTTATTGCTATAGAGCCCTATTTTTAGGATTGTTGTATTCTTGATTTTACGTTTAAATCTTCAGCTATTTGAGATTTGATAATAACTGTAGACTAATAAACTTATTCACGTTTCAGACGCCTCCGAGACGTGCTCCGAAAGATAGGCGTGCCCAGGCCGAGCAGGCAGCAGCTCTGGAACAGGGTACTATGAATGCAAACGAGGTAGCCGCCATAGTTGCTCAGGCGGTGAATGCCGCACTAGCGGTGGTTCAGCAGGCTCCACCCCAGGTTCAGGCAGTGGCGCCAGTACCAGCACAACTTCCATCCGCATGGGAGAGGATTCGGGATGCTTTTCAGAAAGCGCATCCCCCTGAGTTTTCTGGTAGCTCCGATATTGTTACAGTTAGCCAATGGAAGAAGGACATCCAACGGCATCTCCGTATGTATGAGTGCACTGATGTGCAAAAGCAGTTATTGGTTTCCTTTAAGCTGGTGGGAGCCGCATTGCAGTGGTGGGAGTCCACTACTACTTTGGAGGAGAGGGACACGATCCCTATTCAGTTGTTCTGGGAGCGGTTTTAACGCAAGTATTTTCCACCCTCAGTGCAGACCTTAGATGAGGCGGAAATTACTAAATCTGAAGAAGGAGAACCTTACTGTAGCTGAGTATGAGGAGGAGTTCACGAGACTTCTCACAATTGTGCCAGACGAGGCACCTACTGAGAGCAATAAGATTATGCTGTTTGTCGACGAGTTAGCTTGGAGGATCCGTCAGCACCTTATTGGGAATTTATCCCTGAGTACTTTTACTGATGTACTCAATGCCGCGTTGCTACATTGCCAGGATCACCGCTTCCATCTTCAGGGAAGCAAGAGAGCAGGAGAGTCCAGCCAACAGGGCAGGGCCGGGGGTAATAGTGCCAGCGGGGCACCATCTCATGGACAGACTCGTCAGCACGAGCAGAGTTCCCATCAGGGGGACCCTGCTAAACGATTCCGTTCAAGTGATTCTAGGCAGGGATTCGGGGGTTTCAGGCAGGGCCATCAGGGCCAGCCTAATCAGCAGGGCCAGCAGGGCCAACACCGACAGCAGGGCCAACAGCGTGCACATTAGGGCCAACAGGGCCAGTGGCGTGGAGGTAACGGCCAATAGGGCCGTGGACAACAGGGTCAGAGGGGAGGTAACTTCAAAGGCCGATGCTTTGGGTGTGGTAAACATGGCCATAGGCGTCAGGATTGCCCAGAGGGTGATAGGGCCCCACAGCAGCAGGGAGCCCATAACGAGCCACAGAGACCACTTTTTCCACCTGCCCTCCCAGCTCCAGCCCAGGTACCAGCCCTACCAGCCATTCCAGCAGCTCCAGTGCAACAGGGGCAAGTACAATATGGACGTGTCTATAACGTCCACCAGGCAGAAGCCCCACAGGCACCACCCGCGATTGAGGGTATGTTTCCTATCCATGGTACTATGGGTCGGGTTTTGTTTGATACGGGGGCAACGCATTGTTTTATAGCTACGCATTTTGCGAAGGCCTTAGGGTTGTTAGCCACCGTAGAGAGCACAGTGACGTGTGTCGACTCACCACTGGGGAGTGGGTCACTTATTTTCTTTATATGCCGGGGAGTGGGGGTAGTGATTGGTAGCTTGGTATTACCTACAGACATGTTAGTCTTAGACATGCACGAGCATGATGTGATTATTGGTATGGATTGGCTCGCAGCTTATAGAGCCATGATTAATTGCTTCGGTGGGAGCATTGTTTTTGCCATTCCGGGGCAAGAAATGTTTGTAGTGGCGATGCCTCGTCCAGAGGGAGGTTCGATCGCTCATTTGTATTACATTGAGGAGGATACCTCTAAGGAGGTTGTGATTCCCTTGGATTCGATCCCAGTTGTTAGGGAGTATTCCGATGTGTTTCAAGAGATACCAGGCTTACCCCCAGTCGAGAGATAGACTTTGTTATAGATTTATTGCCAGATACTAGACCTATAGCACGCGCACCGTACCGTATGGCTCCGGCAGAGATGCGAGAGCTACGAGATCAGATAGAGCAGCTGTTAGGTCAGGGCTTCATTCGTAGGAGTACCTCACCTTAGGGCGCTCCAGTCTTGTTTGTGAAGAAGAGAGATGGTTCACTGAGGTTATGTGTGGACTACCGGGAGTTGAACAAGGTCACGATACGAAATAAGTACCCGTTACCTCGAATCGATGATCTGTTCGACCAGTTGAGGGGAGAAACTTTCTTTTCGAAGATAGATCTGAGGTCAGGGTACCATCAGTTACGTATTAGAGAGCAGAATGTTTCAAAGACTACCTTCTTGTCGAGATATGGGTCCTATGAGTTCAGGGTAATGCCGTTCGGACTAACAAATGACCCAACTGTTTTCATGGACTTGATGAACCGAGTATTCAGAGAGTTCTTGGATCAATTTGTCATCATCTTCATAGATGACATCTTGATATATTCACACTCCGAGGAGGAGCATGCCGAACACTTGAGGCAGGTTCTTCAGACTCTACGAGAGCATCAGCTGTATGCTAAGTATGAGAAGTGTGGATTCTGGTTGCGAGAAGTACATTTCTTGGGGCATGTTGTGTCTGAGCAGGGGATTGCAGTTGACCCGAGTAAAGTGTCAGCAGTGAGGGAGTGGGGACAGCCCACGACACCGACAGAAGTGCGTAGTTTCTTGGGATTAGCCAGATACTACAGGAGATTCATTCGGGGATTCTCCAAAATAGCGGGTCCATTAACGAATCTGACTCGCAAGGGGGTACCATATGTTTGGGATGACGCTTGTCAGTTGGCTTTCGACGAGCTGAAAGACAAACTTACTTCAGCGCCAGTCCTTGCGTTACCGAAGACGGGTGTAGAGTACCTGGTTTACACCGATGCGTCCTTACAAGGACTTGGGGGAGTACTTCAGCAGGAAGAGAAGGCTATAGATTTTTCTTCTCGCAAGCTTAAGCCGCATGAGAAGAATTACCCCACCCACGACCTGGAGTTAGCAGCGGTCGTCTTTGCATTGAGGATATGGAGGCACTACTTATTGGGTGAGAAATTCTGTTTGTTCACAGACCACAAGTCATTGCAATACCTGTTCACTCAGCGAGAGCTGAATATGCGCCAGCGCAGATGGCTAGAGTTTGTGAAGGACTATCAGTTCGAAATACAGTATCATCCGGGGAAGGCCAACGTAGTTGCTGATGCGTTGAGCCGTAGACCGGTAGACGATGTAGCGGATGTTTGGAAAGCAAAGTGGAAGGAGTTGGGTCACCAGGACGTAGTAGCCTGTTCTTTCATATCCGTTATGTCAGTCACACCCGAGATTGTTACGAGGGTGATACAGGCACAGACCACATACCCGTTTTGCCAGGAGCAGATTGTGCGACTTCTAGCCGAGGGTGCTGAGTCCTATTCTGTTAGTTCTGATGGAGGTTTGCAGTTTAATGGGAGATTGGTGGTTCCAGAAGGAGCAGAGTTATGTCATGAAGTGATGACTCAATCTCATGGGTCCCGATTTGTAGTACATCCGGGAGGCGATAAGATGTAACAGGATATGAGGAGACAATACTGGTGGAGTGGGATGAAGAAGGACATCGCCGAGTTCGTGTCCAAGTGTTCTACCTGCCAACTAGTAAAGGTTGACCACCAGAAACCGTCAGGATTGCTTCAGCCATTGGAAGTACCCGCGTGGAAGTGGGAGAGTATTTCCATGGATTTTATTACAGGGTTACCTACATCACACCGAGGCCACGATTCTATCTGGGTGATCGTAGACCGTTTGACTAAGGTGGCTCATTTTCTGTCGGTGCGGACAGATTATACCACGGGTCAGTATGCTCAGTTGTTCATTTATGAGATTGTCAGATTACATGGGGTGCCCCTGAATATTATGTCAGATAGAGACAAGATTTTTGTGTCACATTTTTGGGAAAGCTTTCAGGAGGCTATGGGTACTGAGTTGAGGTTGAGTCCATCTTACCACCCACAGACAGATGGACAGACAGAGCGTACTAATCGGATGTTAGAGGATATGCTACGCATGTGTGTTCTCGATTTTGGAGGAGGTTGGGAGCCACATCTTCCACTGGTAGAGTTTGCTTATAATAACTCTTATCAGTTTACGATTGGTATGGCTCCATTTGAGGCTTTGTACGGCAGGCCTTGTCGTTCCCAACTTGTTGGCTCGAAGTGGGGGATAACAAGTTGCTAGGACCAGAGGTGATTCAGGAGACCTCCGCGAGGATTGAGATGATCAGGAGTCGTATTCGGGTAGCCCAAGATAGGCAGAAGAGCTACGCCGATGCGAAACGGTTCTTTTGGGAGTTTAGTGTGGGGGACCAAGTGTTATTGTGTGTATCTCCTATGAAGGGAGTGATGAGGTTCGGGAAGAAGGGGAAGTTGGATCCGAGGTATGTGGGACCATTTCCCATCATCGAGAGGATTGGGCCAGTTTCATACAGGTTGGGACTGCCAGAACATTTACATCGCATCCACGATGTATTCCACATCTCGTCGTTGAGACGATATCTTCGGGATGATATGGCCCATACTCACATTGCGATAGATGAGATCGACTTACATCCTGATAGCTCTTACGAGGAGAGACTGGTGGCTATCCTAGACTATTGTGAGAGGAGATTGAGGTCGAAGATTGTTCCACTTGTGCGGGTCCAGTGGGAACATCATAATGTGGAGGAATCCACTTGGGAGCGCGAGGCAGATATGCGCAAAAGATATCCAAAGTTGTTTTTACCAGGTATGCCTTATTTTCCGAATTTCGGGACGAAATTCCGTTATTAGGGGGGAAAGTATGTAATACCCCGTATTTTTATGCTACATTAATTTGGGGGATTTATTAAATTTAATGTGAGTTATTTACTTAATAAAAAAAAAATCTGAAAATTAATTATGTTATAATTATTAACGTGACAAGAGTTAGTAATTATGAAACTCGTTGAAAATTACTAATGAGAAAAGTAATATATTATATTGGTTATAATGAATGTCATGAGTGAATTAAATGACTATTTCGGAAATTTAAGTCGGGACGTGCCCGTGTCACGTCGGGACTAATTTTGTTAAATAAAAAGTGAATATTTTATAAGTTGTTCGTATGGTCATTTTGAGAGCGCCAAAGCGTCCGGAAGGGTCGAGATAGTCAGAAAAGTGTACCCGGGGGTTTAGTTTAGGTCTCGGGGCGTTTTTAGGCCTAATTGGTACCCCGGGAGGGCAAATTGGTCATTTCACCTTTTTGGGTAATTAAACCCACGAAATTCAGCAACCTATATCAGCCATTTAGGTTAGTCTTTTTGGGTTAGAATATTCAGAAAACAAGTGACGGCCATTAGAGAAGAGGGGAGAGAGCTCCAAGGCAATCCAAGGCCAAAAAGTCACCGGTTTGCGCCCCCGCCACCACCAAAGCGTAGATCGCGAGAAGGGGAACGCAACCACACCGGATTCATCGGCAAACCAGACTTCTGAAAATCCCAGGAAAGTATTTATCTTTCTTATTTTCGTTAGTGCAATCTTCATATTAGTTTAGGATTGATTAGAGATGAAAACTGTGGAAGAAAACCCAATTTGTGTTAGGAAAATGCATGTAGTATTGGCTTATATGAAATTCTGGAATCTTTGCCATATAGAGGAATATAAACCACGAAATTTTAATGATATATTAGAAGGAAATTCTGATAAAAACAGATTAGAACCATGTTTAAGAAAAACTCTAGGGTTCTTGATGATTAGATGGGATTTTGGGTCAATTATCCATGTTTAATGTTAGATATACACATGCTCTACGTTGAAAACATCTGGTATATTTTTATAATGATAGTAGTAGGATTTTTGGGACGTTTAGAATGGAAATATATGGTTTTGGATGAAGAAAATTGGTAGAACCCGTAACTGCATTTCTGCAGATTTTCGCAGACCTGCTTGATCGATCGATCGAGCCTAGAGCTTCGATCGATCGAGCCCCAAGCTTCGATCGATCGACCCCTCCTGGCAGACTCCTATTTCCCTCTTTAAATGAGTTAAATTCAATTTGTCGTGATATAATTCTTGGGCATTCTTGATAAAAGGATTTGGGAGACATTGAGGACCAGTAGGGCATATGAATAAATGTTGGGACCTTTAATCTTTAACGAGAATGGTATTTATGGGATATTTACTTTAGGGTTGGTAAATTTATGAATTTAAAGGGTGAGGTGCGTAAGAGAGTTACGTTGGAACCTAATAAAGACACTTACTGAATTTCAGATTTGTGAGGATAGAGTCCACGAGTGTCACGTAATAAGTGAGAAAATCCTTCGAGTTAAGGTTAGAGATGAAACCTTATACGTAATTCTAATAATGTGAAATTTAGGATAAATGTTGAAATTAGGGGTGACGAGAAGAACCTATATTAATATGTTAAAGTGGTATATTTATATGACTGTGTGTACATATATTATATACTTGTAAAAATCATGCCCACGCTACTTGCTATCCCTGAGGTTACCGCGCTAGGACAAGTCTTATCTCGATGGGACCTTTATGGGGGATATTGACTTGTACCCTAGAAGATAGATATCCTTGGTACAGGCTATCGATGTGATAGTTCAGACGGTCCTAAGAGACGCAGGCATATGCCACCCTCTTAGAGACTTGGAATCTATACTTCGCCTCAATATTGTTGTGTATATCTGTTAATACAATTCGAGAGTGATTCCGAATATATTCCCCTTAATATGAGTGATATGGGGCTTTGGATAGTAGAGTATGCACGCACCATAGTTTTATGTGGGGTGCTGTTATTTTATATATATTATACGAGTAGTATATATATATATGAGATTTTGAAATTTGAAACTGCCTACTGTGATTTGATAAGTAGGACATGGTTGTTGACTCAAACAGTAAATAATTGTTTTGTGAAAGTATAATATGTTACTGAAAAACTTTAAAAATTAATAAAAGCTAAAACGAGAGTTGTGTTGCTAATTGGAAGTATTCTTTTAAACAATAATATTGTCCGGTTTCGTAATCTTACGAGTAAGTTAAATTATTGGGAAGGTTAATATGATAAAATGATAAGACAATCGATGGGAAGGTTGGTGCGATAGGTGTGCACATTAGAAGAGAGGTGAGATTTTCTCAAGAGAGTGTCGCACTAATATGTTATTGCATTGGCCTGTATCAATTTAAATACTTGCTAAACGTATTTTAAATCAAACACACTTTCGGGCTCTAACCTGTTTCTTTTTCTCTTTCTTTCTCTTGTATATATATGTATGTATTACAGGTGCCCAGCCACATGGGCGACTTGCTTTGGATCTCTTGGTAGGAACGCGCTGCAGCTTAGGTGGGAGTTGCAGGTCACTTGCGTAGACGGCTTCCTTCATTGACTCCACTTCTAGCATTCTCATTTATTGGGCACGTGTCGCCTTTCCATTATTTCATTGTTATTGTGACATTTATATTTCAGTTATTTCTAGTATCGACGCTATGGGATTTATTCAGTTTGTATTGTGTTACTTTATATTTCGCATGTTGACATTCGATTGACGAATGCTTTAGATTAATTGGATTGTGTTCCAGGTTTATTGTGTTGTGATTCTTAATTGTTGTAATGTTGTTTTAATTAAATAAATCTTTTTCTTTAAATAAAATTTGGAAAGTTATGTATGAAAATGTTTTTGACACTTAGCTTAATTATTTAGGGTGTTAAATTGGAAAATTTATTTTTTATCGACAGTGATGCTGAGAATGAACCAACTGTTCACCTAGATTTAATTTAATAAAGGAGTGATCGCCCGGTATTTAATTAGGCGGGGTGTCACAACCATGTATACATATCCGTATATAATTCTGCACTATATATACGTATACATAACTCAACATTCATACTAACTTATTTAAGCTATTTCTCATTTGATTTCATATAACCGTTTCACAAGTTATATCATTTCTACATTTCACACCATGTATATTCCGTATATAATTCTGCACTATATACGTATAACTATATCTTAACATTCACACACATGTCGGATATAAAATGCTATCACCGAACGCATAGGAGGTGCCCATAGTTCCAGTCAAAAGTGTCCGCTCCATACCATAATGGTCACACCCATCTAAGTCATAGACACTATGGCCTGGGGAATATACTCACCCTGCATTCGCTAGCCAGGGGGTTCACCCACATCGGGAAACCTCCTATGATAACATTAATTGTGGTATGGCTTTACAATATATATTATTCACACAAATATATATATAAATCATATATGTACTACACATCGACATATATATAGGAATCCAGGTTAATGGAGTATTATGCCCATACCCAAGCCTAAAACATTTGAGTATACGGTTCGATTTCATTTTAATTAATTGCACATTAATTAATTTCCATTATCGTGGCGTAACCCCTTTTAAGTATACCTGGACTTTCTATCTCTCGGTCCGAAATTCAATATTTCCAATTTAATGTTCAACTTCATCCAATTAAGTTTACCCCACTGAATTAACCAGGTTTCAATCACTCAATCATAAACCTTAATCTCTCCAATTTAATCAATCATCTGATTAATCCATGGGTAATTAGTCACACCTATCAATCTAGGCAATCTCCAACGGAATAACAACTAAAAAAATATTTCTTAAAATTTGCCCCACGAATCTGCCCAGATTTTTAAAATGCCATTTTGGGGCATTTTGGAGCCGTTTTTGGAGAAAACGTATCAGAGAAGAATAGTTAGAAAACACCATTTTCTATAGGGTTTAGCGGATAAAATCTCCATTAGACAGTAAATACCTCAATTATATTCAGATTTCTTCATCAAAACTTTTCAAGATTTATCCTAAATCCAATGTTTTGTTATTAAAAATCTATCCCTAATAATTTCATCAATTCAATCAATTATCAAAACCCCTATAGATTTATAACTCTCATTAAAAGAAAATATCAAATTTACTCAATAACAAACCCTAGAATTCAATTGTATTCCACATCTTTTAATATGAAAATGTAGATGCAATTTAATAATCACAATTTAAACCATTTGCCTCAAATGAAGATCTAAAGCATTGAGTGAAGGAGTTGAATTGAAATTGAAGCAATCTCTCTAAGATCCCTAAGTTCCTCTTTTCTTTGCCTCTCCCCTTGAGCCTTTTCCCTCTTTAGTCTTCTAATGTGATATAATGTTGCCTACCCCTTACCCATTTGGGGTTAAAAACCCTATTCACATTTTTGGGCCTTATAAAAAGGGTCCATATTCTCTATATGGAGCTCAAACATGTCTAATTAGGCCCCGACATACAATATATGCATATAACAGCTCATTTCGAACTATTTTGACCCTAACAGACTCAACCGCGCGCTCAAAATCACCATCCAGAATAAATTTATAAAATTAACTCTCACCCGTTAACTTATTTAAATATATACACGTTTAAATATTCCCATTAATTAATTCTCATTAATTCACGACACAAGTGAATTAATAATTACTGAATTAATTAAATAAAAATAATAACCTAGAAATTATGAGGTGTTACAGTAATGAATGGTGTTGGGATTATGATTGGCTGGAGGAGAGATGATACACCGATCCATCAAGACCTGAATCAAGTTCCAGAAATGGAAGTACTAATCGGTAGTTTGGCATGCAGTTTGGTGGAGATCACAATGGACATTGGTCTTAAAATTCTTGGGAAGTGATTTGGTAATGGACAGGGGTTTAAGGTTTTGATGAGGTTTCGGCTTAACAAGGCTTGGTAGACTTTGGATAAAGGAGCATGGTTCTCGGTGTATTCCTTTTTAACGGGAATAGGGCAGCTTTCTGATGCCCAAGAGGTAGCAGGCTGGAAGATATTGTTGATCGTTGAGACTATAGCACTGGTAGACTTCTCATACTTTTTAGTGATGAACTGTCTGCTCACCTTTTTCGGATCAGCTTATACCTTGGTAGCATTTTCTTCAATTTCTACACCTGCTTCTTGGAGAGCTCAAAAGTGTAAATAATACTGACCACTCATAGTTGTTCAGATATGGGGCAATAAGTTCTTCCTCACGATCCTGACTTGTTCTTCTTTGGAGGGCCACTTGGTAATGGTGGAAGCTTTCTCTCTCTATCTTTCTATAAAGCTACTTATGGTTTATCTAAAGTTCTGCTTGAGAAGCTCTAGATTACGTTATATAACCTCTAGTTCTTCGTTATAATTGTACCGTGACATGAATTCTTGGGCGATATCTTCCAAATTGTGGATTCTGAATTCTTCGAGGGATAGGAACCAATGGAGGGCATTGTCCTTCAAAGTCTGTTGAAACATATAGGCCATTATCTCTTCAGAGGCTTCAAGAAGGTTCATATCTCGATGATAATTGCAAAGGTGAATAATTGGGGGACCACTGCCCCCGAACTTCTCAATGGATGGCATCTTGAACTTCTCTAGCAATCTTATTTTAGGGTAGGGAGACATATATGTGTATCCTATGTAGTTCCTGGATAACCTAACTTGGTCAAATTTCTTGGATAGAAGTTTAAGGTCTTCGTTAACCTTGTTCAGTTTTTCCTCCTTTGGATCAAAGGATACTGTCAAGTTAGCCACTGGCTGGGCAAGGTTTGGTATAAGGAGCTGAGCTGGTGGTGGCCCATTAGTAATCGGGACACAAGGAGCATGGTGATATTATTTTGGGACCCAGACAGGCTTGAGATCAGGTGGACCCATGACTTGGAGGAAAAAGAACCTTGCGTTCTTTGAGAACTTGGACCCAGTTTTGCTGCATCTCATGAACCTCAATTTTAAGGTTGTCAATCATGGCACTGAGTTAGACTAGGACTGCCATCAGATCAGGCTGAACGTTCGGTGCTTAGTCAGCATTTTTCATTAAAAAATGATGAAGGTAGACTCGAGACTCGGATGAAGTAGCGAAGGAACTGACGGATCTTCAGGGAGGTTTTACGGAAGATCGAATCTAATTGGGAGCCAGGCCAAGGATCGGGTACATGATCGATTTGAGAAGGTAAATGATTCAAATTTATTTTTGAAAGAGGGAAGAAAGGATTTTTTTTTTGGCATTTTTGAAAAAAGAGGAAAAATGTTTTTGACATTTTTGGTAAAAAGGAGGAAAAATGTTTTTGGTATTTTTGATAAAGATAAGGACAAATATTTTTAGTATTTCGATTTTTTGAGAAAGAGGAGGAAAAGCGAGAGAAGAGTCTCAGCATGATTATTGTTATGTTTTCACTTGTATTAGGTTTGCCTAAATGCAAAAGAAATGTCGGATAAGACCCGAACCTGGAAAAATTGAGTTTGAAAAATATGTAAGACATGGTTTGACTTATTTTCAAGCTCATAGACGGGGTCCTATTTTAAAAAATGACGAAATGGCGTGAAATTTTGGGCGGCATGCCCAACCGGCATTTCGATAAAGTTTCATGTAGCAACCGACAAACGAAATATGAGTTTCCTAGGTTGGATGCCTATATGAGGTTTATGCAGTTGTTGGGTTAGTGAAAGGGTTCCCCATTTGGCATGACTTCCACAATATACTTTTTGCTTTTGAGGGCAATCGTTATGTGTGGACAATCCATTTGATAAACCTGAGTGTACGTGAATTGTCTCACTATATGCCTCGTGAGGACAGTATGCGTGAGAGCGAATTCGATATACTCGACGTACGTGAACGAGTTCCCTACTATATACCTTCCATCGTGAGTTTGGTCAAACGGTATGATACAGAGGGAACCGTTTGATATACGTCGAAGGTTTTAGGCCAATAAAAGGTGAGAGTTAGATTGCTTAGTCTAACTGCGACCTACCGGACTAGCGCCCATCACAAAGTGACCCCCCAGTATGGGATAAAATTTTAGTCAATAGCCATACTCTTAGCGATGTAGTGTGCAAAAATGCATGATTCTTGATTAGTATATTATGGAGAGAGTTTTTTATTTGGCATGATGAGTAGAAGAAGCACTATACTAATGGGGAAGAATGTACAAGCATCATGAAAAGTAAATCTAATATGGAGCATAAAGACTATACTAAGCATGGATACATGTGAGTGAGTGATATATGAATATCTATAAGTGAGTGTGTGGTAGTGAGTCTAAGCACAAATCAACTACAAGTGGCGTGTGATACATGCAAGTGAGCATTCATATATACAAGTGTGATAAGTGGAGGTATGTTCTAGTGAAACCTAAGCATGGATGTTCTAAGTCACTACACCAAAAACAACAATTTGGCACGATTTAAAACTGTGACAAATCAAATCTGGCACGGTTTTGAACTGTGCCAGAATCAGGTTTTCCAAAATGGCCATTTTTTCTGGCACGATTTAAAAGTGAGCTAGATTTGGCCAAATAAGAATACTTATGGCATACTTTTAAACCGTGCCAGAATTTAATATTTCTGGCACACATTTAGCACACTTTTGAACTATGCCACCTTTAGTACATTTTGATAAACTTTTGGCACAGTTCAAAATCGTGCCAAAATTTGATACACTTTTGGCATAGTTTTGAACTGTGCCAAATTTTTGGATCAAAGAAAAAAATTAATTATTTAAAAACAAAAAAATTCACAAATTGCGAATTCCGCACATTGTTGATAAACTAATGTACAAATAAACTTCAAAATATTACAAGTCTCACAAACAAAAAAAAAATGGATAAAGTTTCCTCTATTTTCTGAACATTCTAAAACCCGCTAATACAAAATCTGCGTAATATAAAGCCTGCACGGCCATAAAATATAACAATAAAATTACAAAAGCCCGCACGGCCATAAAAGTTAACAATAAAACTACAAAAGCCCGCACGGCTATAACACAAAAAATAGGATCCGAAATATTAACGACATTGAATTAAAAATCCCCTTATTGTAAACCATTGACTTGTCCGTGTGTTCCACGTGAATAAAAGCTAATGATAAAATATTTTCCTGCAAAAAATATGATACAAAAAAGAGATGATATTAGTAACCAAGTAATTTATAAAAAAAAAAGGCTTACTCAAGCTAAAAAATTGCATATACGAGTTACAATTATTATTATATTCTCAAATCAAAAATCTTACACGAGTGGTGACTACATGGTCAACTCCTACGAGTTACATTAGTCCTATGCGAGGTGTTAGTGCCTCTTACGGGGCCGCTTGGAGGCTGGTTTGGGTTTTCACCCTTCAATGGCTTGTTTCTAAGCCTAATCTATATATTTTCAAATTATTGCCCTATTCTTAAACTAAGAGGCCCGTGACTACACGATCAGTTCCTACGAATTATATTGGTCCCGTGCGAGCTGTTAGTGCCTCTAATGGGGTTGTTTGAGGGCTGGTTTGGGTTTTCACCGTTCAACGGCATCATTCTAAGCCTAATCTCTATGTTTTCAAATTATCATCATATTCTCAAACCGAGAGGCCTGTGATTATGCGATTGATTCCTATGAGTTACATTGGTCCCGTGTGAGGTGTTGATGCCTTTTACAAGGTGGCCGTTTCACAACTGGTTTGGGTTTTCACCCTTCAATGTCTTGTTTCTAAGCCTAATCTATATATTTTCAAATTATCGTCATATTCTCAAATGAGAGTCCCGTGACTACGTGATCTGTTACTTCGAGTTATATTAGTCCCGTATGAGGTGATAGTGCCTCCTCCAGGGACGTTTGGGGACGTGCCTGCATTTTTACCCTTCATTGGCTTAATTCTAAGCCTAATCTATATATTTTCAAATTACCATCATATTCTCAAACTGAGAGGCCCGGGATGCGATCAGTTCCTATGAGTTATATTGGTCTCGTGTGAGGTATTAGTGCCTCATAGGGGCCATTTGGCGACTGGTTTGGGGTTTCTCCCGTCAACGACTTGTTTCTAAGCCTAATCTATATATTTTCAAATTATTGTCATATTTTGAAACTGAGAGTCCCATAATTACACGGTCACTTCCTATGAGTTGCATTGGTCCCATGCGAGGTGTTCATACCTCTTATGGGGCCGTTTGGGGGCTGGTTTGGGTTTTCACCATTCGACGGCTTGACTCTAAGCCTAATCTATATGTTTTCAAATTATCATCATATTCTCAAACCAAGAGTCCCGTGACTATGCGGTCAGTTCCTAAGAGTTACATTGGTCCCATGTAAGGTGTTGGTGCCTCTTAGGGGGTCGTTTTGTGGTTGGTTTGGGTTTTCACCCTTCAGTGACTTGTTTCTAAGCCTAATCTATATATTTTCAAATTATCATCATACTCTCAAACTGAGAGGTCCGTGACTATACGATAGGTTCCTACGAGTTACATTGGTCCCGTGCGAGGTGTTAGTGCCTCTTACGGGGCCGTTTGGCTGCTGGTTTGGGTTTTCACCATTCAACGACTTATTTCTAAGGCTAATCTATATATTTTTAAATTATTGTCATATTCTCAAACTGAGAGGCCCATAACTACACAATCAGTTCCTACGAGTTACATTGGTCTCGTGCGAGGTGTTCATACCTCTTACAGGGCCGTTTGGGGGCTATTTTTTATTTTCACCCTTCAACGGCTTGATTCTAAGCCTAATTTATATGTTTTAAAATTATCATCATCTTTTCAAAATAAGAGTCCCGTGACTATGCGATTAGTTCTTATAAAATGCATTGGTCCCGTGTGAGGTGTTAGTGCCTCTTAGGGGGCCGTTTGGCTGTTGGTATGGGTTTTCACTCTTCAACGTCTTATTTCTAAGCGTAATCTTTATGTTTTTAAATTATCATCATATTCTCAAACCGAGAGGCCCATTACTACGCGGTCAGTTCCTACGAGTTACATTAGTCCCTTACAAGGTGATAGAGCCTCCTTTAGGGACGTTTGGGGACAGACCTGTATTTTGACCCTTCAAAGGCTTGATACAAAGCCTAATCTATATATTTTCAAATTATCATCATATTCTCAATATGAGAGGCTCGTGACTACGCAATCAGTTCCTATGAGTTACATTGGTCCCAAGCGAGGTTTTAGTGCCTCTTACGGGGGCGTTTGGCGACTGGTTTGGTTTTTCACCCTTCAACGGCTTGTTTCTAAGACTAATCTATATATTTTCAAATTATCATCATATTCTCAAATCGAGAGGCCCGTGACTACGCGGTCAGTTCGTACGAGTTACATTGTATCTGTGCGAGGTATTAGTGCCTCTTACCGGGCCATTTGGCGACTGGTTTGGGTTTTCACCTTTAACGGCTTGTTTCTAAGCCTAACGTATATATTTTCAAATTATTGTGATATTCTCAAATCGAGAGGCCCATAACTACACGGTCAATTCCTACGAGTTACATTGGTCCCATGTGAGGTGTTCATGCCTCTTATGGGATCGTTTCGGGGCAGGTTTGGGTTTTTACCATTCAACGGTTTAATTCTAAGCCTAATCTATATCGTTTCATATTATCATCATACTCTCAAACCAAGAGTCCCATGACTTCGCGATCAGTTCCTACAAGTTACATTGGTCCCGTGCGAGGTGTAAGTGCCTCTTACGGGGTCGTTTAGCGGTTGGCCCTTCAACGGCTTATTTCTAAGCCTAATCTATATATTTTCAAATTATCATGATATTCTCAAATCGAAAGGCCCATTACTACGCGGTCAGTTCGTAAGAGTTACATTGGTCTCGTGTGAGGTGTTAATGCCTCTTCTAAGTCCATTTGGGGGGTTGGTTTGGGGTTTCACCCTCTAACGGTGTGTTTTTAAGCCTAATCTTGATATTTTCAAATTATCGTCATATTCTCAAATTGAGAATCCCGTGACTACACGAACATTCCTACGAGTTACATTGGTCCCGTACGAGGTATTCATGCCTCTTACGGGGCCGTTTGGGGGCTATTTTAGGTTTTCAGCCTTTAACGATATATTTTTAAGCCTAATCTTTATATTTTAAAATTATCGTCATACTCTCAAATCGAGTGTCCCATAACTACGCGGTCAGTTCGTAAGAATTACATTGGTCTCATGCGAGGTGTTAGTGCCTTTTTTGAGTTTATTTGGGGTTTCACCCTCTAACGGTATGTTTTTAAGCCTAATCTAGATATTTTCAAACTATCATTGTATTCTCAAATCGAGAGTCTCGTAACTATGAGGTGAATTCCTACGAGTTATATTAGTCCCGTGCGAGGTGTTAGTGCCTCCTACATGACCATTTGGGAGTTATTTTGGGTTTTCACCCTTTGACGGCATGTTTTTAAGCATAATCTATATACTTTGAAATTATCGTCAAATTATCAAATCGAGATTCCCGTGACTACACAACCAATTCCTACAAGTTACATTGGTCCCATGCGAGGTGTTAGTGCCTCCTACGGGGCCATTTGGGAGTTGTTTTAAGTTTTCACCCTTTGACGACATGTTTTAAACTAAAGTCTTGATGTTTTCAAATTATCGTCATAATATGTTCTACTACCTAATATGCAATGTTTTTTTGCATATTTATTCATTGCACTATTTATAAAATTTTACGAAATCTTACAAATTGATTCGTGGTACAATTTTCAATTCACAAGTCATAGGATTTCGACTAATGATACCTTTAACGATTTGACAAGTTCGTTTATCAATAATTCCCTTTTCAAATGCAAGCAAAGGCTCTGATGTATAAGGAGGACTTCATTGTCTTTCACAACAAGGATTTAAATGCCGAATTAATAAATTTTACAATGTTTTTGTAATTATTTACCTGTCCTACTTGTTAATAGGTAATCTAGACTGAAACTATGAAAGTTGCAGATAAACCAAAAATCCTAATCACTAGATAATTTATCTTTTGTATATTTTTATTTCTCAGTGAGTGGGGGGGGGGGGGGGGGGGGGGTTAAAAAAAAGGCCAGTTCTAGATTGATCCAAAAGGTAAGATATGTTATCTAGGGTTAAAATTATATATATGGTCGAAGACAATAACAACAATGGCATCAAATATATTATATCTTTGACATTGTCTAAAGAACAATCTGAGTGATATGTAGTATGAAAACCGTGGATAGATATATAAGTCCGCAACTATTGTACAAAGATATATAGAGTTTGTGTTTTAAATGTGCACGAAACTTCTAGATGAATATATAATTTAATGGCAAACGAGTCAAAGAAAAGTTCACCTTCAGTACTGATAGGTATGAATTCGAAAGGCCTGTATACTTGCCAACCATTGCGACTCTCACCTATAAATAAATGGCATAAAATTTAGGGCCACTAGAAGCAAACAATGGCATTAAAGTTGATCTCAAATTTTAAAAAGAGTAATTCTGAGCTAACACAATTTCGGGGTACATTTTGATTGAAATAGAATGCAATGGACTGTTAAAAATTGGTTAGTAATGAGGTCCTGCATATTGACCATTGCATTTACAATGCATCAGTGTGTAATCATCATCAAAGTGTGTCCTCGAAGGGCCAAAACTGTGTCTATTCTTGAATTATATTTTAGAATGACATGAAGCCTACTAGCTCATGTAACTTATCAAAGAGTTAGGCCTTAGCTATCCATTCTCCCAAAGCAGGTTTGCGACTAACACTACAAACATAATGATCATATTATTCCAAAAATCAAAATTGGTATCAGTGGGTGCAACAGACAAACATAATAAAACATACGAGAACTGAAGATATTAGACAAACCCTAGGTTCATCACTTTCAGTATTGCTTCATGAGCCTTATGCTCCTAATAAATAAGGAAAAACACATTAGGATTGTGGCTCTTGAAAATTCTTGGTATCGTTTTTAATTTTTGATTTAATTCTTGGATAAACATACTAAAATATTTTCTTAATACTTGAAATAATTATGACTTAAACTGATCCATTAGTTTGAGGGACTAAAAAGAAATGTTCATGAAAAAACCGATGTAATAAAAATCACCAAAAATAGTCTTCATAGTTAATAATACACAAGATGGTTCTTTTACCTCTCCACCATCGTCCAAGACAAACACTTCTCCATGCTCAAAAGGGGATATAATTTCCGCATTAGTATTCAAGGATGGATATGGATGTAATGCAAAAGAATAGTTTAAGTGAAGCGATTCTAAGCAAAAGCCAATAATAAGAAATTATTAGATCATCAGAGTCGGCACAACCCTTTCATCTCATTTTGGGTTTGTGTTTATAAATAAAAGAAAACAAAAGGAAAGAAGTAAAAATCACCAAAAAGACTGGGAATGAGAAAAGAGGAGCAGTGACTTGGCCCATCTGTTAGCCTCGGACTTGGGGAGCAACAACTAAACCCATGGAGGAGTTAGGGTTTGTACAGAGCGCACGTGAGAGAGAGAGAGGAAAGTGGGAGACCTGAACGAGAGAGGAGAGTGAGCGGGATAGAAATTTTTTTGGGAGGAGTATAATTTTTTTCTGGTATTTATATTTTAATTAAGTGTGCTCAAATTTGATAAACTTTTTAACAGTGCCAAATTTTGGCATGGTTTTAAAGTGTGCCAGATTGTCATTAAACCGTGCCAAAATTTGGTTACATGTGGGTATAAATGATCGTATATACAAGTGTAATTAGTGTGAGGTGTACATGGAGATATTTACAAGTGGATGAGATGTGATACATACATGAGGTAGATATATACAAGAAGTAATAGAGGAAAAGGGGAATATACAAGTAGGTGCATACGCACATATGCGAAAAATAATAACCCTCGTGTAAGAATAAAGTCTAGCTCTCTTATGATAAACAAAATCCCCAGCAGAGTCACCACTGTGTCCATCTCGTCCCAGTCGATGCATACGCATGCAGGGGTATTGTGCCCTTCCTTGTGCCTCTTTGACCGTCGTTGATGTGGGGTGATGTCTAGAAATAGAGTCACCAACCTATTTTGCAAAAAACAGGTAAAGGAAATGTTGCCACCTCGAGAGAATGACATCAAAGACATACTGATGCTTGTGAAACCAATTAGTTCAAGGATTCAGGGGCTAAGTTAAGAAATGGGAAGATATTAGGCACCCATGCTTCCCTTTCAGTCTCTCATGGGCATGTGTTATTCTTCTCCTTAAAAACTCTGTGAAGTGTGTGCGTGTATATATAAAGAGAGAGCATAATCACTCGACTCGCATCATGGATAAAGACAGAGTGAAGTTATCTATAGGAATGTTTACAAAATAGTAATTAAAAATAGAATGTGTGCGTTTGTCGAGTCACCAATCGTTTATAGAAGAACGATGGTATATGTTGGACAAAACGCGAGTATGAATCATAAATATAATATGCATTTGTCAAAGTCCACGTAGTTTGCATGAAGCACGATGGTGGGGTTTATCCCATAAATCAAACTGAGTTTATTATATGTGAGTGTGCGAAAAAATTATATTTTAGTGTGAGAAAATGTAGTGAGAAATACCCGCTTGGAATTTACTAGCAAACCCACTTTTTCTTATTTTTGGTTTTTTTATGGAAAAGATACTATGTGCAATATTACTAATAAAAAAGGTTGAATATTAATATGTGTGATCTAATAAAGAAGAAATGCTAAAGTAAGGATCAAATAACTAATGCGAAAATAAGAGAATTTAAAGAGAGAGTGAAATGTTTGGACCTTCTTCGGAGGCTTTAAAGTTGATCTTGATTGTTGAAGGTTCCTATTGCAAGTGTATGATGGTAATAGGAGTAGAGAGGAGGGAAGGTTGGAACTGGAATGTGGAGGAGAGGTTTCAATATGGAAACCACGCTGACTCTGAGAGAATGTTGTTGAGATCACTGAAAGGTATATTTCTTAGGAGCCTTTAAAAGTGAGCTCATGATCCCATTATATAGGGTCAAGGGGGTGCCGATAGGCATTATCATTGACATGCCTATCGGTAAGAAACCCCATACACACTAACGATAGGAAGGGAAATGGGTTTTCCATTCGGCAGTCTTATGCAGACTTTCTAGAAAAATAATCATAAAACTCAATCCATAAGTCCAAATCGTGCATGGGATGAACCGTTGTATAGGGTATTTAGATACCTTTAAGATCAATTGGGCCGATCCCAAGTTTGGGAATTGACCGTGGTCAAATGGGGCTTGGAAGAGCCCGATGGTCTTTTGGATAAGAGGAAAATGGATCGTTCGTCCAAATCAAAAGGCTGATTCACATATGGGGTGGACCGTTAGAAATATTATGTAGGGATCTTAGATATTACAAAGAGCTTCTCTCGGTTCGAAAGTTAACCTTAGTTAAATAGGGATCGTAAGCTCCCGATGACCCTTTAAAGTAAAATGGGTTATTCATCCATACCGTAAGGTCGATTCATGGATGGGGTAGACCGTTAGAAAGGGTATTCAGATACCTTTGATGATTTATTTAGTCTAATTCAAGATGAAGAGGTAAGGGGAGTTAAACGTAGCCCGAGAGTGAGCAGTGGCCTCCAAATTAGTTTTCAGAGGAAAATGGTTCTTTCGTCCAAATCGTAAGGATGATTCATGTACGGGGTGGACCGTTAGTAAGGGAATTTAGGGCCCTTCAAAGATTTTAAGCTTCCACTTAAGCGAGGAAGTTTATTGGGCTCAAAATGAGGCATGAGAGTGCCCGTGGCCTCTAGATCAATTTTTTATAGTAAAATGAACTGTTCATCCGAACTATAAAGACAATTTATGCATGGGGCATATCATCAAAAAGGGGATTCAGTTCCCTTCAAAGATTCATTGAGATTTCACTCAGGCGAGGAAGTTGATTAGGGTCAAAATGGGGCCTGAGAGCGCCCAGTGGCCTCTAAATTAGTACTCCGGGTATGACCTGAAGTTTTATAGTGAAGGAGGAAGTGCTAGGGACCTAAGGAGATTCACAGGGGGTTCTAGAATGTGGTATCTATAGGACCAACTTGGGTCTCCCTGAGATTTTCTACTGCTATGTCTGGTCACGCACCAATAATGGTGCTTCATACCTGAAGGCCTATAAGGCTGGAAGGGTTTTGGTTGTGAACCTATCTGACTCCTGCAAAGGTTACTGGGAGTAGGGTTTTATTGCCAAGAATTGAAAAAAATACTCCCTTACCTGAGGGAGTGTGGTACCGAGGTCCATGGTGCCTTGATTGGTGGGAGGATCACATAGGTCGCTACCTTTTTTCTTATGTTTATTACTGAATTCTTTATCTATTATTTCCTTTTCTTATCTTCTGACCTGCATTTATTTATCTCTTTTGTAGCTCCTGATAAGTACCAAGAGCCTACTATTTGAGAACTATGAGTCGTTGATCCTTTCAAGGCTTGGAAGGTCAGGGATAGATTTCTCGATGACGAGCATACCTGTGTAGCAACTTATTTACTAGAATGCATAAACATAAGTTATTTCTCGATCGGTCGACAAAAGCCCTGAGTTAGAACTTCTAAAAGAGGAGTCCTATAGTCCATATGGGCCAATTAAGATTGAAGAAGAGGAAGAATATGAAGAAGAAGAAGAAGAAGAGGAGGAATAATAATAATAATAAGAAGAAGACGAAGAAGAAGAAATGGCCTCATTGAAGAGGAGACTACTAATCACAGACGATGAGGATCAAGCCCTGCTGTACGATAGGATAAATCTTCTGAAGAAGGCTGAGGGGGACTCCCCTAGGTTAGTGGTTCCAGTTCGAGAACTAAAGGGAAAGATAATGAAGTAAAAAAGAAGAAGGAAAAGGAGACGAAAAGAGAAGTATAGAGAAAGAAGGGGGAAGAGAGAAATAGAGTGAATGAGAGGAAGAATAAGCTTCCTCTAAAGGCCTCAGTTGAATCCTCCCTCTCCGTTTTATTGCTATTGAGGGGGCCAGTGTGGCCAACACCCCTTCCCTTACTCCTAATTTACAGAAGAGGGTAGTGCTCGCTGCCGACCGTGAGTTCACGTCGCGACTAGAGATAGACCGGTTGGCCCACAAATCTACACAGGTGCTTGCCTTGATAAGTATCCTCCATTTTTTATTATTACTTTTTGTTCGACTTCTGTATATTAACTTTTCTTCTTTCCGCCTTACAGTTTTTATTTGATTTTACCACACTCTTGAATGGTCATGCTAACTAGTCCAGGAAAAACTAGGAGTTGAATGAAGCCCTGAAGAAGTCTTAAAAGGAATCGACTGATGCTCGAAATGATTTTAAGGTGAAGAAGGAGAAGGAGGAGAAGGCCTTATCCGAGATTATGGTAGCCAATAACCTTATTATTATTGAAAATGAGAGGCTAACTGTAGAGAACTCAAACCTTCTCGGGAAGGTCCAGAAGTTAGAGGGAAAGATCCCAAGAATAAAGGAGAACAACTTCTCAGATGGCGGGAATGCGAACTATTATGATGCTGAGCTCCAGATTACCTATGCCAAGAAGTTATATTTCAAGAAAGGATGGGACCAAGACCTGGGAGCAGTAAGAGTCTCACCAGAGTCTGACTTGTACTAGTTTCATCCCCCAGGGACTTTTCCCCTTAATTTTGAGGAGCTTCCTACTAGTCAGCCTGTCGATCAGGTTGAAGAGGAGCGAGATGAGGTCGGGATGACTGTCGTCCAGGCAGAGAAAGTTGATGGGAAGGAGAAAGAACCAGAAACCTCTAAGCAAGTGAAGGAATAAAGTCATGTAGTTCTAGGGATTTTTCTTTACTCTGTTCTCATATTGTAATGACTTTTCCCTTTTCTCTGGTTGTAATGACTATTTGCCCCATTTTGAACTATTAATGAAAAATACTTTATCAATTTGTTGATATATTCCTATTTCTGTCACACTAATGTCATTTGTACTTGTAACTTCCTCTGCAATTTGTAAGTTATTATTATGGAAGACTACATCTCTCATTCCTAAAATCTTGGGAAGGTCTTAGGCCTAAGCATGAGTGGGAAGACTCATCAGTCCCTTTTGAACATCTGCTAACAGTTGAAGGCAAGGAAAACAACATACAAAGACCAGTCCAAGGTGGTGGCAAAGTTAAAATGACCTCCAAGTCATGAAGGAGATCGACTCCTATGTACAGGATGAAATAAATGACCTAAGGGCCCATCTTACAACAAGCAAGGATGTGGGCTAGGTGGGGGAGATGAATCAAGCCAAAAATTATGCCCTGAAGAAAGAGGTTATCGAGTTAAAGGAAGATGTTCAGCGAAAGTATATCATTATAGCGGGCGTTCAGAGATATATCAAGAGGCTAAGTCATCTCTTCAGGATAGGGCCTTGAGAAGCTTGGGCAGTATGTTATGATGAAGGCTGGACTGATGCACTTGTGAGGCTGAAGGAAGCTGAAGACGTGGCGTAAAAATATAGGTGGTTGAATGCCCTTAGAAAGCTCAAGACGCCCAAGGATTCAGAGTTGGGTACAAGTACCAAGTAGACTGCCCAGCTTACCACCAACCCCCATTTTCAAAGGATGAGAAGTGGATTCCTACCAATGCCATTCCTGCCCAGCTGATGAACCACTACCTTGAAGACAACGAGGATGTGTTTTCCCCTAGTGCAGATGATGGTTAGGGAGCAGACATAGCTGAATATCTAATTTTCCATCCGTAGTTAGTATGATTCCTTGTATGATTTTTAGAATATCTTGTATATGTGTATTCTTTAGTCCTTTATTAAAATGAATAAATTCTGTTTATTAACTGTAGCATACTTTGGGTATGTGTCAACTAAATATAGTTAATAATTACTTCTGCATTTTGTTTGCTGATCAGGAAGAGTTTGTAGCTACTAATCATTTAGGACTTTTGTTGTCCAAATAATAGTGTAACCATTTTAAGCCTTTCTCCAACTAAATGAGTTAGTAACAAGTGTTAATCATTTTGGGCCTTTTCCGACTAAATGAACTGATAACTCATGCTAAATATTCTTCCAGCCGAATATGCCTTAACAATATCATTCCACTCGCCTTACCATTTAGGTTGTTTCGTCACTCTCCCTTAGGCTTAGGAGAGATGATGGAAAGAATGTACCTGATTAATGGGCCATCTACCCGATCAGGTTTTTAGCGACTAGTATAGTTGGTGACACACCTCAGTTGGATTTTTTTCCTAAGGATCCCCTGTATATCTTTTATTATCGTCGGGGTAACTCGTGAGGTCTTTTGCTTTTGTTACCTGAGGATCCCAATAATTGAAATAAACTTAAGAACTCATTGTAATAAGTATGAACCCTGCTCACCACGAGGATATTCCTTGATTGAAATAAGTTGAATAAATTATTGTAATCTAAAGGAGTTACGTTCTGCGCGAGGAAGTTCTTTAAGTGAAATAGGCTGAGCAGCTTCCTGTAACAAGTATGTTTCTACTTATCGTCGAGAGAAGGGAGATATCGCTTGGAAATGGTGCATAATATTGAGATACATAACATAAAATTAAGATAGACAATATGAAAAAGTGAAATTTGAGAGCCAATGGGCCTTTATTTATTAAGTAATAACTTAAGAAAAACATAAGTTTGAAATGAAAATTTACATAAACTAGATTTGCTGAAAAAGAATAAGAAGACTAAAAATAGAACTTCTTGAGGCTGGCCACATTCCATGCTCTTAGTATCTCTCTGCCCGCCAGCATTTCCAAGTGATAAGATCCTTTAAGGTCGTCCCTGATTACCTTGAAAGTTCCTTCCCAATTTGGTCTTAGTTTGCCATCCGACAATATTATTGCACTGCCGATGACTTTTATTAGGATGTAATCCCCTACCTGGAATTTTCTCGAATTGACTTCTTGTTGTACTGCCTCGCCAATTACTACTGGTATGAAGCACCCTTGATTATGACTTTCTCTCTCTGTTCACCCACTAAATTAAGTTCAGTGCCCAAGGAATCGTCGTTTAGCCGTTTGTCGACTAAGTTGGTTCTCATAGTAGGGAGACCTGCTTCAAGTGAGATAATGGCTTCCAATCCATAAGTGAGTGCAAAGGGTGTTTCCCCTGTAGGTATTCTAGACGTGGCACGGTAGTCCCAAAGGACATGAGGGAGCTCATCCACCCAGGCATCTTTTACTCTTTCTAGCCTCTTCTTCAGACTGTCGAGCATCATTTTGTTGGAAGCTTCTCCTTAACCGTTGCTCTAGGGGTACGCTACAGAGCTAAAGTGATGCTTGATGCCATGCTCATCACAAATGTTTTGAAAGAAGCTTCTAACAAATTGTGTGTCATTGTCAGTGATGATAGCTCTTGGTACCCCAAAGCATGTTATGACGCTTTTCCAGATGAACCTTGTCATGTTGACGTCATAAATGTTCGCTAATGGTTTTGCCTCTACCCACTTAGTAAAGTAATTTATGCCGATCAACAGATACTTGCGGTTCCTAAGTGCGGTCGTTTGTGTTCCCATAATATCCAATCCCCATTGTGCAAACGGCTAAGGACTTGTCAAGGATTCCAGCTCGTTAACCAGTTGATGAGCCATAGGGGAGAATTTTTGGCATTTTCATATCTTCAAACATTTATACTTGCATCCCTTTGCATGTGCAGCCACCAGTAGACTTCTTTGATTACTCGGAATGCTTATGATCTTCCTCCTACATGACTTCCATAAATACCATCTTGAAGCTCGCTGAGAACTTGCTCAGCGTCTTGCGAGTGGACGCATTGGAGGTAAGGGCTTGTGAAGGATCTTTTATAGAGCTTCCCCATGGGTTAAGGCAGAAATGGGATGCCTTACTCTTATTTGGTGAGCTAATTTTCTATCGTCTAATAGCGTGTCACTTTGCAATTAGGAAATAATGGGATCTATCAAATTAGGGTCCCTTTTTATGAGGAGGACCTGCTCAGCGACCAATGTTTGGTCAAGGCTAGACCGGGCGAGGAACTCTACCTAAATAGTTCTTCTGAGTTTAAGGTCCACTACTGAGCTTAGGGTTGCTAAGCCATCAACATGACTGTTTTGCCCCGGGGGAACTACTGAATGCGAACTTCCTGAAATCCTTCCATAAGATCTTGTACCATGGAAAGGTAGGCTACCATCCTGTCGTCTATTAATAAAAATCTCCGCTCATCTATTTAGAGACTTGTTTGGAATCGCCAAATGTGTTGAGGCGCTTTGCCCCCACCAGCTGGGCTTTACGCAGGCTAGCTATCAGTGCTTCACATTTAGATTTATTATTGCAGGCATTAAATCCCAACCTGATTCCTTTCTCAATGATAATGTCTTTTGGTGTGATGAGGACGATTCCTACTCCTTCCCTCTTGGAATTGGAGGTTCCATCAAAGTATAGGATCCTGTCCTTGGACTGTGCTTCCTAATTTGTTAATTGTTTCATTACTTGTTGGTCAGTCGGCTTATCCCCCCTGAATTTGATAATTAAATCAGCCAATATTTGTCCCTTAATTATTATCCTTAGCTGAAAGTGAATATCAAACCTTTCAAGCTCGACCAACCATTTTGAGAGTCATCCAAAGAGGTTGACTTTCTTAAGAACATTTTTGAGGGGGAATGAATTGGTCACCGTTATTAATTGGGCTTAAAAGTAGTGTTTCAGCTTTATAGAGGCAACTACCAGGGCGTAGGCTAGCTTCTCCAAAGGCAAGTAGCGTTACTCCGTATCCTGAGCATCTTACTAGCGTAATAGACAGGGTATTGTCTACCCTCCTTCTCACATACAAGAGCTGAACTAATCGCAAGGTCTGACACTGTAAGGTAGAGGTGGAGGCGATCTCCATCGTCGAGAATCGCCAGCAGGAGTGGTTTGTTAAGGTAGGACTTAATCACCTCTAAACTCTTGAGCAATCATCATTTTATATGAGCCCCTTATCCTTCTTTAGTAGCTCAAAGAATGGTCAACGTCATTTTGAGGAATCAGAGATGAAGTGATTAAGTGTTGCGAGTATTCCGATAAGCTTTTGAATATCCCGTAACATCCATGGGGGATGGACCTTGTTGATCGCATCAATCTGATATGGGTTGGCCTCAATCCCTCTCTTGCTGACTAGATAGGGCACCAACTGAACACTTACTTGCGTTAAGTGTCATCTGGTACTTCCTGAGGATTTCAAAGGTCCTGGACAAGTCCGTGATGTGGTCAACTCTATTCTTGCTCTTGACTAACATGTCATCGATGTAGAATTCCATGGTGTCTCCCATATGCTGCTTGAACATCTTCATGACCAGTCTTTAATAGCCACTGGCATTTTTTAGCTCGAAAGATATGAGCTGGTAATAATAGAGACCCATTGGAGTTGTAAAGGATGTTTTGTCTTGATTAGGGCCAAACAAAGGAATCTGCTGTTACCCTGAATAGGCACCCAAAAAACTCATTCTCTCGTGGGAT
The DNA here is from genome assembly GCA_949130495.1 of Sambucus nigra. Lineage (NCBI taxonomy): Eukaryota > Viridiplantae > Streptophyta > Magnoliopsida > Dipsacales > Adoxaceae > Sambucus > Sambucus nigra. Next base: position 80,790,667 of record OX422212.1, on the reverse strand, counting down.
TTCGTGGCGTCAACTAGCTGATCAATCTTTGGTAGTAGGAAACTGGTCTTGGGGTAAGCTCTGTTGAGATCCGTAAAATCGATGTAGACTCTTCAGCTACCATTTCTCCTCTGTACTACCACAGGGTTGGATAACTATTTCGAGAACTGAACTTCCCTAATGAAACCTGCATCCAGAAGCTTCCTAACTTCTGTTATAACCCGCTCACCAAAATAAGGGGTGGCCAGTCCGATACTCCAATATAACAGGGATCATGGATGGAATCATTCTCAGCATCACAACAATAAAATAAGTATGCGGGATAATCACCCATTATTTCAGAAAACGGGTTGCCCAAAATTTTGGTTTTAAAGTTAAGGAAAGAATTTAAACAACCCAATTTAAAAAGAAAGTGGAAACCCACAAGAACATATAATACAACGACAATAAGTATAAAATAAGAGGACCGAATATGCTGTCGGTCAACAGGTACATACCACGTGATACAACATTTTAATGTAGATTACATAATACATTACATTAAGCAATTACAACAGCTTGGGCCTCACACCCGAATAAAAGACCCAATCAACTAGAGTACAAGGATGGCGGCATCTATGACAATATATCCCGTAATACCCGCAAAGTACCACAGCTCCCCAAATCACGGGAATAGGAAAATCAGAACGGGCGTCCTTGCGGTGGAGCACCTGAGCAGATACAGGATTCATGCACAACAAGAAATATGAACGGGTCAGGGCTCGGTTTTATATGATCACCAGATGAATAAAAAGTATGACAGTTATGAACAGTACATCATGACTAATAATGATAAAGATCTACCTACACAATTCAATGCATAAACTAGGACAATTTAATTAATCATAAATTTAATTTAGTTAAGCAGGAAAATAAGGATGATTAACATGAATTAAAACTTTCGTCTTGTACACTGATTCACTTCATAGTTCCATTCCTTATCAGGAAATATAATCACAATTTTTATACTCTTTGTGGAATTTTATCTCAATTATGCACTTTGTGGCTTTCCATTCCTTATCAGGAATATAATTATCATCATATGCTCTTTGTGGCATTTCATTGTGCTCTTTATGGCACTTCATCATGCTCTTTATGGAATTTCTCATACATCAAGTCCCACTTGATTAAGAATTGTTATATTTATATACATATAACGATTCTAAGACCATCCCTCCGAGTTTACCCACTGGGCGCGCCCCTAAATGACCATCATCTTCCTGAGCCTATCAATTATGACACATGGGCACCTACAACGCAAGACGTCGGGAAACGGCCATATGCCTACGGGCTAGTCATAACCAAACCCGGAATTACCTAACCATCGCGAAAACATACAATAAACGCTCATATGACCTAGGACTATATCCACCCTGCATTAACTAGCCAAGGGAATTCACCTCACGCGCGAACTTCCCTTATGATGTCATTTAGAGAGGGTGTGTAACCATAAATTATTTACCATATTATGATTAAGTAAATTATCATTTACCAAAATCAATACCATTTCCATTCCATTTTCATTTCCATTTTTCATATGTATGTTCCATTTATATGAAACCATAATCATTTACATTTTTATAAACTATATTACATTTTATCCGGAGCCATACCTAATACATCTCATCATTGTAACCTCAATGAATAAATAAACTTTCAGTTTATTCTCCCAACATTCGTTTGTGAAGTAATTGTAAACCATCAAGACTAACATAGCTCAATTGAGCTTCTAAAGTCTCCCAAACATAACACTACAACTCCTAATCTCATAATAATCAACTAAAAGAAAGGAATGCCCTAACATCAATTGGCATACCCCCGAAATAACCCCATATAAACCATTACTACTCTAGGGTCGTAAACTAACTCACGTAGAACTCTAAGACTCTAATTTTATTTCATACAAGAAGGTTCCTAGGCCCTAAGCCTAAAGAAAATGAATTGGAATTGAGTTATAAAGCTAACTCAAAAACAACAGGAAAACGAATCGATTCGCCCTAGGGCCGAATCGATTCGCCCAAAAAGCGAATCGGTTCGGACAAGGAGACTTGGGATTCTGTAAACTTTCGAATCGATTCGGTCCAAGCAAACCTCGAAACTGACCCTTTAGCGAATCGATTCGCCCAGGGGCCGAATCGATTCGCCCATGCGAATTTGGCAAGAATGGCTTTAAGGGTTATGAACCCTAACTACCCCAAACCTCAAATCTCTTCCATTTTAAACACATCCAACAACATTTATCTACCCAAAATCATCCTATATGATTAATAACTACTATAATCCACAACTTCATCATCAAAAACTAAGATTAGGGTTAAATCACCACAAAATCCACAAAACCCATATTTGTTCATTTGATCCCATTACACAACTATCAATACAATTTATGCATCTTAAATCATATATTAGAAAGCAAAAAACTTGCCTTAAGGTTGGAATCTCAGATTTCTCTTGGTAAGAACAATCCCAAGCTTCAATCTCCAATCTCTTTCTTCTTTCTCCTCTTTTCTCCTCAATTATCTTCCTTTCTCTCTCTCTCTAGGTTAGTAAACACACACATAAGAAATGAAAGAAAGAGCAAGACTTAAATCGTGGCTTAAGTATAAAATTCCCAACTTAAGTGGTTAATACCACATTAAAATGACTCGCAAATACGCGTTTAAGTCAAAACCAGTCAAAAGTGCCCGAAACATAAAAATACAATATGGCACTTATTTCGACTATCTCGCACATTTCGGGCCTAACTACGCCCTCTAAACTGGCATCCGGAAATTTTATAAATTATGTCAAGTTCCGGTTTCATTTAAGCCACAGTGTCATTTAAATCATATGACACTGTAACACCCGCCACATAATGATATTTACTTACACATACAGTAAATATGCAACAATCCAGTAAATATTAACTTTCAACTCATTAAATTAATATTTACTCCAGTTCCAACATTTTATATAATTACCTTATGCGGTAAATTAATATAAAATTAGCCTCCTAAAAACGAGGGTTGTTACATGCTTCCCCCCCTTGTGAGGGAATTTTTCCCTCAAAATTCGGGCGTACCCTAATCACATAAAGGGTATACTATTCTAAACTATCATCCTATCACCCTTAACAAACCCCTCGTTATTTTGGTTTCCCAAATGGACTCGGACTAAGGTCGTCTATATCGATCTCATTCTACATTCTTTGTGCTCTAGCATAGCACTAACTCGTTCCTCACGAACTATCGATCCTACCTATCTACGGCGAAAGAAGATTCCCACAAGACTCGGCGCAAACCGCCATACTCCCTAAATTACTTTATATCCCTCCTCGGGGATACCTACACCAACGCTAAAGGGTTAACCCCAACACTTCTCAACTTCTCTTCGTATATGCGTATCCCTTCAAAGTATATGGATTAATAAGCCCAATCATTAAAAAAATGTTCCGGGACCACATCCAAGTCCAAGGAACATATTGTTCGCTGGTTCCATCCAACGAGTATGCGAATTACTCAACCGGCTACACTAAGCCACTCACGGTGCCATACCTTAGGAAATGATCCGAATTTATCTTACGGGAATTTCCATCCATACTAGCTACTGCTCTCCTCTGTCCATTTAGCTTAAGACGCACATTCGAGGTATGCCTTTCGGCATTAGGTTAACTTCCTCCATTCATCCATCCCCTTTAGGGTGGTAAGATATAATCCATTTTCATACGGTTTCCATTACTTCCTGGAAACTTTACACAACCCCTGACACGAATGTCTAATCTCAGTCCATCACTATTTTAATAGGCACTTCATACGGTTCTACCATTCCTCTATAAAGAGCGGGGCGTACTCCTTTACCTATAGTCTGCCCAAAATGACCGGAAAAGCAGTGATTTCGTCAAACGATCCACACTTACTCAAGTAGAACCATGACCAGTTCGATGCCGGCAATTCAATGAAAACGTCTATGAATATAACTTTCTTCATTTCACCACTAATCTTCTTCACACGAGTAGGTGAAATGGTCAGTCACAGACATGAATACTCTTACTACAAAGTCTTCCTAGTTATGCTCGTTCTACTTGGCCTTCTATGCCTTCACTAACTTATCCGACGGGTTTTCTACTCAACGCCACTACTGCCCCACTCGCATTCCCTTAGCGAAAGAAAATTTCCAATCGATAGTCCTTTATGAACTTCGTATACCAACTCGATTCCTCCCACAACATATTGCAGCAACTTGTTGCTCGTGAGAAAGTCCAAATTTCCTGCCCAGGAAGTAGTGCTTTATTTTTTTAAGGCGATCACTCCCACAATGAATTTTAAGTCAAGCATGGAATAATACTTCCCACAAAGTTTAAGCTTGTGAGATGCAAAAACAATGGGTCCATGATCCAGTATTATTACTCCCCATTCCCGGCAAAGACTTATTCATTACATCCACCCTCGAGCTTAACAACATGGGCTCAGGAGTAAAGGTCAACTTATCCTTCTAACTCCCCAAAAGTTAAGTTACCAACGTACCACTATATCTAAGAGATCCCTCATCTCCTTCGGCCCAACCTTCCAACTCCCTTGAGATTCCATACATCTTGTTCCTAGGGATCTAATCCCTCTTAGAGTTAACCCACAACCTATACGTGGTCAACTCCCTATAGCCTTCCTAAATCAATGTCACATGCCCTAAAGGTTGTACGTCCCAATAATCCTAAAGTCGATCTATATATATATATATATATCCTATCTAAGTCGTAGACGTATTATACTAAGTATATCCCTAGTGCCCAAGACCTTTCTCAACTCCCAATATTCACTCGGTTTCATGCGTGGGACGTCTCGTCGAAGCGAAATCCAAATAAGGAACCCTCCCATTACACTACTACCTCGCATCATCGGTCATCAAGATATAACGGTATAAGACACATGATCGGGACCCGTAAAATTCTAACTCACAACCATACTAATAAGATTCTACTTCTATGTCTTACCATAACAAATAATCGAGGATTTCAATTAATCGGACGTTTACTTTTTGTAAAGTCTCAAAAATATTTATCCCACTATGTACACATCTTTTAAAGTGGCCTTCTCATAAAGGCATAACCAAAAGTCTTAATTCGACTTCGTCTCTCAGTCTCCCTCACATCGATCAGAGGAGAGAACTATATACAGTGCTTCTATCTCGCACTTTAGTAGCCCTTAACCACACAACTACGTGATTCTCGGCTAAACCTTTCAACCCAACTCTCAACCAACAAAATAAGAGAAAATAAGAGAAAGAAAGAAAATATCATCTCTCCACTCCCAACGTCGTTAAGTGTTCATGCGCGGAGTGTCTCGCAAAGCGAAATCTAAATAAGGAACCCCTCCGACACATGCCTACTTAACTTGTTGGTCGAGGAGATAAGACATAACAATTACAAACGAAGCAAACGAATAATCAAACACTCAAACAAGATAACACAGCAAGTAATGAAAATCTCCTACTTACCTCAAACCACCTCTATAAAGTCTCAACCTGTATCCAGGAGAGATATTATAGGACGACTAGTTCCATCCTAAAACTAGAAGTAGGACAGCCTCGCAATTTATTTGATTGCTATCACCCCAATCAAACCAAAATATCTTTACTCGCATAATACACATAATACAAGTAGCATATAACACACATAATACTCTTTAAAAATATCATCACTCGCCTTATAACGAGTGAAGGAAAATATAGAACTTCCATACCACGGAAGTCATATAGTTACTATTTTTATAATAACGTTAATACTACTCCAAGCTCGATATACACACCCGAATCTAGAGTAAACACAACACTACTCCATCTTATCTTAGGGAATGAACTACCCATTAATAAGGTGGAATTCCCGCCAACATTCTTGCCAATCACCCCGGATCAATACAAATGGTTCTCAGACACCGTACTCGAGTCTTATCTGAACCAAGTTACTTCCATCTATGCCCTAGCTAGGCATCCTTATCCTTGCCCTTGTTCTCCAATCAACATGATCAAAATGAGTGGTTCTACATTCCACGTCATAGCCATTGTTCCGTCCCTAGCTGTCAAACAATTGCCCACACAGTCCCTTTTTCTTTCTCAATAAAAGAGAATACGCTACCGGCCTCCCCTTCCTTAGTTCAATGAATCCGTCCCGGGCGGATATCAACCAATGGGGTTTCATGAACACTATTCCTTCAAGAGTGTTAACGACACTTATTCTGAAGCCTATCCTTCCACTGAAGGGCTCTTTCTTCCTTATACCTACCTTATTTTGATGTACGGCCTCCCTAACCGTACAACTCTTTATTCACTATCGACCTCTGACCGAACCTCGTGTGAACATTTGAGAATCCACCTTCTCATCAGTCCAGTTATCCCAGAGAAACTCGCTGTTGCAAGTATCCACCGGGCTTCTTCATGGGCAAAACTTCATGCACTCATAATTATTGTGACTACGTTCCCACCATTTCAACACAACTCCTACGGGTGAAGGATTTTCCTCCATCCTTTTTATCTGGGAACTTCTATACCCCTTCCTTTGGGACAAAGCTCCTGGACCTTACGCATCCACCGAACGAGGATGCATCTCCTCCATCTTACTTCAATATGTGACCCTCGTCATGGGCTCTTCCCCACTTCAGTTTAACGTCGCTTGGAATCCCAAGCTTAGTTCCACTCTCTACATCTTGCGGTACTTGGAAAACTACATCCACTGTAATTGGTAGTCACAGTAGCAAGATAAGAAAGTGCCACAAAAGGAAGCGACCTCCAAAGCAGTCCTCATCCCCGACCACAACTTACAGTTCCTAGTAGTCCCATCTCATGACGCCTTCACAACGACCTTCTCTGGCGCCCTTCTTCAATCGACCTACGAATCTCACACGAATGCGTAAAAGATTCTATGGGTTCTACCTTATGGCAGGAGAACGGAATCTCATAAGAGAAATCAACGATCTTAATCCTGTGGCTCTATGTCAAATTAAAAGCAATGCTGAAAACATAATGCGACCACACCGATTCCTAAGGACTCTAGAACCTGATGCTCTGATACCATCTGTGATAACCCGCTCACCAAAATAAGGGGTGGCCTCCCCGATACTCCAATATAACAGGGATCGTGGATGGAATCATTCTCAGCATCACAACAATAAAATAAGTATGCGGGATAACCACCCATTATTTCAGAAAACGGGTTGCCAAAAATTTTGGTTTTAAAGTTAAGGAAATAATTTAAACAACCCAATTTAAAAAGAAAGTGGAAACCCACAAGAACATATAATACAACGACAATAAGTATAAAATAAGAGGACCGAATATGTTGTCGGTCAACAGGTACATACCACGTGATACAACATTTTAATGTAGATTACATAATACATTACATTAAGCAATTACAGCCGCTTGGGCCTCACGCCCGAATAAAAGACCCAATCAACTAGAGTACAAGGATGACGGCGTCTATGACAATATATCCTGTAATACCCTCAAAGTACCACAGCTCCCCAAAACACTGGAATAGGAAAGTCAGAACGGGCATCCTTGCGGTGGAGCACCTGAGCGGATACAAGATTCATGCACAACAAGAAATATGAACGGGTCAGGACCCGGTTTTATATGATCACCAGATGAATAAAAAGTATGACAGTTATGAACAGTAAATCATGACTAAGAATGATAAGGATCTACCTACACAATTCAATGCAAAAACTAGGACAATTTAATTAATCACAAATTTAATTTAGTTAAGCAGGAAAATAAGGATGATTAATATGAATTAAAACTTACTTCATGTACACTGATTCATTTCATAGTTCCATTCCTTATCAGAAAATGTAATCACAATTTTTATGCTCTTTGTGACATTTCATTGTGCTCTTTTTGGCACTTCATCATGCTCTTTATGGCATTTCTCATACATCAAGTCCCACTTGATTAAGAATTGTTATATTTATATACATATAACGATTCTAAGACCGTCCCTATGAGTTTCCCCACTGGGCACGCCCCTAAATGACCATCATCCTCCAGAGCCTATCAATTACGACACCTGGGCACCTATAATGCAAGACGTCGGGAAGCGGCCATATGCCTGCGGGCTAGTCATAACCACACCCAAAATTATCTAACCACCGCGAAAACATACAATAAACGCTCATATGACCTAGGACTATATCCACCCTGCATTAACTAGCCAAGGGAATTCACCTCACGCGCGAACTTCCCATATGATGTCATTTAGAGAGGGTGTGTAACCATAAATTATTTACCATATTATGATTAAGTAGATTATCGTTTACCAAAATCAATACCATTTCCATTCCATTTTCATTTCCATTTTTCATATGTATGTTCCATTTATATGAAACCATAATCATTTACATTTTTATAAACTATATTACATTTTATCCGGAGCCATACCTAATACATCTCATCATTGTAACCTCAATGAATAAATAAACTTTCAGTTTATTCATCCAACATTCGTTTGTGAAGTAATTGTAAACCATCAAGACTAACATAGCTCAATTGAGCTTCTAAAGTCTCCCAAACATAACACTACAACTCCTAATCTCATAATAAGCAACTAAAAGAAAGGAATGCCCTAACATTAATTGGCATACCCCCGAAATAACCCCATATAAACCATTACTACTCTAGGGTCGCAAACTAACTCACCTAGAACTCTAAGACTCTAAGTTTATTTCATACAAGAAGGTTCCTAGGCCCTAAGCCTAAAGAAAATGAATTGGAATTGAGTTATAAAGCTAACTCAAAAACAACAGGAAAACGAATCGATTCGCCCTAGGGCCGAATCGATTCGCACAAAAAGCGAATCGGTTCGGACAAGGAGACTTGGGATTCTGTAAACTTTCGAATCGATTCAGTCCAAGCAGACCTCGAAACTGACCCTTTAGCGAATCGATTCGCCCGTGCGAATTTGCCAAGAATGGCTTTAAGGGTTATGAACCCTAACTACCCCAAACCTCAAATCTCTTCCATTTTAAACACATCCAACAACATTTATCTACCCAAAATCATCCTATATGATTAATAACTACTATAATCCACAACTTCATCATCAAAAACTAAGATTAGGGTTAAATCACCACAAAATCCACAAAACCCATATTTGTTCATTTGATCCCATTACACAACTATCAATACAATTTATGCATCTTAAATCATATATTAGAAAGTAGAAAACTTGCCTTAAGGTTGGAATCTCAGATTTCTCTTGGTAAGAACAATCCCAAGCTTCAATCTCCAATCTCTTTCTTCTTTCTCCTCTTTTCTCCTCAATTCTCTTCCTCTCTCTCTCTCTCTAGGTTAGTAAACACACACATAAGAAATGAAAGAAAGAGCAAGACTTAAATCGTGGCTGAAGTCTAAAATTCCCCACTTAAGTGGTTAATACCACATTAAAATGACTCGCAAATACGCGTTTAAGTCAAAACCAGTCAAAAGTGTCCGAAACATAAAAATACAATATGGCACTTGTTTCGACTATCTCGCACATTCCGGGCCTAACTACGCCCTCTAAACTGGCATCCGAAAATTTTATAAATTATGTCAAGTTCCGGTTTCATTTAAACCACAGTGTCATTTAAATCATATGACACTGTAACACCTGCCACATAATGATATTTACTTACACATACAGTAAATATGCAACAATCCAACAAATATTCACTTTCAACTCATTAAATTAATATTTAGTCCAGTTCCAACATTTTATATAATTACCTTATGCGGTAAATTAATATAAAATTAGCCTCCTAAAAACGAGGGTTGTTACAACTTCGTTCTCCACTGCTTTAGCCTATTCAAGGGCTATTTGACGTGCCTTCTGAGTAATTGACTTGAAGGTTAGGTCAATGTATAGATGGTGGCACGCTATATCGGGATCAATTCTTGGCAGATTTTATGGCTCCCAGGGAAAAAATATCCAAATTACTTCTCAAGATGGCACTCAACTCTTTCTTTTTATGATCGACACGTGCAAATATGATCAGAAACTTTCTCTTGGATTTGCTTCAGGTCGGATACTCCATGAATTGCCGCGAACTCCTATTCAATGTCGTCATCAAGGACATTGTCCAATTTCAGATCGCCATTGGCTATAACCTATTTAGCTGTCTTTTCTATGTATTTGTTCAAATGTCCAAATTGGGCCAACTATTCCAAGTGCGACTTCAGTGCTTTGTAATTCTCTGTCCTGCGACCGACCTCCTTATGGAATGCACATCTCAGTGCGTTGTTCCTTTTTATCAAGTCACCACCAATCTTCTTAGGACACTTGACAAATTGGTAATCCTTGATCTTGGTCAAGATCTTGTAAATTGATTCTTTAAAAACTGTGTTAACAGCTTGGAACACCTTTGAAGGATCGACCTTGTTCCCATTCTTGCCACCATTCTTGTTCCCTTTGTTTGGAGTATCTCTTTTATCTCCTCCTTTACTCGATCGTTGTCCCCTTGGGTAGAGTGAACCACGCCCTCAACCTTGGCATTTTTTTAATATGCACCATGAGGTCGTTAATCGAGATGGAAAAAAAAATCGAGAAAGAAAAATCGAGATGAAAAAATAAATGATCACACATAACACCAAAGATAGGTGGTTAGGTAACTTGTCTACGTCCACTGAGAGGTTACTGGATTCTATTAGTGTCTCTCAAATAATCAAAGTTACAGTCCTTTACCCAGGGTAAAGGTTTACATTTTATAGTTGTCAGAATAAGTGATTGAATTGTAAACAAACTTGACCAGTTTGTAAATAGCTCGTAGATATCCCTGAATATCTCCTATTCATGCATTTAAGCACATGTCAAATACACATATCTAAAATAAACATTTTGAGTTAGGCCGGGCAGTGCACTTTGTACACTGGGCTGGTCGGCTACAGTATTGGCTTGAATAAATAATCCCCCACAATATTATTTAAAAAGAGGCTTCATTTAATTAAGGACATAAAAAGTTAAGAAGTTGAAAAGACATATTTTAATAGCCAAATATTTTTGAAGCCAATTCTAATTAAAAAATATAGAGCTTCAAGTTTTAATTTATGGTATATTTTATTGGAGCTCAAGTCTAAATATTTTTAAATAATATGAGAGCTTCATGCCTCATATTTTTCAGTAGTAATTATAAAAAATTATTTCCCAGTTATAAATAAAAATTTGTGAGCTTCTAATCACAAGAATGATTGTGGATCTTCATATCTTAAATTATGATAATTTGAGGACTTCTATTCCATACATTTTTTATTAGACAATCAAAATTTCAGGTTTGATGGTAATATGTTTTCTTTGAGACTTTAGGTTCGAATAATTAAGAAACTTCAGGTTCCAAATTTGAATTATTATTGAAAAAATTCATGTCTCAATTGTTAATAAATAAGTAAACTTCATGTCCCAAATTTATATTTATAGATAGTTTTATACCTCAATATTGTATGATTTAAGAACTTTAGGCCCCAAAGTAAAATATGTATATGAGAACTTCAGGTTCCAAACTAAATTACTATATGAAAACTTCAAATTCCAAATTTAAAATATTAATTAAGAACTGAAAGATTCAGTTTTAATTACAAAGGGAACATTGGGTCCCGACTTTAAATGATAGTTAGGAACTTTGAGTTCTAATAAAAAAATAGAAAACTTTTGGTTCCAAATTTTAATTTTATTGTAACTTATAAACAAACATAAGATTCATAAATGAAGTGTCAAAAATTTACGAGTCGAACTACATATATATGCAATTTTTTAGGATTAAAATGGGTAAATATAAAAATAATCAGGGGTTATTTACAATTAGAGGCACGTTTGTTCATCATTATTATTGATTGGGTGTCATTCTTTATTGTTTCAAATTTTAGGGTCTAATTTCAATGAAAAAACGTGAGACTAAACAATGTTATTAATTTTTTTAACTAATTCTAGTGGAATTTAACAAATTATAACAACTTTCTTGCTCATTATATTTGAAAATTACATTCATTTTGTACATTCCAACACACATATTTATTGTTTTTTTAAAACAACAAACATATTTATTAATATAAAAAATGTGTTTTTTTATTTCACTTTTTCTCCGAATTTTCTCCTGTAAAAAATTATTTTTTTAGTTATTTTTCGGCCCAATTTTTGTCCAATAATTTTTTTTTTATTTTCTTTTTTTCCTCCAAGATTTTTTCCTTTTCGTCCCAATTTTTGATATATAATTTTATTTTTGTGTTATTTTTTATCCCCTTTTTTGTTAAAAAATATAAAACTATTATCTTTCTCTTTTTTCTCCAAGTTTTTTCCTCCTGTTCGTCCTTGTTTTCAAATATAGAAAATTATTTTCTTTAGTTCTTTTTTTGTTCCGATTTTTATTTACCAAAAAAACAATAAAAAAAATTCTGGATATTTTTTTTCCGAGTTTTTTTTCTCGTTTTTGTTCTTGTTTTCAAATAGACAAAAAGTTTTTTTTTTGTCCGAGTTTTCAAGTATTGAAAAAAAACAAAATAAAAATATCCCTTTCCTCCTTGTTTTTTTCTCCTCATTTTTGTCCCAGTTTTCGAATATTAAAAGAAAACTATTTTTAATATAAAAAAATAAAAAAAGTTTTTTTTTTTTTTTTTTGTATACAATTGATATACTTCATCATCACTAACAGATTATGTTTCTAGTGAGAAATTCAGTTCTACTATTGATTTGTTTGGTATTATCTATTGAAAAAACATACTTCCTATGTAACAAATTAAGAGTCCATGTATTTATTATGTATGGATTAATGATACACTTAGTCAACGAACAAGATTAAATTTAGTTCACCATCGTAGAACTCCGTTCGTTGATTACGTGCAAAGCAAAAAAGTTGATCCTTAATTTGGGACAACTCAAAAAGAAACAGTGAACTCTTGATTTAGACAAGAGGGAATATCATCAAAATAAAAAAACCAAAATTGGTATTACTTAATAAAAAGCATATGACTATAATCCAAAAACTAACTTATGCAATACTCGTTATTTTTAAAAATTTAAATCCATTAGTAATTCAAATATATCGTACAAATACCCAAACTTAGACATTATTAGTTAACGAGTTAAAATGTGTTGAGGAAATAAAATTTTAATGTTTATGAGGGTGAAATTGGAATTTCATTAACGAAATAATATTATAAAGTTTATTTGGGTATTAGGGGTGAAATTGGAATTTTAAGGCTAATTTATCTCTGAAAAATCTTATTTTAATATGGGAAAATTAGAAATTAGTAAATGTGAAATTTTAATGATAAAGGTAGTATTTCAATTAAATGAGTGAATAATTTATTTAATGATGGATTGAATTTTAAATAATAAGCCTTTTTAGAATTGGCGCTAAGAATCAAATGGGGTAGGGATTATATTATTTTTAATGGCTGAGATTTAGTTAGGTTAGGAAAGATCAATTAAGTTATAAGTGGTAGGGTTTTAAGGCCCTTGGGATTTCACCGTCCTTTCTTTCGTTAGTATTAAGGGAGAGTGAACTGCTATATGAGGAAATGGGGTAGAAAGAGAAAGGGGGGGTGAACAAAGAAATACGATCAAGCATTACAAGGAGCCTCTACGGGGTATGCTCATACTCCACATAGAGATCCTGGGAGTCTTTCACAATTCTTGTCATGCAATCCGCTTTGGTGTTCTTTTCTCTTAAAATGTGGATGACCTTAGCTTTGAGGTAACCGACGATCTCACAATACTCTTCAATGATATTAGTAAGGGGGTGGTTCCCCTTGTCCTCCGACTCCAAGAGTTGGATAGCTTCGAGGCAATCAGTCTTAAGGCAGACACTCTTCTACTTCTCCCTGATGGCAATGTTAAGCCCATGGAAAATACCTTCCAGTTGTTCTCTCAGGGGACTTGTCGTTCCTTAGATATGGCCAGTGAAGCCAACAATCCATCTTCCTTCATCATCCCGCATGACACCTCCAAAGGCTCCCATCCCGATATTGTGTTAAAGCTCATGTTTGTCTGAATGATGTAGGTACATGAAATAGAATCACTTGCATTAGTGGGCGAACTAGAACTTTCCCCTTTGTGATTATTAATCTTATTATGGGCTTCAAAAATATCGTAGTTAAATTCAACAATAAGCTTATTAACCATCTAAAGGGTAGTTGTTTTTTTCCCCCCTTATGTAACAAATAAAAAGGAATATGAAGAAGGCGGCACTCTATTTTTTAAGCAAAACACTATAGCCTTTTGGGTTTATCGGTCGACACAAATCCTCTTTTTTCGAGTTTAGTCAGCTGAAGATTTAAGATAACAAATAAAGGCACTGATTATTGGTAAATAAAAGAATCAAAGGATGGATTTTTGACGCTGAAATAAAGGTAATAGGGGGTAGATTGTCGGCTCATTTAAAAAGGTGGTCGTTTGTGCATTAAAAGGAGGTAGCAGCCTTAAATGTAGGAGGCATGCCAATAATGGGCAATTATTGGAACCAACACTTTGTGCCATATTCTTGAAAACCATCACCCACTTTAAATTTCTATAAAATTTAAACTCCGCCTAAAACTTTACCCTATTTTTACAAATCACCCCAAACTTTCACTTATACTACCAAAAGAAGGTTTTATGACCATTTTCGAGGATTTTCAAGGATGCCCTTTCTCACCATCAAATAACAGAATTCTTGGGATACGTATATGAGGCAAGTGACTTTTTACTCTCCTCCTCTTATATGTGTAGTTGTTAAATTCATCTAAACTAATTTTTAATATTAAAATTTATTAGAAACCCCTTGGAATTTGCGTATTCCCAATTAAATTACGAATCGATAAATTTAAGTAGTTTTGGATACTCGAATTTTTTTATTAAGTACTACTTTACAAAAATTTGTAGGTCCCGAAACATGGAAATTAATATTTAGGTTTGGCTCCCGATTGTAGGATTTGACGATCGAGATTCGGTAATTATATGGGATAGACTTAAATTTAGAGTTGTTTAATTTTAAACTTACGCATTCTTTATAGGGCTGTACTTTGCATTTTAAAAATAGTATTTTTGACATGCATATCCCAATTTCATGAATGTTGTTATGAGGACGTCATTCATGCTATTTGAACCAATGTAAAAATATTATAAATAACATGGGACACTTGACACATATATGAGCCCTTATGATGTAACAAACTTATGAGTTAATAACTTGTCTGTTTTATACAAGAAAAAATGCAACCCCTTATTTGAGATATATTTATTACTAGTATGTGTTTTATTATGTTGACGATAGAAAAAGTACTAGATAATTGTTGGTTGTTGGTTTGGTTATTGGATAATGAGGTTGGCTAGGTTTGATTAATAGTACACGTAGACTTTCAAAAAAATTTCATACTCTCTCATAGTAAACCCTAACTAAATGTGTCTTTATAATTACCCTATCTGAATCTAAGTATATTGGGGGGGGGGGGGGGGTCCTTATTTTGAATTCATTTCGGTGAGACAACCCACACACGGGGTTTAGAGAAGGGTAATTGTGACGAATAAAAATCTTAATCAAACTAATATATCCTTACGTAAATGCTTTACTTTACGAAAGGTTATATGTAATGATATTGATAACTTAGCTCCTTATGAAATGGACTAAAATGTATAATGATTCTAAATGATATGACCCGTAGGTGGAGTAATTGGGTTTTGAGTAAAATGCTCAGATTAAATAAAGACGTGTTAAAAATATTAACATTGAATGAACATGTGAAATGGAAATGGAAATGAAAGGGTGGGCACCGTGGAGGGACACCCCAATATTGTAATATATGAATTCCCCACCATGCGAATATCAAGTGGCGCCAGGGGGTGAAACGTGATGTTTATGATTTAATGTGATGTGTTATTCTAGGGCTGCGTAGCGAGCGGTCAAAGTTTATGCGATTTATTAAATTTGGCATACTGCATGTTTATGAAATTAACAAGAGGAAGGGGAGCATGTCGGTTATATGTTGTTTAATTAATAAAATAGATTGTGATGATTCTAATGCATTGTAACGATTTAAATTTGGCATACCACATATTTATGGGATAGCCGAGAAGAAGGGGCGTATGTCGATTACATATTGCTTAAATATTAAGAACGAGTAATTAACTAAATTAATTGGATAATTCTAATACATTATGAGGCTACATTTATGAGTTGGGCAACTCATTAAATTAAAAATTGTGACTTTATCATCAATTCATATAACTGCTTTGAGTTGTGTAGCTAAGTTACTTGTTGGGGTTTTGATCTTTAAGTTACTTGCTGGGGTTTTGACCTATTTCTTTACGTGGAACTCAAATGCTAGGGTTGGACCTCCCGTATAGCTTCCTTTTTCCAGCGAGCATTGCTATTCATTTCTCTCACCCAGGATATCATTTTCAGAGACATTGCGGGTCTTTATTTTATTTAGTTATCATTTTTACTTTTTAGTCTTTGTTTATTTCGGAGACGTTCTAGTTTGTATATTGAGACTTAATTGGCTTGTATTATTCAGAGATTCTTTGGGATTATTTTTAGGTATTATTGTTGAGATGTTATTGTATCTCTTTAAGGACTATAAACATTCTATATGAGTTTTCATTAGAGGATTTCATATAATTTTTTCTTGCCTATTCATTTGTTCTCTCCATGCTGAGAATGGTATTATATTGTTTTAATATCCTATAGAATTTTATATTTAGACTTGATTAACCTAAATGTATAATTCCAAGGGGTATTACAATTGGTATCAGAGCATGGTCTTAGGCCTCAAGGGTTATAGGTTCTCTTAGACTTCTACATAGCATTCTTTGATATGTGCCTTTCCTTATACTATTATTTATGTTTCGTTACTAATAGGGGGTGAATTTTAAATTTTAGATGCCACTTAGGAAGAAATTTTTGTTTATCCAGAGCCAGTGGGGTAGATCGATTTTGCGGCGCCCGAACCATTAAAGAACATTATGCCCATCATTCAAACCCCTAACACCCAAGGGAAATACGACTTTAGGGCACAAAAGTTGCCATAGTTAATCAACCAGTTAGGCTTAGTAACAGATAGGTAGGACATAATACCTCTACCTACAACTACGATTACTATGAGAGGGAGAAAACATTTCATATTGGGGTAGGAGAGGCGTCAGTAACAGGGACAACCTCAAGGGTTCATTTTGCCCCATTCGCGGTAGTATGTTTTAAATGTAGAGGAAGAGGAAATAAATTTCTAGTTTGACCGAGTGTTGAGATTTAGGGGAAATAATATTAGGTCCATCGAGGCTATTAGCATGTCTACTAGGGCAAGATTCAGGGAAATTCCAATACGTCCTCAAGCGTTAATAATAGCAGTACTAACGTTGAGGCAACATTCGATAGCAGCGCTACCCACATCACTAGTTGCGTAGCAGCAACCCTGGCTTTAGAAATGTAGATTTTATTAAATTACGCAACCCCATCTGGAGGGATATATTAAGGTCCAAGCGGTCTACAATACGTTTTATGTTTTTGACACTGTAGATAGAGTTTTGTTTAACACCGACACCACACTTTCATTCATATCACGTAGTTTTGTCGAAGATTTTTAGCTTACTTCCTAAACATTATGATAGAACTTATTCGGTAACTACTATGTTAGGCGTATCTACACCTATTTTAGATATTTTTGATGATGTGGAGGTTTCACTGGTAGATTATGTTTTGAGATTGATTTATAAGTGTTAGACATCCACTCTTATGATCTCATCTTATGTATGGATTAGTTGGTTAGATATATAGCACATTATAATGGTCAGGCTAGCCTTTTCACTATTCTATGTTAGAGAATGTATATTGTGGCTATGCCTAGACCAGAGGATAATAACATTACACACCTATATTTTATTAATGGGGAAACCTAGGAGAGGATTACTATTTCACTAGATTGAATTTTAATTGTTAAAAAATTTTACAGACGTATTTTAGAAGATTCCAAGGTTACCGCTAGCTCGAGAGATTGATTTTGTGATTGGTTTGGCTCCTGACACGGCATTGATTGCCAGGGTGCTGTATCGGATGGATCTTAAAAAATTAGGGAGTTGGGAGAGGAAATGAAGCAGTCATTACTGTAGAGGTTCATTCGATGTAGTACATCGTTGTGGGGAGCTCTGGTTCTTTTTGTATATACACGGTATAATTCACCATGGTTTTATATAAACTACCGTGAGTGGAACAAGGTGACAGTGAGGAACACGTACATTTTTCCTCGATGATTTTTTTATCAACTTCAGGGTGATTCGTTATTATCGAAGATTGATTTGCGTTTAGGGTACCACCAATAGAGGTTACATGAGGAGGACATACCAAAGATTGTCGTTTTGACTCGTTATGGTCCCTCTGAGTTTGGGATCATGCCATTTGGGTTTACCAATGTCCCCGTCGTGTTCATAAATTTGATGAACTAGGTGTTTTGTTCGTAATTAGATCATCTTATCATAGTCATCATTAATGATATCTTGATTTACTCACAGACTAAGAATGATCATGCCGAGCATTTGAGGGTTGCACTTCAGATGTTGCGGGAGTACAAGTTATATACAAACTTCCAGAAGTGTGAGTTTTGGAAATGAGAGGTCCAAATTTTGGGCCATGTATTTTTAGAGTCAGGATTATCGATGGATCCAAAGGAGGTGCCGATCCTCTTAGATTGGGGACATCCCATGACTCCTACAAAGGTTCGTAGTTTTTTAGGGTTGGTCAGTATTATCAGAGGTTTAGTTGAGGTTTTTGAAGATTGCGAGACCGTTAACCGAGTTGACTAAAAAGAAAATTTAGTTTGTATGGACATAGTGGTGCCTTTGACACTCTTAAGGATAAGTTGACTTCGGTTTCAGTTTTAGCTTTACCTAGGAGTGGGTTTAAATATTTGGTATACACCGATGCTTCCTTATATGGATTGGGTGGAAGGTTAATATAGGAGGATCATCCTATTGCCTATGTGCCTCAGAAGTTGAAACCCCCAAGGGTAACTATCTGACTCGTAATTTGGAGCTAGTGGCTTTAGTGTTTGCACTAGACATTTGGAGGCATTATTTGTCGGGTGATAAGTTAAGGATATTTAGTGATCATAAGAGTCTTCAATATTTGTTCATGGGAAAGTATTTGAACATGCGATAGCAATGGTGGTTTGAGTTTATCAAGTACTACCAATTTATAATTCAGTATCACCCAGGGAAGGTCAATATGGTGGAAAATTCCTTGAGTTGACGACCAAATGGAAGTTGTCTTTTATTCACTTAAACGATATTGGCTCCATTCAGGTGATTAGTGAGTTAGTCAATGAGTTTATGAGGATGCTCATTGTGACCCCCGATATTTTTATGCGAGTGGTTTGAATGCAAGCAAATGTTATGTTTTGTAAAGTGAAAGTGGTTGAGTTGTTGGCCCCGGTGTACCCCTTTACACTGTTGGTTTAGATGGTGGATTGCAGTATAAGGGAAGGTTGATTGTGACGTCAAAGGAGGATCTGCTTATGGCCTTTATGTAGGATGTCTATGGATCGCAGTTTTTATTATATCCAGGTAGAGATAAATGTACCCGAATATAAAGAGACAGTATTAGTGGTCTTGGATTAAGCGGGACATTTTTATGTTTGTGTCCCAATGTAGAACTTATCAGATGGTGAAGGTGAGTCATCATTGATCGTTAGGGAAGCTTTTATCCTTACCCATTCCCTAGTGAAAGTGGGATAACATTTTGATAGTTTTCATCACTGGCCTTTGATGCCAAGGAAGCACAATTCTATTTAGGTTATAATGGATCGTTTGACGAAAGTGGTGCATTTCTTGTATGTTTGCACGAATTTCACGACATAGAACTATGCACGTTTACATGTGGTGGAAATTATTCAGTTTCACAAGGTACCATTTTCTATTGTCTGAGATAAAGATTCAAGTTTCATATCCCACTTTTGGGTGAGTTTTCAAGAATTATTGGCAAAAAGTTACACTTAAGTATGTTGTACCATCCTCAGACAGATGGACAGACATAAAGGGTGAACCTGATTTTAGGGATATGCTTGAGTATACACATTAGACTTCAAGGGTAGTTGGGAGACGCACTTACCTATGGTTGACTTTTCCTATAACAACAATTATAAAAAATCTAGTAATATGGCATCGTGTTAGGTGTTGTATGGATAACCGTGTAGGTCACCGATGTGTTGGTTTGATCCGGAAGAGAGTACTTTTTGAGGGCCCAAGTTCATTCAGGAAACTTCAAAGAAGATCAAATTGATTCGTGAGCAAATCCATAAAGCTCATAGTAGGCAAAAAAGTTATGTGGATTTAGATAAGGAAGACGTGGAGTTTTAAGTGGGAGATCGAGTACTTGTTAAGGCGTCATACATGAAATGGGTGATGTGATTTTGGATGAAGGGCAAGTTAGCCTCGAGGTATATTAGGTCGTTTACGATCACAGATCATATAAGGATGCGTGCCTATCGTTTAGCACTTCCACACCACCTAGCTCGGGTACATTATGAGTTTCACTTATCGATGCTTTGTATATTCTCGCGAGATGAGGTCGCATATCAACACATAGACTTAGACGATATCCAGTTGGATACCGACATTTCATACACTGAGAAGCCAAACTGTATCTTATATCTTAGATTCCATATTTTGAGGACTAAGTACATTTAGTTCGTGTTCAGTGGCCCCCCTATAAAGAGGAAGAGTCCTCCTGGGAGTGAGAGGATATGCCGAGACAATAATATTCGCCTTTACTTTGAGGCAGCTATGTATCAACTTCTATGAATTCCAAGGACGAAATTCTTTTTGTTTGAGGGGAAAAATGTAATCCTCCTTATTTTTAAGTATTTAAATCCAGTAATAATTCAAATAAATTGTACAAAGAACTGGAGACATTATGTGTTAACGAGTTAGAATGTGTTGAGGAAATAAAATTTTAAAGTTTATTAGCGTGAAATTGGAATTCATTAACGAAATAATGTTATAAAGTTTATTTGGGTATTAGGGGTGAAATTAGAATTTTAAGGGTAATTTATTCATTTGTGGCAGGTCTTATTTTAACATGGGCAAATTAGAAATTAGTAAATGTGAAATTTTAATGATAAAGGTAAATAGGTCTTTCATTTAAATGAGTGAATCATTTATTTAATGACGTGTTGGATTTTAAATGGTGGGCCTTTTTCGAATCGGCACTAAGAAACAAATGGGGTAAGGATTATATTATTTTTAATGGTTGAGATTTAGTTAGGTTAGGATAGATTAGCTAAGTTATAAGTGGTAGGGTTTTAAGGCCCTTGGGATTTCATTGTCCTTTCTTTTGTAACTATAGAGGGAGAATGAGTTGGCTATTGTATAAGGAAATAGGGTAGAAAGATAAAGGGGAGCAGAACAAAGAAATAAGAAGAAGACGGCGCTCTATTTTTTTAATCTAAACACTGCAGCCTTTTAGGTTTATCGATTGGCACAAATCCTCTTTTAACGGGTTTAGTCAACTGAAGATTTAAGATAACAAATCAAGGCCTTGAGTATTGGATAGTAAAGGAATCAATGGATGGTTTTTCGATGCTGAAATCGAGGCAATAGGGGGAAACTGTCGGCTCATTTAAGAAGGTGATCAACTGTGTAATAAAAAGGGGTAGTATCCTTAACTGTAGGAGGCATGCCAATTATGGGCAATTATTAGAGCCAACACATTATTCCCCATATTCTCGAAAACCACCACCCACTTTAAATTCCTATAAAATTCAGCGTCCACTTGAAACTTTACCCTATTTTTACAAAGAGTAAAGCTAGGGAGATCCACAAAAAAATTCATTTGATAAATTCAGTGAATAAGATAAAAATAGGTACAAATTTTTAATGCACATTTTGATGCTCTGACGGGACCCACAATAATAAGGTATAAGCTTTTCATGCAGTGGGTTTACGAAATGAGTTTTTTTTGTGGGTCTCCCTAGATTTATTCTTTTACAAATCACCCCAAACTTTTACTTATACTATTAAAAGAAAGTTTTGGGAACATTTTTAAGGATTTTCAAGGATGCCCTTTCTCACCAACAAATAGTGGAATTCTTGGGACGCACGTATGAGACAAGTGACTTTTTACTCTCCTCCTTTTATATGTATTGTTGTTAAATTCACCTAAACTAATTTTAAATTATAAAATATATTAGAAAGCCCTAGGAAATTGCGTATTCCTAAGTAAACTATGAATAAGTGAATTTAGGTAGTTTTAGATACTCAAAATTATTTGTTGAGTATTATTAATTTGTGGAAACTATTTGTAGGTCCCGGAATATGGAAATATATATATATATAGGTTTGGATCCCAATTGTAGGATTTAACGATCGAGATTTGGTAATTATATAAGATGGACTTAAATTTAAAGTTGTTTAATTCTAAACTTAGACATTCTTTATAGGGTTATACATTGTGTTTTAAAAGTATTATTTCTGACATGCATGTTCCAATTAGATGAAAGTTGTAATGAGTATCTTATTCATGCTATGTGAACCGATGTCAAAATATTATAATTAACTTGGGACACTTGATACATATATGAGCCCTTATGATGTAACACACTTATAAGTTAATAACCTATCTCTTTTTATGCAAGAACAAATATAAGCCCTTATTTGATATATTATTATTATTACTGGCATATGTTTTATCATGTAGACAATATAAGAAGTACGGGATAATAATTGGTTT
This sequence comes from Sambucus nigra, assembly GCA_949130495.1. Taxonomy (NCBI): domain Eukaryota; kingdom Viridiplantae; phylum Streptophyta; class Magnoliopsida; order Dipsacales; family Adoxaceae; genus Sambucus; species Sambucus nigra. Next base: position 80,767,964 of record OX422212.1, on the reverse strand, counting down.
GGTTGTTCGAGAATGAAGTTGGATTCACTGGATTGATAGTACATAAAAACTTTTAAACTTTATCCGTACTCTCTCTCATAATAAACCCTAACTAAATGTGTCTTAATAATTACCCTATCTAAACGTAAGTTTATCAGGGGGTTCCTTGTTTGGAATTCACTTCGGTGAGACATCCCACACACGGAGGGTAGTTTTGATGACTAAAAATCTTAATCAAACTAATATACCCTTACTTAAATGCTTTACTTCATGAAAGGTTATATGTAATGATACTAACACCCTAACCCCTTATAAAATTGACCAAAATGTATAATGATTCTATATGATATGACCCGAAGGTGGGGTAATTAGGTTTTGAGTAGATTGCTCAGAATGAATGAAGACGTGTTAAAATTTTTAATGTTAAATGAACACGTGAAAATGAAATAAAAGGGTGGGCATCGTGGAGGGACACCTCGATATTGTGGTAAGTGAATTCTCGACCATGCGAATACTAGGTGGCATCAAAGCGTGAAACGTGATGTTCATAATTTTGTGTGGTGTGTTATTTCGGCGTTGCATAAGGAACGATCAAGATTTATGTGACTATTTAAATGTGGTGTACTATTTTTTTATGAGATATCTGAGAGGAAAGGACGTATGCCGGTTATGCATTGTTTAATTAATGAAATAGATTGAAATAATTCTAATACATTATACTGATTTAAATTTGGCATACCAGGTGTCTATGATATGGCCAAGAGGAAGGGGCTTATGTCGGTTATGTATTGCTTAAATATTAAGAATGAGTCATTGACTAAAATAATTGGATAATTTGAATATATTGTGAGGATATGTTTATGGGTTGGACTGCTCATTAAACTAAAAAATGTGATTAATCATCAATTCATATAACTTCTTTGAGTTGCATAGCTAAGTTACTTGCTAGGGGTTTGACCCATCTCTTTACATGGAACTCAGGTGCTAAGGATGAACCTCTTGCGTAGCTTCTTTATTCCAGTGAGCATTACTATTCATCTCTCTCACCCAGGATGTCAGTTTCAGAGATATTGTGTGTTGATACGAGAAATCAAACACGCATCGTTCTCATAGCAACAAGTCAAGTATGAAATAAATATAAGCAAGTAAAGAGAGATAAAATACAAGATATAGAGTGGTTCGGCTATAAAAATGAGCCTACATCCACTTTATTACCCCACTTTCATTATATACATATTGTAGTATAAGTTCACATAGCCATGAATGGCGTATAATAGAGTTAAGAGAGGAGAATACATGATTGTAGCGGTTCGGGGCAAGCCGGGGAGATGAGTACGAGGTAGGTGTTTATTGAGAGTTTGGCAGGGCTTCGCCAAGAGTGATTGACTCCGTCTCGATCTTGAACCCCCTATCTTTAGGTGTGGACCTCTATTTATACGAGGTATGTAAGTTGTGTCATGTGCCCTGAGCACGTGACATGTAGATAAGTTTGAAGAGCAATCCCTTTGATGGGGAAACAACTTTGAATAGGGGGTTGCAACCTGTTTAATCCCAAGCAGCAGCTAGCCCAAGGTGCTATAGCCTAGTAGACAGATAAGTCCTGTAGGTGCCACGGCATGTCTTAAACAAGGCAACGACCTATAAATGGGGAGATAGAGAAGTATAAGGTTGCGGCCTCCCATCTCAGGGCAGCAACCTTCTGTCAATATGTGTCGCGACGGGGGACCATATTAATCATATCAATAAACCCCCAAGTTTTAGTGCCAAGGGGGTGATTTGATGCCGCGGCTTAATGTGATGCCGTGGTTGCCGTTGTGTGTAATCTTTGCAGTGCATTCGCTTGCCAAACAACGTTTCACCTTCCCGTGCCCTTTTATATAAATGGGTCTGGCCATGTACTTTATTACTTTTTCAAAAATCCTTGAGAGCGAATCTATGTCACTCCATCCTTTGAGTTTACGACCAGTTTTTGGCGACGATTTGTGGCAGTCTGAGGTTGAGCAATCATCGTCCACCGATTTCTAGGTCACTTTCGAATCAACTCTTACATTCTCTTTTATGTTTTCTGGCTTTCTTGTCTGGATAAATGCTTTTGATTCTCATGTTTGAACCCATGATATATGAATTATCTGGATTCATAATAAATGAATTATCTGAATCCCTAATAAACAAACTGTTTGAATCCATAATAAATGAATTTTCTAAAATGAATCTTTCTTTTTGAACCAAGTGTGTGGTTATTCGAATAGGATTTAAGTTAAATAATTGAATGTGTTATGGAATTTGATTTTCTTGGATTTGTGTAGAAGCTAGGGTTTTATGGATAATGCGGGTATTTGAATAGGAATAGGATTAGAACATAACATCCATTCATAGCGTTCGTGGACAAAAGCTTTAGGGTAGTTTTGAATCCTCTCAATCTGAGAGTTTGAACATCTGACCTATTTATCCATCGGTCTCGTAAAGCTTGAGTTTTTCATATTGTAATATCTGTTACTGATATGCTTTAACTTCTGCCAATAATTATGCTAAAATAGGCCTCTGCAGTAATACCTATGGCTTTTACTAAACTCGTCAAAACACCCTTGGCTACAGTCTGTCCGTTTAGACAGATTGGTTGTGGCACTAAATTCTGCTAGGACCATTTTTTATGGTTGCAGCTTCCATATTGGCTGCAACCCTTTCTTTTACTTTGATTCAATTATTTCAGAAATTCTCTAGACTTATTTATTATTTTTCTAGTAAATGTCGCGGCCTCTAAGAGGCTCTTCTGACCATAGTGGTCGCGGTACCTAAATGCAGAGCCCTTCTTCTTTTCAGGTTTTTTCGTAACTCTATGAGTTGGGATCCTTTAGAGTTTCTAAACAACTTCTAGAGAAAGTAATTTGGCAATTACCCTCCTGATATTCCCCTGATAAAGCCTTTGAAGGATGTTGGTCCTTGCACACTCAAAGATTGACCAAACTGCGTAGTCCTTGACTCTGACTTCGTAGAATCCTTGGATTGTAATGACATGAATGAGGTTGTAGAATCTATGGAAGAAAATACAAATTCCAGCAATTATCTTGTTGAAGTGGAGGCTACAACAGTTGGGACTTCTGAGGCCAGAAATGTGCTATTTGGTTCGTCTAATAGGACATAGACAATTCCTGTCGCCCTAAATGTCCACTGTATTATGACTGATGAGTGGATAAATCAAGTTACCGCGGCATTTGAGTTTCCTGATGGAGTAATTGTTTTCACTCCTTTCGCTGACCAAAAAGCATGCTTTACCATTCCTAATGATGGGATCTTCTTCCCCTTACATGACTTCATCTATGGGTTGCAACTACCTTTGCCAGTTCCTATCAGGAGAATCATCAGTGCCATGAACTTGGCACCAGCCCAACTAGACCCTAATGGATGGAGGGCTATACATGCCTCAACAGTGCATTGGAGTAAAAAGTTCTCGAGGGATATTACTCCCGTGGAGTTTTTTCACTTCTATCTCCCAAAGGAGAACTCTGTTAAGTTTGCATGGTACTATTACTTTGCCTGCAATATAATGATGAAGTTTTGTATACTGGGAAGCCTTCCACTGTGAAGAACTGGAAAGGAAAATTTTTCCACATTTCTAGAAAGGGATGGGAAATCCATCCCGAAAAATTAGAGAGAGAGAGAGAGAGAGAGGATATATAAAACATCGAGGCGGTGGGGATGACCCTCCTAGTTAGGTGAGCACATGTCGCAGCCTTTACGCTGTGCTGAGCAACTTTTCTTGGAGTATATTTATTTACCCCCCTTTGATATTTACTATGGCATATACCGACGTTAACATTTATGCTGCACTTGATAATCTACCACTTAATAGCAGGCAGCAAAAAATAATTGTAAAGGCTGCACGCATTAGTGGTGTGGATAAAACTTTCAATACCCTGGTGACCTCTGCATCCATTTTTGAACAAGGCTACTCCATCAATAAAATCATGCCAAAAAGAATGGTTGTAGAAGGTAATGATTTATACTTCACCCTAACTTTTCTGTGGAAGGTACTTTTATATGATCCTTACTTTGTTATTTTTTCTGGAGAGGAGATATAAAAAGAACTCCTGGTTGCTCAGCTGGCAGAAATGGATGATGATGCCATTATCCTCAACAATGCTGCCAATAAAGGTAGGAAAAGGAAGAGATCCCAGAAAGGGAAAGAGGCTGCGGTAGAAAAAAGGGTTGCACCTAGTGATAGTGTTGCTGTGGTTGTTCAGATAAATACCGTAGCTGAGGATAATGTGCCCCCTACGCATAATCCAACGCATACTGATGATTCCGCGACCACGGAAAAAGAGGGCTAATTTGATGATGACATTGGCGATCACTTGAATGTGGAGGGCTTGTTACCATCTGAGTCTGAACTCCGAGTTGGACCCAACCCTTCACATATAATTTCTTCCAACTCTCCCCCTCCGTAGACTATCATGGCCGTGAATGCCAACTTGTCACCTCCTCAAAGTCGCCGTGTTGGACCTGATGGCCGTTCGCGGCCACAGTTGAGGACTCCAAACCCTCAGTCTTCCTAGGATATAATTGCCAGCGATGTCTATAAGATGCGAAGGGTACTAGACAACTTTGACTTGGACCGCCTTGTGGATGAAAACCATAAACACTCGGAGGAGTATGCCCTCTATAACCTGCTACAGGTAAGGACTATTTATTTTCCTTTCACTTAATTTTTCTACAATATATCATTCTCTAACATACAATTTTTAGGACAAAGACGTTGTCATGTCCCAAAGGCTAAAATATGAAGAGGCTATGGAGAGATTTCATATGGCTAATTTGGAGAATGCTAAGACATCATCCTTTGAGGCAGGCAAACCATCTTGTTCTGCGGCACTCAAAGTTATACAAATGTATTTGGAGTCCGCTTTTAAGGTAAAGGATGTGGCCGAATAGAACTTTACCATAACTGCATCATCTCTTCAAGCTTCTTAAGCTAAGACTGCGGATGCTATCAAATAGGCCACAAACTTCGAGAGCCAACTAAATCAGCTTAAATAAAAACATGACCAATTGGATCAACGAAACACTTCTTTGCTCTAACAAAAGGATAATGATCATGTCGAAGCCCTTCAGCAGATAAAAGAGTCTCATGATGCGGCCTTAACTCAAGTTACAAACGATGCCATAGCTGCATATAAGAAATCCAAGGAATTCTTATGACAAATAACAAAGCCTATCTTCGCGGCTTCCAAGATCTCAGGCACATGGTTGTTAAAATTTTTCTTGAATCCAAGGATAAGACCCCTACCTAGAAGCTCAATAATAATGAGCATGTTGAATGTATGGAATATATTAGGGTTGCGATAGAGGCAAGGGCTAAGTAGCATATGGAAGCAGCGGTTGCGACAAGGGATGATGAGACTGGGACTGCTGCGGATGGTGAAGAAGATGAAGAGGACGATGCAACTTTATAGTTTTTTAATATCTTCACTTTTGCAATTATTTTTGGGCTGTAATGAACTATTTCTTTAACTTAACTTTATATATGGCTGCGACCATTCTTTTAATTCTAAACTTGAATTCTTAAATAGGGTTGTGCCTTTTTTTTGCAAATTGTAGCCAAGATCAATATATTTCAACTCGTCTGTATGATTCTTCTGCCTCTGTATCTTGAATATTCGAATGAATGCTTTACTTTGATTCATCTTTGTATGTTTTGACTACTTGAATGCCCTGACTACTAATTTTCAAAAATGAATATTTGGAACATGTGTCTGCGGCCACTTCTCATGAAATAGATTCTTAAACAAGGTTCAGCCATTTGTTTTTAACTTTGCACTTCTCATGAATTTTCATTTCACAACTGCACTTATGATCCCCCGAGTCATGGTGCTAAAGGAAATGACTTTGGGGCTCCGACTGATTTTTTTTTTTATGTTTCTTGATTTTTCTTCACTTGAGACCCCATCTTGGTGCCATTAGCAACTTTGGGGCTACGGCTTTGTTGTATGCCCACTCCAGCATCTTAGGTGACTTAATAGTGGAGTCTATATTGGGTTGCAACCTCTTATTCATTGTAGCTTTGATATAGTTCATGATGCCATTGCCACAACATCTCTTAGTCGCTTTTATTGCATGAAGCTTGTTCCACAGCTTCTTTTAGTTCCTTTAATTGGGTTATTATCAGGCCTCCCCAAGCTAGGTATTATGAAGTTTCCTCAAGCTGTAATTGGACATGTAGGATTATCCGCAAGCAATTAAGCCTTCGTCCCCTTTAAGTCGATATAGGATTATCCACAGAAATTAAGTCTTGGCCCCTTTGAGTTATTGTTAGGCCTCTCTAGGCTAGGTATTATAAAGCTTCTCCAAGCTATAATTGGATATATATCAAGCCATCCTTGGCTAATTGAAGCATTTTAAAATCGAATGACAGGAATTGTAAGCCCGCGTGGCTAATTGGGGAATTCGGAAGCATATAATGGGCATTAGTAGTCCCCGTGACTTAATAAGAGCATCCAGAAGCATATAACAGGCATTAGTAGACCCCACGGCATGATAATAACATACTAAAGCATATAACGGACATTAGTATCCCCGTGGCTAATCAAATCATCCCGGGAGCCACCATTACGACTTCAAATATCATTTGCCATCATATGTTTAGGCGTCATGAGGGGCTTTGTGAGCCCGTTAAGATAGTTGCTCTCGAGATAATATATTTTCTTTATTTGAAATCTGTTTAAGACGAAGTCCTTTTATGAGATAACAAATAATGAAAACAAAAGAAATGAAATATGGTAAAATAAGCCCAATTCATATATCCATGTATTCATGACCTTGTTAGAAAAATACAAAGTCTTAAAGGAACATTTAAATAGAGTTTTTCAAAGATAAATAAAAACATAAAGTGGAAACTAAGGCAAATATGAGGCATGTGGCCTGTCAATCAATTGGTCGCAGTGGTTTTGAGAATTGCAGCATCTCTCATGCTGCTGTAGCATCCCCTGTCTTATATGACTTTCAATTTCATCTTTCAATGCAAAACATTTGTCAGTGCTATGGCCATGGTCTTAGTGAAAATCACACCACTAGGCCCGGCTCCTTTTGTGGGAAGAATCCTTCATCTTCTCAGGCCACTTGAGCAATTTGTCTTATTTGATTGACTAAAAAATAGCTTCAATTTGAGAGGTTAATGGGGTGTAGGCCTCAAAGTCTTTTTTTGCCTTCTTATCCATCTTCCTTTTTTGATTCTTGCCTGCGGCCTCTGAGTTAGTGGCTTCTGCGATTGCGGCCAAGATGGTTGGAACAATAACCTTGGGTGCTACAGCTTCCAACACAAGAACAATTTGGCTCAGAAAGTTGACCTGAGTCTGGAGTGAGACAGGGTTGTCATACAGATGGTTGAGGTGGTTGTACAGCTGAACAATCTCATATTTTATTTCTGAATTTTGGCTGGATTCTCCATCCATTTCTACTTTATTAGTATTTAATATATATATATATATATATATATATATATATTCCGAGACAAGACTAGCAATAGTGAGTAATGAAAGAAAAGTAGAGGAAATAACTATGTACAGTAGTAATGATGTAGTTTTTGGTGATCTACCAATTAATACTGTAATGGTCGTGGCATGTAGAACGTATAAGGTTACTGCCGAGGCCTCTCCAAGGGAGTTCACTAGAGTTAAGCCCGAGGAAAATTTTAACATGTATCTTTTCGTAGGTGATGAAATGAAGCTATGTAGCATCCTCAATAAAAAGGGTTGCGACACTCAAGTAATTTACTTACCAGGCTGCATCCTGCTTACTGCAGCGTGGTGCGATTCCAAGGACCCACAAGCTGGGTTTAATCCATCCATCAATATGAAAAATAAGCTTACTAGGGGTCTACCATGGACAAAACAATACTCAAGTGCTCCATGGAACAATTGTGGTAGAGAACCCTAGATCATAGGCCAAGAAAGCGGGAAAGGGTCGATAGAATATATCCCTATCTACCCAACTTTGTAAAGTTATAGCCTTCTTACATTTTTCAACACTTTCTAGATAAGGTAGCTTCATCGGGGTATACAAAATAGATCAAAGGTCATAAAAAGGAGACCAACGAATAGATCTGAAAATATGCAATTCCCAGCTAAGGGTGTATGTACAAAATACGAGCTCCATAACCAAACCTAATCCATTGGATGATGACCCATGGGGCCCCTATGAGTGAAATAAGGTTCTAAGAACTCAAAATATAAAGAAACAAGATAGAAATACCTAGTTCCCATAGACGACGCGAGGTTGTTTATACGAGAAGTTGGATGCGCATCATTCTCACATCAACAAGTCAAGTGTGAAATAGAGATAAGCAAGCAAAGAGAGACAAAACACAAGATATAGAGTGGTTCAGCTATAATAATGAGACTACATCAACTTTGTTGCCCCACTCTCATTATATACTTGTTGTAGTACAAGTTCATATAGCCATGAATGGCGTAGAATAGAGTCAAGAGAGAAGAATACATGATTATAGTGGTTCCGAGCAGGCTAGGGAGATGAATACGAGGTAGTTGAGAAGCGTGTAGATGTATCGGGGTTGTACTGAGAGTTTGGCAGGGCTTCGCCAAGAGTGATCGTTTCCATCTCGATCTTTAACCCCTTATCTTGAGGTATGGACCTCAATTTATAGGAGGTATGTAAGCTGTGTCACGTGCCCTGAGCACGAGAAATGTAAATAAGTTTGATGAGAAATCCCTTTGATGGGGCAACACTGTGAATAGGGGGATGCAACTTGATTGATCCCAGGTAGAAGCTACTCCAAGGTGATGTAGCTTAATAGGCAGACAAATCCTGTAGGTGTCGCGGCATATCTAGAATAAGGCAGCGACCTGTAAATTTGGAGCCAGAGAAGCATAAGGCCACAGCCTCCCAGCTCTGGGCAGTAGCCTTCTGTTAATATGTGCCGCGGCGAGGGACCATATTGGTCATATCATTGTGGGTCTCTATTTTATTTAGTTATCATTTTTACTTTTTAGTCTTAGTTTATTTTAGAGACATTCTAGTTTGTATGCTGAGACGTAATTGGCTTGTATTATTCAGAGATTCTTTGGGACTGTTTTGAGGTATTATTATTAAGATGTTATTCTACCTCTGTTGATGTAAAAAATTAGACTATCTCTAATTATTCAATCACAGATAAAAATAAATAAGACAAAAGAATTTTAAAGTGGTTCAGCCTTATAAGAATGGCCTACGTCCACTGTTTTTGTTATTGCTGACTGTTTGGGAATTCTCGATAACAGGTTTAACCAAGAAATTCCGAGTCCCTTTACAATGAGGATGATATAATGTATTTATAGCCATGAGGCTGTACATGTGAAAGGGTAATACACAGTTGTCCAATAGGCATGTACATCTGTATGAGAATAATCAGCATTCAATGCGCAGTCAATCTGTTGGTTATCCTGATATTAATGCTCTGTACGAGATGCAACTCGGACTGCCTAAGCTGCTCGGACCACCTAAGCTGCTCGGACCGCCTGAGTAGCTCGGTAATCATGTGTTGCTCGGTGCAGTAATGTTCCTCGGAGAACACTTGTTGCTCGGAGCGTTTGAGTTAATCGGGGAGGTTGAGTTCCTCGACGTCAAGGAGTTATTCAAAAATTCTTGTAGGTGCCATGTAGATTGACACGTGTCTCCACATAATTAATCCACGTCAGCAGACTAAATTTGGTATCAACTGAAGCCCCCAATGTTTCACAATTCGAGGTTGAGGAGTGTGGAACATTCTTCTCGAATTATGGCGGGATTAAATAATCATCCTGAATTTTAGGAGTGTTTTCCTTGTATTTATTTTCCTTTCGAATTCATAGAATCAGACTTTTTAAATTTTTCTAACTGCTTCGGTCTCCGTGCCCTTTTTGTCCTTTTAGCCACCGGTAGCGCAAACTTCTTCCTTTTGTAATCATTATTTTTACCCCTTCCCAAGGTAAGGTATTTAAGCTTTGCAGAAAATCCTATCGTCTTTTACTTTTTCAAATTTGTATCTTTGAGTTCTCCATTTCTTCTCTATCTTGTGCGTTCATTCCTTCCATCGTTCATTGTCAACTGATCCATCCTTTTTCTGTAAGATCTTCTTCATTATCTTTTATTCCTTTATTCATCATGGTTTACCTTGTTGAGTCGCTTGATAAATTTCGTTCTGATTTCTCTATTCCTTCATGGGTCGTTTTGGAAAAACTTTCTGAACCTTCTGACTATTTTCATTTGGCTGAGGGACATTGGTTCCCCAGTCTCTTTGTGGCCGAATTTGGCTTTTCTTTTCCTCTAAACCCCTTGTGTTTGGAATTCTGTCAATATTTTGACGTGGTACCTGCAAAAGTAGCCCCCAATACATGGAGATTAGTTAATGGAGTCCATAGGTTAAATCAGATTCATGGAAACCGTATAGGAATTCCAGAAATTATGTTTTGCTATAGATGGGCTGTTGGTGACAATACTTTTTATTTGAAAACTAGGTTTTTAAATAGGGCTTTAGTGGTCAATCTCCCAGATGTCAATAGGGATTACTTCGAGCATGGTGTTGTTATGAAAAATTGGAAACATGCTCCACTAACTGGAAATGATGTGTATCAGGGTCCTAGATGCCCTCACTATGGCAATGGGATAAGTTGTTTTACTTTATTTTATTTTTGAAATTATGCTTTCTTTGTGTTTGATAAAATGCGTCACTGATATTTTAATTTTCATTTATTTGTAGTTGACAGCAAAAGAAGGTCTCCAAAAGAGATAGAAGTTAATATAAAGCATCTGAAACTTATCTGGGGTTTGCATCAAACTGTTGCCGATGAACATATCAGATCATCTTCGTACTTGTTGCAGTACAAGAGTTACACCTCATCTTTTACTGCTCGTCCAGTGATAAGTGACATAGAACCAGCACCAGCTTCTGAAGGTTCTTCTCCTGAGTCACATATTCCTCTTAGTGACAGAATGAAGAGAAGAAGAGCTCCTTCCCACTTCGAGAAATCTGCCTCTACTACTGGAGAGGCAAAGAAAAGCAAGCAGGATGTCCCAGAAGAAGGGACAAGAACAATCGTTGCACCCTCTTCAGTTGATACTAAGAAGGTTACCGAGAGGCCCCCTGTGGCTCCGAGCAAGGTCGTAGCTCCAAGTGAGATTATAATTATATCACCAACTAAGACCACATCCTTGGTCGAAAATATTCCTGCTCCCACGAGGAAGCTGAAGAAGAGCTCCTCTGATAAATTGGCTGAATCCTTCTCTCTGCCTTTAACTGCTGGAAGTGGTGTTCCCACTTTTATTGCTCCGAGCTCTGCCATGAGCTCGGTGAAGTCTTGGATCATCCCCGAGATCCAAGATGTTGAGGAAAGTCGTTCTCGGGAGATGGTTACCACCTTGGACGCTCGACATATTGCCTCTGTAAGTATTATTAATCTAAACTTTCATTTTTTAATGTTATATCTTTGCACTGACTTACAATTGTTTTCTTTTTCCAATTGGTAACTTGTTTCAATACAATTTTGAAAAAGGATGAAGCTATTAAAGCTTCAAGCTCCTCGTCAGGTGTAGAGGAGGCTTTTGTAGGTCTGACGCAGTCTTTAAAGGATTCTCGTCAGAAGTATGTCGATGATATAGCTACTTGGGAGAAGCAGCTCAATTCCACTGAGCAGGAGAGGGATCAGGCTGTTAAAGTCTCCAAGGGGTTGGAGAAGAAAATAAAAAACTTGGAGAAGAAGAACAAAGAGCTCGAGGGGAAGCTCCAACATGCTGGAGAGTTTGAAAACAAACTCAAATTTGCTGAGGAAGAGCTAAGTAGACTTCGTGACGCTGGTCGTCAGAAGGAAAAAATGGAGAATAAATTGAAGGCTGTGGAGGAGCTCCTCGGGGAAAGGACCTCCTCGGAGAGAGAAAAAAGAAGAAAGGCTGTTAAGAAATCCTTCAGCGCTAGCTGGGATAAGGGGTGGAATAAGGGTTTGGCTTCCATGATTTCAGAAATGGAATATGGTCGCCTCAAGTACTTTAGGGATGGCTAGGTCGCTTCTCTGAGAGAGACGAATGTTGATGAGAATTCAGACCTATTTCAGCGACACATCCCTGCCCCCCCTCCATCTCCTGGGGAAGAAGAAGAGGACAAAGTTGCCTCCGAGGAATCCTCCATGGTGATTGGAGATCAGATTTCTCATGCCCCAGTTGTCCAGACTTCCCATGAGTAACTTCAACCAACCAATATTTCAGTCGGGCGGCTTCCAGCATCCACCGAATAATCATCTATGCCATCCGAGCAACCTACCTCCTCGTCCCAGCCTCTCGAGAAAGTTTTGGGAAACAAGGAGAAGGGGTAGAGTTGTTCGGACTTTTCTCTCTATTTATTTTTGTCAAATGTAACTCTGAACTATGTATTTCTCTTTTATGATGTAATAAAATTTGAAATTTTGATTATTCATACTGTTGATTCTCTTCTTCTTGCTCTGTTTGCACTCTTATTGATTCTTGCTATCTCTTCCTTCTACTAGTTTATGGACAGGATGGAACTGTTATCAGCCCATGATAAAAAAAATTATTGAAACAATGCAATGAATACTTCAAAGATGGTCATGCAGATATGACTGAAGCTCAAATCGTTGATATCCTCGATCCAGATGCTTCAGAGCGAGCAGTTGAAGCCTACCAATATTTAAAGTGTCTGCTCGACCGTGCAGTGGCTAATAATGTAGCGTATTATGAGATGACTGAAGACCTTCAGGGTACCCTCGAGGAACTTCAATAACAGTATAAGGAGTCTACTACTCTTCTGCACCAGGGATATGAGAAGAAGTATCAGCAGCTAAGTGCTGATAAGGGATATGATAAGTTAGTTGCTGCCTATGACATAAAGGAGAGAACTCTAAAAACCGAGGTTGAAGAGCATAGGCAGATCGCAAAGTTACTGGAGCAGGAAAATAATAACTTGCGAGGAGAGATATCTCAGTTGAAATATGCAGTGTCTTCCTCGAACGCTTTGGTCCCTATCAACGACGAGGGTTTCTCTTTCTTAGAGGCTGAAAATGCCAATTTGAGAGATGAATTGGAGACTTTGAAAAGGACTGGGTCTTCTACTTCTGCTCGGGGATGAGAAAGAGCTTCTCGGGGATGAGCAAGAGCTGCTCGAGTAACTGTTGAAGAAGCTAGAACACAGGCGGCCTTAGAGAATCAAGCATTCCAATTGATGGCAAAGAACCAGGCATTAGCTGAGATGTCTAAGAAGATTCAAACCTTCGATGAGCAACTGGCTGCCTAAAATTCTGCCTTGGAGAATAAAATGAATCTTATAAAGAACCTCCACGAGCAGTTAGAAAGATTTACCTACCAGTTTTACAAGCAACCTAGAGAGTTCTGGATGGTTGGTTACAATGAAGCCCTCTATCATCTTCACGACCAGATCCAGCAGTCGAACAACGAGGGGTACAAGCAAGGATGGCCGAATCCCTTGGGTGTGATGCAGTTGGAACATGGTCATTATTTGTGGGATTACCATAATCCTGGGTTGCTCAACCTGCCAGTGCCACCTTTCAAACTCGACATGAGCTGGATTCCTGCCCGGGCCATTCCTTAATGCCTGATTTCAAAGTATCTCGGCGACTACAGTCTTCATTCCAACTTTGAGATATCTCGCCCAGAGCACCTTCTTGATCGGCCATCAGTAATGAACATCATGATGCTCAAAGATCTCAATTTCATAAATTCCCCCTATGATTTAGACGATCCTCCTGCTGGTGAAGAACCTGTTTCAAAGGCACAGGGGAAGAAACCAATAGAATAGGATTCCTGATGTAATAATTTCTTATGTGTTTCATTCTTAATGTATTTTGTTCTCAATTTAATGAAAAACTTCTAGTTTTCTTTGCAGTATTGATTGTCATTGTCTTGTAAATATTTTGTAAAACATTTCTTTTATTTACTAATGAATGTGCATGTATATCTGTTAAAAAGATAACAATATTTTGTGCTATTTTAAATTGACGACCAACTAGAGTTGGTGAAAATTTTATTATTGACTATTCTGAATTTGTGATAATCATTTAACGATTAACCAAAGTTGATGATATTTTGTTTCCCGACCAACTTAGAGTTGGTGGTATTTTAAAATGTTACAAGTATAAAAAATTTTGTTTTATTTTTGGTTGTAATGACTTATCACTTTTTAATGCTAAGCCATCAGATGACTTTTATCACATAATCCTGCTTTGTTTAATAAAAATGTTTCCTACCAACCGTAGTTGTTAGATTTTCATTCCCGACTTTTATTCCCGACTAACCTTAGTTGGTGGATTTTCTTCCCAATCAACCGTAGTTGGTGATTCTGGGATTTTTTTTATTCCCGACCAACCTTAGCTGGTGGATTTTCTTCCCAACCAACCTTAGCTGGTGATTCTGGGATTTTTTTATTCCCGACCAACCTTAGTCGGTGGATTTTCTTCCCAACCAACCATAGTTGGTGATTCTGGGATTTTTTATTCCCGACCAACCTTAGCTGGTGGATTTCCTTCCCAACCAACCGTAGTTGGTGATTCTGGGATTTTTTATTCTCGACCAACCTTAGTCGGTGGATTTTCTTCCCAACCAACCGTAGTTGGTGATTCTAGGATTTTTTATTCCCGACCAACCTTAGCTGGTGGATTTCCTTCCCAACCAACCGTAGTTGGTGATTCTGGGATTTTTTATTCTCGATCAATCTTAGTTGGTGGATTTTATTCCCAACCAACCGGAGTTGGTGATTCTGGGATTTTTTATTCTCGACCAACCTTAGCTGGTGGATTTTCTTCCCAACCAACCGTAGTTAGTGATTCTGGGATTTTTTTTATTCCCGACCAACCTTAGCTGGTGGATTTTTATTCCAGACCAACCTTAGTTGGTGGATTTTCTTCCCAACCAACCGTAGTTGGTGATTCTGGGATTTTTTATTGTTGCGTAGTGTGTAGCACTAGTACTCCGAAATTTTTTTAACAAAAGGAGAGTATTGGGCAAAACATCCACAACTTTTATTCATATTGAAAAAAACTGCATTACATAGGAATCCCCAACTACTGATAATATTTGCGAAGATTCTCTACGTTCCATGCATTCTTAAACTCCTCCCCTTCTAAAGTTTCAATCCTATATGTCCCTGGTCGAACAACCTCTGTTACTCGGTAAGGCACATGCCAATTAGCTTCCAGTTTGTTGTGCTTTTGAATCACTTTCTTTAGCACATAGTCTCCTTCCTTCAGATCGCATTTCTTCACTCTCTTGTTATAGAATAAAGCTGTCCATTATTGGTATGCAGAATTCCTGATTGCTGCTTCTTCTCTAACTTCCTCGAGCATATCTAAGTCCACTCTTCTCATTAAGTCGCTGACAGGGGAATTGAAATTCAGCACTCTGTGTGTTAGGAGGCCCAGCTCGGCAGGTATAACAGCTTCACTTCCAAATGCCAGTATGTATGGATATTCTCCTGTTGCTGCTCGGGGAGTAGTAAGATAAGCCCACAGTACATAATGTAGCTCGTTGATCCAATTTGCCTTTGCATCATCCAATCTTTTCTTCAAACCATTCAGCAGCGTCCTGTTTGTCACCTCATTTTGTCCATTGCTCTGGGGATGGCTTGGTGTAGAGTGGGTTTTCAAGATGTTTGACTGATGACAATAGGCAGCGAACTCCTCATTGTCAAATTGTGTTCCATGGTCTGTGATGAAGGCATAAGGGAGACCATATCTACAGATGATGTTCTTCCAAATAAATTGGTACACCTTGTCGTACGTCATATCAATGAGAGGCTCAGCTTCAACCCATTTAGTAAAGTAATCCACCGCGACTACAAGATATTTAAATCTTCCCCTGGTAGTTGGAAGTGGCCCGACCAAATCTATTCCCCGCATGGCAAACGGCCAAGGGGAAGTAATGGGTGTTAGAAATGCCTGGGGAGTTCTTCGGATAGAGGAGAAGCGTTGACATTTGTCACATTTCTTGGCATAGGCTATAAAATCAACCCTCATCGTTGGCCAATAGTATCCTTGCGTCATTATTCTTTGCAAAAGCATCTGACCTGCTACATGTGCTCCACAGAACCCTTCATGGACCTCTTCAATCAAATCTTTCACCTCAGAGGGATGCACACATCTTTGCAATCCTGCTATAATTCCTTATCTGTATAGAATACCATTAGTCAGTACATAACGAGCAGCTTTAAACTTTAGTTTCTTGGCTGCAAGTTTGTCAGTTGCTAATTCCCCTTCCTCAATATATCCCCTGATGGGATCCATCCAAGATGGCCCTAAATCAAGGGTAATAAAGTTCATCGTCAGATCTTCATCTATGCTCCGACTAGCCAAGACTTCTATTGGGATTGTTCTTCATAGCTCGGTGCGTGTGGCTGAAGATAACCAAGCTAAGGCATCTTCTCTTGCATTCTCCAATCTTGGTATTCTAATTATCTGTACTGCAATTAGGCTTGATAAGACCTTCATTGCTTTTGCATGATACCTGATCATTAATTCTCCTTTGGCTGCATATACTCCCAGTATTTGATTTACGATCAATTGCGAGTAACTAAATATAATAACCTACTCTGCTCCCCTGGTTTTTACCAAACTAAGACGAGCAATCATAGCTTCATATTCAGTCTCATTATTAGAAGCATTGAATTGGAAGCGCAGAGCATACTCCACATTGACCTCATCCAGGTTGTTCAAAACAATCCCTGCCCCACAGCCTGTAGTGCAAGATGAGCCATCCACATATAGATTCCATACAGGTACCTCGTCTTTAAATTTTTGATCGGACAGAGTTCCTCGGTGGAATATTTGTTGCTTCCTTTTATCCTCCTCTAGCACTTCTTGCTGCTCGTCGACCATCTTCTCTTGCTCGCCGACCAACTTAAGTTGATCGGGGTTTAAATTTGATGATCCTGTAACATCCACAGGTTGGTCGATGTTCAGCTTTTGCTCCTCGGGGGTATCAGGATAGGTGAACTCGGCTATAAAATCTACTACTTCTTGCCCTTTAAGTGACGATCCGGGTTCATAAACTATGTCATAATCACCAAGTTTTACTGTCCAGTACATTAATCTCCCCAATTTTTTTGGTTTATGAAGAGCTTGCCTCAATGGCATATCAGTATACACAACTATGGTATGAGCTTGGAAGTACGGCCTCATTCTCCTACTTGCCTCGATCAATGCTAGTGCCAACTTTTCCAGTCTTGGATATCTAATCTCTACTCCTCGGAAGGCCTTGCTAGTGTAATATATAAGTTTTTTCACTCCATTCTCCATTCTTATCAATGCCGAGCTAACTGCATTCTCCGATACTGCCAAATACAAGTACAATCTTTCTCCCATCACTGGCCTGAACAACAGTGGAGGTGCTCCCAGATATTTCTTCAACTCTTGAAAGGCCTTCTCACATTCGTCATTCCATTCAAACGTTTTTCGGAGTGTTTTGAAGAATGGGAGGCATCTATCCATTGCTCGTGATACAAATCTATTAAGTGCTGCAACTCGCCCAGTGAGACTTTGCACTTCCTTCTCAGTTGTTGGAGATCGTAGTCCCAATAGAGCCTTGATCTTCTCTGGGTTTGCTTCGATTCCTCGTTGGTTGACGATATACCCGAGGAATATGCCTTCTCGTACTCCGAATATACACTTGGTGGGATTCATCTTCATTTGATATTTATCTAGTTGATCAAAGGTCTGGCCTAAGTCAATTAGATGGTCAGTAACTCTCTTGCTCTTCGTTAGCATATCATCAACATAAACTTCCATATTGCAACTGATTTGTTCTACAAACACTTTATTCATCAGTCGCTGATATGTTGCACCTGCATTTTTCAAACCAAAAGGCATAACATTATAACAATAAGTTCCCCTAGGGGTAATGAAAAAGGTACTCTCCCTGTCTTCAGGTTTCATTTTAATCTGGTTGTAACCAGAATAAGCATCCATGAAGCTCAACAGCTCGTGTCCTGAGGTAGCATCCACTAATTGATCAATTCAGGGCAAAGGAAAATGATCCTTTGGGCATGCCTTGTTGAGGTCGGTGAAGTCTACACACATCCTCCACTTGTTTTTCTTCTTTTTCACCATCACCACATTTGCTAACCAGTCTGGATATTTAACATCTTCAATAAAGCAAGCTTTCTGTAGCTTCTCGACCTCCTCTTGTATAGCTTGGTTCTTCTCGGGGCTGAACACCCTTCTTCTTTGCTTCACTGGCTTGATCTCTTTATTCACATTGAGCTCGTGACATAAGAAATTTGGGTCTATCCCTGGCATGTCCTCGTGACTCCATGCAAAAGTTTGTTTTCTGTTTTTTAGGAAAACTATTAATTCCTATTTTAGTGAGGCATCCAATGACGAACCCATTTGAGTTGTTCGTTCCGGGTGCTCGTCGTCCAAAATGATATTTTCAGTAGCTTCCACCACCTGACCTTTCACGAGCTGCGACTCGTCTCTAGGATCCAATGTTTCAATCTCTGCACCTTCATCCACTTGATAGGTAGTAGTCTTTTTCGTAGATTCCTCCAATTCTTCCTACTCAGCAGATGAATAATAGCATTCCCGAGCTACTTTTTGGTCACCCTTCACAACTCCTACTCGAAAATTGGTTGGAAACTTTAGGCATTGATGTACAGTAGATGGTACTGCTTCAAACTTATTTAAACCTACCCTTACCATTATGATGTTGTAAGTTGATTGGATATTTTTATCCATAATGAAAAAGCGCACTCTTTCTGTTCGACAAGCAGGCCACGTACTGATGAACATATCCGACTTGATCATCCCAAGTGGAAAAACTTTCTCGCCCGCAAAATCGTGGAGGGGCCTGTGATAAGGCTCCAACTGAGATAATTTTAGATTTAAGCTGTCGAAGCATGAGTAGAACATAATATCTGTCGAGCTACCGTTATCATAAGTACTCTTGAGATCATCACTTCCTTCATCCTCATTTTGATTACTAGTGGGTCATCACGAGGATACAACACACCTGCGAGGTCGTTCTTTGAGAAACCGATGACCAATTTTTCTTTGTTTACCTTCCTCGAGCGATCATCCTCAGCTAGATTTATTCATTGAATGTATGAGCAAGCTTGAGCCTCATTGAGGTAAGCTTTTCTATCTGCAGTAAGGTCTCCACCTCCTGCATCTCCACATGTAATAACATTATAATCAAATGACCCAAAACGTATTAAAAATACCTCACGTTCTGGCTGCCTTGGTCTTTTGGGGAGATCGGGGTCGTCTTCTGGATCATTTTCATGGTCTCTTTTCTTGTTCTCCTCTGCTCGACGAGGAGATCTAGACCTCTGTCTTGCTCGGTCGCTGCTTCTTTTTTCATTTTTACGATCAACATACTTGGTCAGCTTTCCTCGTCTGATGAGTTCTTCGATCTCATTCTGAAGAGCTATGCAATTTTTGGTCGTGTGGCCATGGTCTTTGTGGAATTCGCAATATTTGGCCTTATTCCTCTTATCAGGGTCTGTCTTCATTTTCTCTGGCCAGTTTTGCTCCTCGCTGTTCTTGATTTCTTCTAGAACGTGGTTGATGTCTACCTTCAAAGGAGTATAATTTTCAAATTTCTTCAATACTTCCCATGATGGCTTTGCTTTTGACTGCTTGTCACCACCATTGTTCTTATGCTCTTTCTTTTTAGTCTTATCAGCCTCTACCTTGGTCTCTTTGGTGTCCATATTCTTCTTCGCCGCCATAGCCTCCTCGGCATTCATGATTTTGGCCACTTTTTCCATCAGTTCTGACATGGTTCTGGGTGGATCTTTGGCCAAAGTGTAGTACAACTTGTTGGGCAGCAGCTCACTCATCAAAGCAGTAATCGCTGTCTTTTCTTCATAATTAATAACTTCGAGTTTCTCGTTATTGAAACGAGTTATATAATCCATGGTGCTCTCACCCGCTTTTTGTCTAACACTTAACAAGTGCGCTACTCATTTAACTGGTTTTGCTCCAAAATAGAAATTTCCAATGAAGAGCTCGGCCAGTTGAAAGAAAGTTAAAATTTTACTCCGAGGAGGATTATTATACCATATTTGAGCAGATTCGGTAAGAGTTCTCGAGAATGCCCTGCATCTCATCTCATCTGTCACAGCATAGATGTCAGCAGCAGCTTGGTATTGTTCTATATGAAGGACAGGGTCAATTTTTCCATCATATTTAGGAGTCACAACAGGTGCTTTAAACTTTGACGGTGTGGGGAAATTCATAATTGCCTGGACAAAAGGTGTCCCTTGGACAAAAGTTCTTTGTAGAGGATTCTTAGCCTTAGCCATTTCCCCTAATCTATCCTCCAACCTTTGAATAGAGCCTTTCCATGCATCATTTCCTTCCTCGGGCCTATTGGTTCGAGCAATTGATCGTATTGAAGTTGCTTCCTGGGATCTGTCATGACGAGCAGCTGGTTGTGATTAGGCAGAACCCTCTCTTAGGATGGTCGTCGAAAGTTCCTCGACACAGTCTTAGGAGGACTTATATTCCTCCTAGGACCCAAACGATCAAAAGGGGAAGCCCTAATTAATCTCTCCAATGCACTAGTCCTTTCTGGAGAGAGAGTGATGTTTTGTTCAGTATCCGTGGCTCGTACTGATGAAGTTCGACCCGGCTGATAAGAAAAATCATCAGATCTCTCAGTGCGATATGAATCGGTATGCCTAGTATGCGAAGAAGGTAAACGAATGTTTCTTTGAACGCTTCTTTGTCCTGAATGGATCGACGCTCCACCCTGGATAGTTTGCATGAGTTGTCGCATAGTTTCTTGCATGGTTGTCTGGCCTTGGGCCAGATTAGCCATTATTCCGGCCAGATCTTGGACGTTTGGTGGAGCAGATGGATTTGGGGGGTTTCCAGCGTTTCGATTGCTGGATTCAGGATTGTCAGCCATTGGTGATGAATTGTTTTTGGTGAAAAACGAAAATTACAGTAGTTTTCCAAAGACGGTGCCAATCTGTTGATGTAAAAAATTAGACTATCTCTAATTATTCAATCACATATAAAAATAAATAAGACAAAAGAATTTTAAAGGGGTTCAGCCTTATAAGAATGGCCTACGTCCACTATTTTTGTTATTGCTGACTGTTTGGAAATTCTCGATAACATGTTTAACCAAGAAATTCCGAGCCCCTTATAATGAGGCTGATACAATGTATTTATAGCCATGAGGCTGTACATGTGAAAGGGTAATACACAGTTGTCCAATAGGCGTGTACATCTGTATGAGAATAATCATCATTCAATGCACAGTCAATCTGTTGGTTATCCTGATATTAATGCTCTGTACGAGATGCAGCTCGGATCGCCTAAGCTGCTCGGACCGCCTGAGTTGCTCGGTGCAGTAATGTTCCTTGGAGAACACTTGTTGCTCGGAGCGTCTGAGTTGATCGGGGAGGTTGAGTTCCTCGACGTCAAGGTGTTGTTCAAAAATTCTTGTAGGTGCCATGTAGATTGACACGTGTCTCCACATAATTAATTCACATCAGCAGACTAAATTTGGTATTAACAATCTCTTTAAGAACTATGGGCATTCTATATGAGTTTTTATCTGAGGATTTCATATTTTTTTCATATTACTTGTCTATTTATTCAAGTGTTCTCTCCATGCTGAATGGTATTATATTGTTTTAATATCCTATATCATTTTATATTTAAACTTGATCAACTTAAATGTATAAATTTGAGGGATATTACAATTCTTAAACTAAAAAACCCAGATTGGTTTTACCGATTTGAGAAACTCATGGTATGTTTTTGTTAGATATAGTATATAGGTTTTTAGGAAATCAATTATGAGATGTATTTACATGAATAAAAATTTAAATAACACTAAAAAATAACACACCAAACTTACATACCATAAAAAGGAAATTGATGTCAAGACTTGTGTTTCACATATTTTTCTTAATACGGATTTGTCCCCCCATAGGTTTCCACGGTTTGATGAATGTTCGTCTCCTAAGATAGAACGACATTTTTGTCTTTATAGAAGAGACACTTCAATATATAAAGCTCCGACGAGTCCAAATTATATATTATACACTCTCATGGATTAACTAAAGAAGGGAAGAAAAATTGATAGAGATTCGACTCTTAAAATTAAAGAATCTTGAGAATGAAAGAGGGATGTTCTATTTATAGAACAATAGACACCCTTTCCAAATAGGCACACCCTTTCATAAATAACTGTATCTTTGTTAAATGGTCTCAACCTTTCATGAATGATCACAACTTTTTCACAAACCATTTTATTTAGCAAAAATAATTTAAATATAATTTCCACTTAAATAAAGTTATTATTATAATATAATTAAATATTTTTAACAATCCCTTACATGAATGAAAATTACAAATAAAAGAATAACTCACTAATAGACAAATAAACAGGCAATTGAGAGAGTACGAGCGAGAAATAATTACATCGTGATAAGTAGCTTTTGGCCTTGAACTCGCCCTAGTTTTAATCTATCGAATTTACTTAGCTAGGCAGTGGACATGAGGCCTTGAACTACTAGCCATTTGTGTAAACCAAAGCAATGGATAACACATAGTTATTATTGTACATAGTTTAATTCTCATGTTTGTGTTTGTTTCGGACCTGAATACCACTAGGTTAGAGAATTATAGGCTTTTTTGATTCTCACAGAGGCGGTCCCTTCACGCTCACATAGGCGATTTCCATGAAGAGTATCCTGCAAATACCCCAACTTGGACATATCTAAGCTATAGAAATCATTAACATCGTAGCTTACCATGATTACCGCGACAGATGTGCAATGTTTCATCATAGGAATGGGAAGGACTAGATATCTCCTCAGTTTTAACTAAGTCACAAACACAATTTTATTATCCCTTTGAACCTACATCTTAGGATCTTCAGTCAACCAGGTCAGATTTCCACCATGCCGACTTTTGGTGAAATAAATAGTTTTTGACAATTTTCCTCGATGAACTTTCCTTACTCTCCTCTCAGTAGATCCACATTTTTTTTCATTAAGCCCCATGTTTTCACCAAAGAGACGTTATTAATTTATGGCCTTATGTCAATGACTAAAAAATCATGAATTGTTATATTATTCTATGCCTTTTAAAAAATAATGATTGTTGATAACAATCATAGACTTCCGAATGTTATTCAAGAATATCCTTTTCAAAACCGTCAAAGGTATTCCAAAAACTAAATTCATATTCCATCATTAATTTGGTATAATTTTTTAGAGGATTTCCAAATATTAGCACTTCCAATTGTGTCAACATACCCACTCGAAATTATGAGCCACAAGACAAATGCAATTGGATGATACCGAACGATTTATTTGTATTTTAGCATCTTTAATCCATTATCTTTCATCGAAGATTAATGTTCTCAAGACAAGTACACATTGAAAATATTGCAATATATTAAATGTACTTGTACAATCAATGAATACACATTCAATGGTCTTGTTCCTATTTTCTATAGGTATCATGTCTTGTTCCTAACCCCTATATATAAGAATTTATATAAAGGTTCGTGACCTTTCCCATACCTTAAAAAAACTTGTTTTGCTTTAATACGTTGAAAATATAACTTATAAAAGGCAATGCTTCCCCCACAATTTCAAACATAAATTTGAAATTATTCACAATTTAATTCTATTTTCAATATCTACTCTCAACCCTTAAGAACTCTAGTCCCCGATCTAAGTGAAATTACACTAAAGTCTTTAATGATATCATAATTTGACTTTACCATCCTTAAAGAAATAGTTAAAACACTTAATTATGAATTGCTTGACCATTGTATGAATCATGATTAGATTCTACCATCTTTAAAGCAATCATTAAATCGCTCGATTCTAAATCTATTCATCAAATCCAATGATTATGATTGTAATCACACCAGTCTACATTCGGACATTATATAATGTATTATCCAATTTATTGAGTATTTAAAGACAACATGTGTGTATTTACGCATCCTCAATAATAAAATGAAAAAAAAATCAAATTAAATTGAGAAAGACCAACATTTATTCTTCTCCCCTCTTAAAATTATTCTCACTTGACTTGTCAGACATTGCTTCACATAACAACATTAATACACATTGCTTTACACAACAACAAATATACAATTATTTTTGTCACACCAAGTATTCTTTATTTGATAATAATAATAGAATGATGATTGTAGTGTAAATAACGTTTCAGAAGGGAAAAAATTGAACTTTATTCAAATAGGATGCAACTACACCTTATTACATTTATTCGGTGTCTCATATAATAGAAATAAGTGGGGATATTGGGGTTACATAAGCTCATAAGTAGTAGTGAATGTGTTCAATTAAGTACTGCCGTCTTTGCTAGTTACCGCCCACACGTATGTAACTGAAAATATTTTCCTTGGTAAAACATAATAAAAGTCCGTGGGGCCAGGAGTATTTCTCTTTCTTCGATTTCACTTTCCATCCGTAAGGAAAATGAATAAGAAAGACTTTGCCAAGTACATAATTCTACTTCTATAATAAGTTCATAATTCAAAAGTTCGATAGTATAATGAAATGAGTCACGGTGTATAATAAATCACAATTAAAGCAATATAGGGCAATATGAAATAGCAATGCTAATGAACAGTGGTATAGTGGAATATATTGATACTTGTGAGGACTGTATGGTGATTATAACAAGATAAGTGAAATTGAGTCATAAAGATAACGGTTTATGATTTTCTATAACTACATAACCCATAATTATCAATTTATAGACGCTTTAAATGTGTAGTGATACACTTATAATAACATTCATCCAAAATATCTGGAGGATAATCAATCCAAAACCTTTGGAGATAAAGTAACACTGCTAAGCCCAACTCTGAAGAGCGACATCCATATGTTAATAAAAACTAGGCACTCAAACCTTAAGGGTCTGTTTGGTTGACAATGGGCAAAAGAGTGGGCATGACAAAATTTGCCTAGGTAAATTTTACCTAGTTTTTTTCACATGAGGCTATCAAACAACCATTAGGCGAAATTAAAGTCAATCCAATTAGTTTATTTAAAAACAGTTTTCATATTATATTCAAAACAGTTTTTAAAAATGTTAAAAATAGCTTTTACAATATTTTTATATTATGGATTTTAAAAAAATTTGCAAAACATTTTCTTAACAATTTTTTATAATATTAAAAACAATTTTTAAAACATTAAAAACAGTTTTTAAAACATTACAAAACAGTTTTTTTAACTACTTAAAACAATTTTTATAATATATTCAAAACAGTTTTTAAAAATGTTAAAAACAGTTTTTACAATATTTTTATATTACGGTCTTAAGAAAATATTGTAAAACATTTTCTTAACAATTTTTATAGTATTAAAAACAGTTTTTAAACATTACAAAACAATTTTTAAATATTCGTAATGCTTTTTTTTTAATTATTTAAAATAGTTTTTAAATTATTTTTTAAAATTTTAAAAGTGTTTAAGAAGTTGGCAAATTTGTTTGCAAATATTTCCCACTCAAATAGGTAAGCAAAATTTGCCTAGGCATTATGCATTGGAGGTGTTGTACATTGACAAATAATTTATAGGCAAACTTTTGTACCAAACACACCAAATTGTTGGCAAATACCCCATTTTCCATGGTAAATAAGCGCAACCAAACGGACCCTAAGTTCTAAATAGCACTCTCGTGGCTAGAATCATAGTCTATTCCCCGAGTTATAATGTATGCTAGTAGGATATAATAAAATCATCTCGTGTTTATGAAATCATTGGTTTTCTAAAATCATCATTTGCATGAAATAATAGGGTTAAGGCTTTTTCAGATAACATGTAAATAAATATTCAACGGAATTCGTGAACTACACAAAGAAGTTCAAAAATGATAAACAAGAGTTCGGAGACTCACATAGTAATATAAAAAATTGCAGTGATCAAGTTATAAGCTCGAAATAATACTAAAATAGAATTCACTTACTTTTCAATTTTTAACTTGGCTTTGTATGATCTTCTGGTACAAGGATGTAAACGGGGGATTCTGAAATCATCTATATAGCAAAATGTCCAGGGTATGGTAAATAAATAAAGATTTAAGTAAAACTCAAGGGTTATATATAATTATATTAAAATAAAAATTATATGGGGTCATTTGTATAATTATTAATAAAGTTAAATCATGTTACTAAGTTGCATTTATCTGTAGGATTTGTGGTAAGAGGTATTTATGTTGTATTTGTAATAAAGGGATTGGGTCCAAGTTTTGGGGATAATATTTAATAATCTAAATATGCAGAGCCTTATATCTGATTTAAAAGTTTAGTTATTAACTTTCTAAACTATTTTCTCTTGAAAATGCTTTCTGCGCAACTAAAAAGGAAAATGTAATATATTATTTTGACTATAAAAATAAAATAAAATTTTGGAAAAAATTAGAATTTTCTGATTGGAGACACTCCCTCACACGTTGGGTCAAAGATCAAATGCGCTCGGCTTTACCGCACGCGCCTCGTGTGGACTAATGTGTATCGTTTTCCTTTGAAATGTTGACCTATGGTTTGAGTAAAATTTGATCGTGAATAACTCTCTCTTTCGAATACCATTTAAGTTGATTACTAAATGAAATTTGCCTATTTTCTTGAGAGGAATAAAACCATACTGATTTTAAACATTGAGGTGCACTATGTCAAGCTATTGGTTTTTCTATAAAAATGCTGGAAATTTGACCAGAACATTCGTGAAGTTGTGCTAATATTCGAATCACGACATGTTTATATTGGCGTTCCATGATAAAAAAAATCAAACTACTTTGATTTTATGGCTTATGGTTCATTATAATGCCTAAATAGTTTCTCTGAAATTTTTAGTTCCTTAAAAAAAACTTTGATTTGGGGCATTAAAGGGTGTTGAAACTTAAATTAACCCACGCACTTAGGTTCTTTAGACCCAGAGCTTCAGGTCTCCCACTTTATAATTGTTTCAAAGTTAGGATTGCAAATTTCACCATTGAAGCTCAAGCTTTGATGGTGGTTTATGGTATTCAAACCTTTTAATACTATCGTTACGTTAGAACTTCAATGTAAAACCATAACTGTAAGTTATGAATGTGCAAAAATCTAACCAAATGAAAAATAACCTAATTTATACATAAAACTATAGAAATACCAATTTAGATTAACTTTTCTTTGGATTTTTTATAGTGGGGAGGCATGTTTTTGTTGTTGTATTGTGGGGTTTTTGTAGTGTTTAATGCGAAACGTTGATTGGTGTAGGGGGTGGTGGATGTCAACCAAGATTCATTTGGTTTTGTGTTTAGGTAACATGTCAGGGGATGTAAGTATTTATATGAATATATGTGAAACAAGATTCTAATTGGGTTACCATTTGTCCGAATATGACATGGGGTGTTGGTGTAAAGTTTAGGGTTTAGGTATTGGTTCTTGGGACATATTTTTAAAATTTTTAGGGGTTAATGTGTAATTTGTCAAATGTTTAAGGATAGGTTTTTATAATTTTGTTAGGTATAAGTAATATGGACAAGTTTGGTGATTGAGGTTGGATTATAAGAGTAGTGTATGGGTTAAAATAGGGATATTGAAACTTAACGGGCTATTTTGAAAATTTTGAACTTGAGGGATACTGGGATAATTATCATGTATCTTAGTTTTTTTAGATATTTAACTCATCTTTGAGTTCCCTGAGGCTTTTTTATTGATAGATCATAGTTTATATATTCCCGAGGTAAGTTATCTGATGTAAGGATTCTTTAAATAATAAAGTTTTTTTTAAATGTATTTTGGGATATAAAGGGATACAAGAGTTTACGATTGTTACTGTTGATGCCGAAAAGATAACATGGGTGCTATTTCTAGTCATCAACAGATTACAGATAAAAATGAAGGTATGAAGATGATGATTGAAGATGAAATGGTGATCACATCAAACACATAAGAGACAAAGGTTTTTTAAAGTGGTTCGGCTATGAATAAAGCCTATGTCCACTGTTATTTTATTCCCAGGGGTTTACAATAGCACAATATGGTTGCGTATCTTGTGAATGGTGTCTCTAAATTGTCCCTCCCTTTGGCTAAGGGAATACATGTATTTATAGTGATGGGAGATAAATAGATTCATTGTATGTAGACATTTATGTCTACATTCAATGAATCTAATTATTGGCCTTCTATGATGGTTGATCTTCCTTGAATTTCTTGGTATGCTATGTATTGTCATCTATTAATACAGTAGAAATATACATTAAGGCTCATTAAATGCGTTGTCATCTGCATTTAATGCACATTAAATGCATAATTATCCTTTGATCTTCCTGGTTGGTATGCCGATCAACTCTCCTCGGGTGCCGACTATCTCTCCTTGGGTGCCGACCAACTCTCCTCGAGTGTCGACTAACTCTCCTCGGGTACCGACCAACTCTCCTCGGGTGCCGAATATTGCCATGTAGGATGGCATGTATCCTTTTCTGATTGGTCCTCGTAGATGGAGAATTTTTGCGTCAACAGAAGCCCCCAATGCTCCATGCTCGATGGTTTACTGAAAGGATGGAGTATTTACTCTGCAGTGTTTCTCGGTGCTCGTAAAATTCTTGATCTACCTTCTTGATTTGTTCAACATAAAGTACATTATCTCCTGGATGACATAGGATGCAGGCTGATCGATGGTTGCTAATATCTCTTTTGAGGAACTCCGTTCGTTAAGTGAACGTGTGTTATGTATCACCCCTGGGAATTTGGATGCAGCCATGCCATAGTATGTAGCTTGTATCTTGTCATAATATTTAAGTATGTTGATTGGTTTGCTAGCCGACCAACTGCCTCCTGTGCCGAGCAACTGAGTGCTAACTTCAAGTGCTTGATTCTTCTGATTTATGGTCCTCTAAATACCTTGTCGAGTAACATTCTAGCTTTTGAGCCCAATTCTTCAATGTACCAATCTAGTGGTGGACTTCGAAACATTTTCATACAACTTATTTTTCATTATTGGTCGGGATAGTAGTAGGTAAAGATCTTAGTGCTGGAGATGCTGAATCTGACTCCTGAATGTGCATAATAACTCCTGACTATGCCTCTTGAACTTCAATATACCTACTGAACTTCAATATACCTCCTGAACTTCAATATCAAAACTAATTCGTGAGCAAGAAAAATAACTCCTGAATAATGATTGGTCGGGGCCCCGACCGTGTGAGCTTATGGAGTTGAATTTGATGCTCGACTGCATGATGTTATGAGAATGTGCTACCAAATGAACAACTATATCTATAATAGAAGCCCCCAAGTGTGGAATATGAACTTTTGAATGAGATTTATCGACCAACCGGAGTTGGATTTTATTGACCAACCGGAGTTGGATTTTATCTACCAACCGGGGTTGGATTTTATTGACCAACCGGAGTTGGATTTTATCTACCAATCGGAGTTGGATTTTATTGACCAACCGGAGTTGAATTTAGTTCCCGACCAACCGGAGTTGGTGGTAATTGATAATAAATGCTAGAGACTTTCTCGGAGCTGACCAACAGATTGTTGGGAATAAGATATAATAAATACTGGAGACCTCCTCGACAGATTGTTGGGAATAAGATAATATAAAATATGCTGGAGACCTCCTCAGAGCTGACCAACAGATTACTGGGAATAAGATAATATAAATGCTGGAGATCTCTTTAGAGCTGACCAACAGATTGTTGAGATATAATAAATGCTGGAGACCTCCTCAACAGATTGTTGGGAATAAGATAATATAAAATATGCATAGACATAAAGAATGATTTAGAATAAATAATAAAATGTCTTGCTGATCTGTCGAGGAAACATTGCATAATGCCGAATAAGAATGATATTTTTCAGAATATAAGAAAATGGTCGAGTACTTTGCCAGGCCTGAATATAGATAAGAATTACCCTGACCAACCATCTATTGGGGGTGAAATATAATAAATGTTATAGTTCTTCCTCGGAGCTGAATATGATAATGAGTATCTCGCTGAGTTCCATGTTGAGATGAATATATAATATGAATCCCAAGGGATATATAGAATAATTTGTGCTTGAGCCGATATCTCCGAGAAATAATAAAATATATAATGCCTCGCTGAGATAAAACTTCATAATGCCGAGTAATGATAATATTTTTCAGAACATAAGAATATTTCCGAGCATTCGTTGGCACTGAATCTTGTACCTGTAAAAATTAATAACTTGCCCTACCATATGTGTAGGCTGAATTGATTAGTTATCACGAGAATAATTTAGTCGATATAATGAATATATGATATGTATTTGCTCGGGCAATAAAAATATCAATTTTAAAATATGAAATAATATATGTCTGGCTGATCTGTCGAGGCAAAATGGCCTCATGTCGAGCGATAATAGTTTCTAGAGATTTAAGATTGTGGTTGAGCTTTCATCGGGATTGAATCTCGTCCCTATGAAATTTTAATAAGCTGCCCGAGCACCTGCAGAGACTAGAGAAAATAATTATTATCATGAGAATAATTATTCAGCCAAACAATATGTGATGTGTATCAGCATAAAATAATAAAAATTTCAAAATATGAAATAATATTTTGGTGCCACACGTGTATCATATGAGAAAAATTTTATCAAGTACGTGCCATATGTAAGACATAATTATTTAATCTAAATTTTTTGCAAAATTAACTGAATTCCAAGGAATACTTAATATAAGTTGGTTTCCAAAATATTTATAAGTTGGTTTTCTAAAATTATTTTAGCATAGACATGTGAAATATAGGGAGTTTTTTTTTTTTTAAAAAAAAAGGCTTTTGACACCGAATGATGATTTTAATTAAGTCATAAAGGTTTGACACCAGGAGCATCAAAGAAATTGAGTCCACTTTTTCTTCCTGGTTGTTGACCAACACATCTGAAACAAGGATCCTCCAAGATTTTATTTCTATTTCGGCCGATCAATGCTAATGGTCTAAGTGATACTCCTCTGCATTTGGTACTATAGTCCAGTGATTGCTGACCACCATTGATGAGTTTTTCTTCTTTTCATAGGAGCTCCGACCAACAATAAACGGTCTGGGTCTATGGCCGACCAATAATGATTGTGCCGACCAACAAATAGTAAGTCGTGGAATATAATAACTGTTGCAGATCTCTTTGAAGATGAATATATGGTAATAAATATTTTGGCGAGCTCCATGTTGAGATGAATATAGAATGGATATAGAGAATGATTCGTGCTTGAGCACATATCAGAGCAATAAATCAATAGTGCCTCATTGAGGTAAAATTTCATAATGCCGAGCAATGATAATATTTATCAGAAGATTAAGATTGTTTCCGAGCATTCGTCGACACTGAATTTTGTACCTGTGGAATTTAATAAGTTGCTCGAGCAACTGTGGAGGCTAAATCAAAGATTTGTCATGAGAATAATTTATTCAGCCAATAAAAATTTCAGAGCATGAAACAATAATTTTTATTCCGAGCATGTGTTAGAAAATTAATTTTTTATCAAATATGCAAGACATGAGGTTTGATTTGAACTTTTTGCAAAATAATTTTAATTTTAAAGCAAGTGCCCAAATTTATGTTGATTTCATAAATATTTATAAGTTAATTTTAAAATTTTAATGCATTAGAAAACTCAAAATTAAAAAAATAAAGTGGTCGTTTTGTATTATAACAACATAGTGTTAATTTTGACAAAGTCAAAATGATAGAACCAAAACTCTCCAACTTAGAGCCAGGAATCGTCTAGCGACCGCTGACCAATAATTCAAGCAGTAATAATTTCCTCCGGTCGAATGTATGTGCTGCCAATCAGCCATACATGTCTCCGCCGATCAACAAATTGAAGTTTTCAACCTCCTACACACCAGCGTGTTCTTACTTCGCAGTTGCCGCCGATCAAAATATATGAGCTTTCGACTTGTACTGAATGGTGCCGATCAATAAAAAGTCGTCGACCAACAACAACCCACACAACCTGGTATATCCGACCAGCGCTGGATGGTGCCGACCTGTGCCGACCACCAGTTCCAATCAAAAATGAATTATCCCGACTAGCTAATAGGTGAGGCCGACCAAGATTGGATGGTGCCGACCTACTTAGACGGTTGTCGACTAGGTATATGAGAGTTGTCGACTAGCAGTATGAGGTCGGGAACACCTCAAACAGTGCAATATATGCCTCCAACCTCTTAATAGTTATCCCTGACCAACTATACATAACACCGACCTGCAACAGATGGTCGAGGTACTGTAGTATAATTTCTCCATTCAACAAAAAACCTATACAAATGTGCTTGGATCTTAATTTAGTGGAACGCCGAACAACAATGGAATCCATGGTTACCTTTCTTTTGGACCTATCTGTAATCGTGGTTGTCGACCACGAGGCTGAATATTGATGCCGACCAGCAAATAATTGGTCGGGGAGAGTTCCTCTGAATAACGATAGTACCAGAAATTTATTTTGGCCATATAAATCAAACCGGTCAGGTATTTTACAATTCGTGAGAAACATTTCCCAATAATTTTTTGAGGTTCTGAGCATCAATCGAACTAATGGATAAATTGCCCGACAAATCCTCGGATCATTTCCCAATCCATCAATAACATCAGATATAAAAAGATTCCATAAATCAACGAAGCCTTGATTTTGAAACCGACTTTCCAATGCATGATTCTTCAAATGAATCTCAGTCTACATCTTTTTTATATGAATAATCTTTTGCTTGGTTGATGACGAGCCAACTTCATCGTCATCATAATATGAAAATATGTTTTTGATGATGAACCGGGGTCGAAATAATGTTTATAAAGTTTGACACCTGTCAACTGACCGAAAATTATTTCGATCTGAAGGCGGGGTATGGATTTGGAAGATCTTTCTTGTGAAGATTATTTTCTTCTCAAATATACCTGTGTTTATGTTGCTGAAAACCAATCGCCATTTTTTTAAAATTCGGCATGCGTATCAAGATAAAATCTCTTGAAGAGAGAGAGAGGATATGTATCTCTAATTTTCCAGTTACACATAGAAAACTAAACAAGTAATTGTAATTAAACGAGAATTCAGGTATTCCACGTTTCAGATGTACCGTTATGATAAATAGTTAGGTTCGTACAAATCATGAGAAATACATGAGATTCAAAATAAAAATCATAGAGTTCCTTAAAGGAAAAGTTGCGGTTGTCATTTCTTCTTAAGAGAGATATTTATTTTATACGTTTATTCCCAATAAAAATATCAGATCAAATCCGGTAGGTATACGAGTTTGCTCTATTTTCAAGCTCCATACATAACTTATGGTTATGAGATCCAATTATTTCAGATTCAAGCAATTCGTGAACATGAACATATACGGATCATGATGTAATAAAAAATTAGCTTTTGAGTATGATCTTCATCTCTTGTGATAAAAAGAATTCTTGTGTCGAATTCCCACAGACGGCGTCAATCTGTTGATGACTAGAAATAGCACCCATGTTATCTTTTCGGCATCAACAATAGATAAAAATGAAGGTATGATGATGATGATTGAAGATGAAATGGTGATCACATCAAACACATAAGAGACAAAGGTTTTTTAAAGTGGTTAGGCTATGAATAAAGCCTATGTCCACTGTTATTTTATTCCCAGGGGTTTATAATAGCACAATATGGTTGCGTATCTTGTGAATGGTGTCTCTAAATTGTCCCTCCCTTTGGCTAAGGGAATACATGTATTTATAGTGATGGGATATAAAGACATTCATTGTATGTAGACATTTATGTCTACATTCAATGAATCTAATTGTTGGCCTTCTATGATGGTTGATCTTCCTTGAATTTCTTGGTATGCTATGTGTTGTCATCTATTAATACAGTAGAAATATACATTAAGGCTCATTAAATGCGTTGTCATCTGCATTTAATGCACATTAAATGCATAGTTATCCTTTGATCTTCCTGGTTGGTATGCTGACCAACTCTCCTCGGGTGCCGACTATCTCTCCTCGGGTGCCGACCAACTATCCTCGGGTGTCGACTAACTCTCCTCGGGTACCGACCAACTCTCCTCGGGTGCCGAATATTTCCATGTAGGATGACATGTGTCCTTTTCTGATTGGTCTTCGTAGGTGGAGAATTTTTGCGTCAACAGTTACATTATACCTTCTCAAAAAAATTTGTCCTCAAAATTACCTTCAAAGAATGCTAGAGAACTCAATTTGATAGAATCTTCAGGTTCCCCGGTTCCTTCTTCCTTGCGATGGTGTTGCCAAAGGATCTTTACTAGAGGAAAGATTTTTCTTCGAAGAACGTTATTTTAGAAATCAAGAAGTTTGATAGCTTTTCCCTTTAAAATAATGATTTGGTTGTACATATATACCTTCTCAGGTAATAATATAGTTGGGTCAGATATGTATTTCCATAGTTGTAAGATAAGAAAAACATCATGTATATTGGATAATTCTGAAGGTAGTTTTAAATGATAGGCTAACGGTCCTAGAGGTTAGGTGATTTTAAAAGGTCCAATATAGTGAGGTGAAAATTTACCTTTCTTCCAAACTGAATAATTCATTTTCGTGGGGTTACCTACAAGAATACTTGGTTGTTTACCTGAAAATCCCAAAGGCTTTCTTCTACTGTCAGCATAACTCTTTTGTCCACTCTGAGCAGTAGGCAATCTTTCTCAGATTAATTGTATCTTTTCTTTAGTTTCAGTTATAACTTCAGGTCCAAAGATATTATTTTCTCCTCATTCATTCTATCATAATGATGAACAATTGGGTCTACCATAAAGGTTACATGAATACAAATTTGATAGTTATTATTGTAGGAGAATTCGATTAATGCTAGATGATCCATCAAATTGCTGAATAAGTCTAAAGCACAATGTCTTAACATATCTTCGAGAGTTTGAATTACTATTTCACACTGTCCACCCATATGTGGGTGAAAAGCAATACTTAAATAAAGTTTCGTTCACATGGCTTTCTACAATGCTTGTGAAAATCTTCTAATGAATCGAGAATCTCGGTCATATACAATGGACAACGGTACTCCGTGGAGTCTAATAATTTCTTAAATATAAAGCTCACTGATCTTTCGAAAGAATCACTAGTTTTTATTCACAGAAAATAGGTTGATTTGGTAAGTCGATCGATAATGAACCATATTAAATTTTAACCTTGATATGCTTTGGGAAATCCATTAAAAAAATCCATTATGATATGATCATATTTCCACTCCGGGATAGGAAACGGTTGCAATAATCCTCCAGGATGTTGATGTTCAATTTTTACTTGTTGACATAAAAGACATTTTGCCACAATATCGGCTACGTCCTGCTTCATGCCTTGCCACCAGTATTGCCACTTAAGATCTTAATACAATTTCGTACTTCCTAGATGAATCATATATCTCGAATCAATATCTTCTCTCAATATTTCATTTTGTAAGGAAGGGTCTAACGGTACACATAATAAACTTTGAAATCTCACTCCTCTTTCTGGTCTACAGGACCAATATTTCTCTTCTTTGTTATCTTCCAATCTTTATTGTTGACTTTTTCAGAAAAACATCATTCAATTTTTGTTTCAAAATTCTCTTACGAAGGGTTGGATATGAAATGATATTTTTAAGCATAATTGAAATTAGTAAAGTTTCTCTCTGTAAGGTATACTCTCCTATAGTGGTTATAAATGAAAAATATCATGGAGTTTCCCTCTCGACTTATGACTTAAGGCATCAATAATTACATTGCCTTTCCTTGGGTGATATTGTAAGTTAAATTTATAATCCTCCAAGAATTCAATCCATCATCGTTATCGAAGAATTAAATCTTTCCCAGTGAATATATACTTAAGACTTTTATGATCTGAGAATATTTGAAATTCTTCTCCTTATAAATAATATCTCCATATTTTTAATGCGAAAACTACTATGGCTAGTTCTAAATCATGATTTTACGCTCACGATTTTACGCGATCGATATTATATCACATTTCCATGTTTCATAAGTACACATCCTAATCCTGGTAAGGAGGTGTCGATATATACGTCGTAACCTATATTATTAGAGGTAATAGTAAGGGCTTGGGGTAGCGGTCAATTTTTCTTTTATTATGTGGAATGCTTGTTCACACTCTTGGGTATGAAAAAATCAAACATCCTTTCGGGTCAACTTCATTAGAGGTAAGGCAATTTTTGAAAATTCTTCTACAAAGCGTCGATAATATCCTATGAGTCTTAGAAAATTCTGATTTTTTGTTAAACTTGTGGGTTGCTTCCATTCCATAACTCCCGCGATTTTTACCGGATCTACTTATATACCTATCTTGGTAATCACATGACCTAGAAACTTCACTTCTCTCAAGATTAAATCGCATTTGATTTTTTTTTTGCGTAAAGTTGGTGTTGTCGTAAAGTTTCGAGTACTATGCGCAAGTGTTCTTCAAGGCCTTCTCTACTCTTAGAGTTTATCAAAATATTGTTTATAAAAATAATTATAAATTGATCTAAGAAAGGTTGAATTACTTTATACTTTAAATCTGTGAAAGTTACAAGTGAATTTGTTAATCCAAAGGACATTACCATAAATCCGAAATGGCCATAGCGAGTTCGGAAAGTAGTTTTGGTTATGTCTTCTTCTTTAACATGGAGGTAGTGATAACTATATCGTAAATCAATTTTGAAAATATTCTGGATTCTCACAATTGATCAACCAGATCTCCTATCCTAGGCAAAGGATATTTACTTTTGATGGTTACTTGATTTAGTTTGTGATAGTTGATGCACAAATGAAGCGTTTCATACTTCTTTTTCACAAATAGTACTGGTGCTCCCCAAGGGAACATATTGAGTTGAACAAAATCTTTCTCCATCAATCCAGCAAGTTGAGTTAGAAGTTCTTGCAATTTTAAGGGTGCCATAAGATAAGGAGGTATATAAATAAACGAGGTATTTGGTAATAATTCTATGGTAGATTCTAGTTCTCGTTGGAGAGGTATACTAGGAATTTCTTTAAGAAATATACCATCATATTTATCTAAAATAATAAGAGATACTAGTGGCAATTTTTCGTGAAGTTGGGAAAATATTGAATTGGAGCGATTCTTCCTTTGAAAATAAAATGAAGTTTGATGGGGGGTTCTGAACATTACTTACTTCTTCTGACCATCAATATGAGAAAAGTTTGGTGATAAAACGTCCATCCCTGTAATCAAATTGAATTCTTTTAGTTCTAAAACTACCAGATATACTATGAGAATTCCAGTTCCTATTCTCATGACACAATGTTTGTAAACTTGGTTCGCTACAGTAATATATGACCCAAAATATTGTGGAAAAATATATTACCTTGCACCACATTATAGTTGTTCGGATCTCTTGTTGGCATAATTTCAAAATTTTGGCCTTGAGACATATTTACCTGTTCCTATCTCTTCACATGAATTTTTTTCTGAGCCGAATTATTGTTAAAATTACTAGTTGGTGAAAATGGAGGTTTGATAAAATTAATGGATTTATTTGGTTTGGGCGGTGAAGAAGGAGATTTTTTAGGATAATACTGTTGTAACTTTTCTATCACACTCATGACATCATATCATGGATTCTCTTTTACTATGATTGATTTGGCTGAAAACCCGACCATCCTTTCGTTTGAAATAAGGGTCGTCCCTTTGATTGTGTTATTTTCTTTCTACATATGAGTTTTTAGGAACTGTGGTGATTTGAGTAAAAATTTCGAATGAATGATTTCATTCGATGAGGGGGACTACGTCTAACATTTAGTGAAAATCATGAAGTTAATAATATAATAGAAGTTTTGACATTAGTTCGTAAACCGTGTTCAAAGTGTTTACACCTTTTAGCTTCCGTGGCCACGTAATCTTAGGCATACTGAGAAAATTCTGTGAACCTAGCCTCATACTGTGATATCATCTTTGTTATTGTTGCAAAACTAATAATTCCAATATAATCTGATGTCTCACTGACTCCGAAAAATACCTTTTAAAAAAAATTGTTCAAACTAATCCCAAGTTAATCTTTGAATGTTACGGAATCAAATGACGGTCTGCCTTAAAAATTTATATCTCCTTCAAAGAGATAAGTTTCTAACGCTCTATTGAGGACTTTGATGTACCCACTTTTCAACCTCACTAGCACAGGGTTTTCCATAAAATACAAATTGTCTTTGTTGAAGAATTTCTTTGAGTGCATTTGTTTTTCGTATTTCTTTGATGGTATCATTATTAACCGGGTGCCGAGGTGGCACATTTTATTGCAACCTAGTCAGTTCAGTTAATGTTGTATACAATGCATTATACCTTCCATGATTGTGGGGGGAATTGGTAGATTTGGAGCATTCTGATGCTCTTCTTGATGTTTCGATCCACTGAAAGATGCTCGGGTATTTACCATCCTATATATAAAATATACAAAAAATGTAAGGATAATTGGAGGAAACTAAACAAACTTTTATATTAGTGTCACGTACAATTTTAATTTGTGCCTATATATCACACAGTTAAAATTTAGGAATTAAATCCATCATTTATGCCAATAAAACTTTACTTGGAATATGATAACCAACTTCTTTCAACCACACGCACAAAGCGAAGGATAACTCAATCCCTCGCGTCATTATTTATGTACAATCACATTCCCTTAATATACATAATGTTAATTGAGCTAGGGCATGATGCAATTAGTCTCGAGTTCTGATTCACCAGTGGCGGGACTTAAAGACGACGAAGTGGAGGTGAATCAACTTAAGGTTGATGATAGGGATTCATAGTCTATCGGGGATACTAGTGGAGTGACAATAAGTTACTTCTAAAACCACATCCCATGCCAGATGAATAACTTATTTGAGTATTTATGGGTCCTCAAAATACCTTATTGCCTGCTTTGTTGTTTATTTTGCTCCCATCAGTTGACCAATTAACAAACTATGTTTAATCTTAGGAGTTACAATGGCTCACTTACAATCGATACTTCATATGGTTTTTCACAACTTACCATACCCTTACTCCCTAATAGCTTGCTAAAATCGCTCATGAGTAATGTTGTGTATATCCAGGTAAATCTCATCCCATTTATGCATGTCTGCTACACATAATTCGTTATATATTATAACAGGGAAATTATGAAACTAAAATAACTAATATGCTATCATAAGTACCGTATATGCATAATAAACCTAGCACGAGCTCTAATACCGTGTTGTCACACTCAGTATTTTGTATATGATATTAATAATAATAGAATAATAATTGTGATGTAAATAAAGTTTCAGGCGAAAAAAATTGAACTTTATTAAAACAGGATGCAACTTCACCTTATTAAATTTATTTGGGGTATTTTATAATAGAAGTATGGACTATTAAGGTTATATAAGCTGATAAGTAGTAGTAGTGAATGTACCATTTTGATCTGCCGTCTATGCTAGTTACCGCCAATATGTAGTAACTGAAAATGTTTTCCTTAGTAAAATAGAATAAAATTCCATGGTGGTAGGGGGTATTTCTCATTCTTCGAGTTCACTATCCATCCGGAAGGGAAATGAATAAGCATTTTTTCAAGTAGATAATTCTACTTCTATAACAAGTAAATAACTCAGAGGTTTGAGAACATAATGCAATGAGTCACTGTGTATAATAAATCGCAATTAAAGAAATATAGAGCAATATGAAATATCAATGGTAATGAATAACGACATAGTGTAATATGTTAATATTTGTGAGGACTGCATGGTGATTATAACTAGATAAGTTCTATCGAGTCATAAAGATAAAAGTTCTAGATTTTCTATAATTATAAGCGCAGGATTCATATGGATAGTCTGTATATTACGTTACACGCACAAATTCAAAATTTACCCAAATTTTATCTTGATTGGCAATTAGGTGTGCATGCAATATAATGTCCAAATTAAATTCTCCAATTACATAAGCAAACAAAACATGTGAAAAAAATAAGGAAAAATCTCTTTAAAAAAAAACTTAGTATTCAACACTGTAAAGAGTTTGACAGACACAATCGACTTACAAACTGCTCATCTCCACTAAGTATAATGCGTAGGCTCTTAAAATCTTTTTACAGAATAGGCCGCAGTCTAGCACCACCCATAGGAAGCGGTCTTCCCTCGGTATATATGGATAAGCTTCAGGCTGCACGATCCTATCTTCTTTAGCCGTAGAGCCTCGACTCCATAAATCAGCAGTAGAGTATAACTCTACAAGGGTTTGATACAAGTGTATGGAAACTTGGGTTTGAATAACACAAAGACGAAATTTTTTGGTTAAGATATTTGGAATTTGTTTTCGCTAAAAGTCTTGAGAAAATCTGAAAAAAAATAATTTTTTATAGTAAAAAACACGAATTTTTAGGAGGTGGTCTCGTTTGAACGAAAATGGCATCTCGTTTGAAAGAAAACACCAGTTTCATTCTAAGGAGATTTGATCTCGTTCGAATGACAACTCATTTTTGTTCGAACATAATTCTAACGACATTCTAATGAAAGTGTACCTATTAGACAAAGGATTCTCTTTCGATGGTCGTTCAAAGCTCGTTCTAACGAGAACCAGCTTCGTTCTAACGAGATAAGAAATAAAAAAAAATTATTTGTAAAATATGTTTTATCAAAAACCCTCGATGTAAAAAATAGACATTTGAGAATATAACTTAAATGAGAAATCAAAATCGAAAGTCCTATACCTCCATTAACATGTCGGTGACAAATCCAAAAACGATGATCGATCACTAACATATCTTCGAATGATCAAGGAGGTGATTCAGATGTAGTGTTCGATTCGAAACTCCAGTTTGTAACGGCGTAACCAAAAATAGAAAAAGGCCTAAGCTATGAGCAAGTATAAAATCTTACTCTTACAAAAGTAGGATAACCCATAATTATCTGTTTATAGAGGCTTTAAGTGCGTAGTGATACACTTATAATAACATTTATCCAAAAATTTGGATAATAATCAATCCAAAACCTTTTAGATAAAGTAACACAACTAATCCCAAATCTAAAGAGTGTCATCCATATCGTAAGCAAAAATAGGTACTCAAATCCTGAGTCCTACAGGCCAAATAAAATTCCCGTGTGTAGAAAGACATTCTATTCCGTGAATTATAATGTGCGCGGCTAAGGTTTAATTAAATCACTTCATGTTTATGAAATCACTAGTTTCTTGAAATCATCGGTTGCATGAAATCATAGGATTAAGGCTTTTTCGGATAAAGATTGAATCAACATTTAATGGGATTTGAGAATTATATTAAAGAGTTCATAGATGATAAAAAGAGTTTGGGGACTATTACATAGTGATATAAAAAATTATAGTAATCAACTTATAAGCTCGAAATAATATTAAAATAAATTTCACCTACTTTTCCATCATGGGCTTGATTTGGTATGATCTTCAGGTAAAGGATGTAAACCATGGAATATGAAATAATGTATATAGTGAAATGTTCAGGGTATAGTAAATAAATAAAGATTTAAGTAAAATTGGGGGGTTATATATAATTATATTATAATAGATATTATTTGGGATCATTTGTATGATTATTAATAATAAAGTTTAATCAAGTTACCAAGTTGCGTATCTTTAAGATTGATGGTAAGAGGTATTTATGTTTTATTTGTAAAAAAAGGGCTTGAGTTTAAGTCTGAAGGATAATATTCAATAGTCTAAAAATTTAGGGGGTTATATGTAATTTAAAAGTTTAGATTTTAACTTTCTAAACCATTTTCTCTGGAAAATGCTTTCCGGGTAACCAAACAAGAAAATATAGTATACTATTTTGACTAGAAAAATAAAATGAAAATTTTGAGAAAAAAATAGAATTTTCTTATCGGATACATGCCCTCACGCATTGGGTCAAAGATCGAATGCTTCTAGTTTGACCACACGCGCCTCATATGAACTCTTGTTCATCATTTTCCTTCGAAATGTTGACCTAAGGTTTGAACAAAGTTTGACTACGAATAACACTCTCTTTCAAATATTATTTAAGTCGATTCCTGAATAAAATTTGTCCATTTTTTTTGAGGAATCAAACCATATTGATTTTAGACATTGAGGTGAACCATGTTAAGCTATTGGTATTATGTAAAAATGGTAAAACATTGGCCGGAATATCGTGGAGTTGTGCTAATATTCGAACCACTACCTGTTTATATTTATGTTCT
Organism: Sambucus nigra; assembly: GCA_949130495.1. NCBI lineage: Eukaryota > Viridiplantae > Streptophyta > Magnoliopsida > Dipsacales > Adoxaceae > Sambucus > Sambucus nigra. Next base: position 80,725,815 of record OX422212.1, on the reverse strand, counting down.
ATGATAAAAAATTAAATCAAACTACTTTGATTTTGTGGATTATGGTTCATTATAACGCTTGAATTGTGTTTATGAAATTTTTAGTTCCTTGAAAAACTTTGATTTGGGGCATTAAAGGGTCTTTAAACTCAAATTAACTTGATCACATAGGTTCCTTAGACCCAGAGCTTGAGTTCTCTCACTTTAAAATTGGTTCAAAGTCAGGATTACATATTTTAACATTGAATCTTAAGCTTAATGGTGGTTTCTGGTATTCGACTCTTTTTAATGTTATTCTTACTTTTGGACTTCAATGCAAAACCATAAAGGTAAGCTATGTGCAAAAATCTAACCAAATGAAAAAGAACAGAATTTCTACATAAATGATAGAAATACCAATTTAGCTCAACTTTACTTTAGGTTTTTAATTGTGAAGAGGTAATGTGGGTTTTTTATAATGTTTAGTGAGAGGACTTAAATGGTGTAGGTAGTAATCGATGTCAACCAAGATTCATTTGATTTTATGTTGAGAGAACATGTGAAGGGATGTGGAAACCATGTGAATACATGTGATATAAGAATCTTACTGGGCTTCCAGGTGTTCAAATATGATAGGGGGTGTAGGTATAAAGTTTGGGGGTCTAGGATTTGGCCCTTGGGTGGTTTATTGGGTCATTTTAAGGATTGTTATACATGCTTATGAGAGTTTTGGGGGTTAATGTTTAATTTCTCAAAATTTTGAGGATAGTTTTCATAATTTGTTAAGTAAAAGTAATATGAATAAGTTTAGTGATTGAGGTTGGATTATAAGAGTAGTGTATGGGTTAAAATAAGGCTATTAAAACATATGGAGGTATTTTGATAATTTTAAAACTTGAGGGTTACTAGGGTAATTGCCATGTTTTTAGGGTTGTTTTAAGATATTTAACTCATCTTTGAGTTCCTTGATGCTTTTGTATTGATAAGGCATGGTTTATATATTCCCGTGGTAAGTTATTTGATGTAAGGGTTCTTTCGGTAATAATTTTTTTTAAATATATTTTGGATGTAAATGGATACATGAGCTTACGGGTTGTTACAGTTTTCTCTCTTTTTTCTACCAATTTTTTTCTCCTTTTTGTCCCAATTTTTAAATATAATAAACTATTTTCTTTAGTTTTTTTTCTTTTTGTCCCAGTTTTTATATATTGAGAAAATTAAAAATATTTTTCTCTCTCTCTCCTTTTATTTTTTTTCTTATGTTTGTCCTAGTTTTTGTATATAAAAAGAAAAATATTTTTTTTATATATATAGAAAAACAAAAAACAATTTTCTTTTTTTTCCCTTTTTTTTGTATACAATTCAAATAGTTCATCATTATTTTTGTAGCAAGAAATTTAGTTCAATTACTGCTTTGTTTGGTTTTATCTAGTGAAAAAACATAATTCTTCCGTCCCAAATTAAGGGTCTATATATTTATCTTATATGAATTAAGGATACACTTAGTCAACGAACAAGATTCACTTTAGTTCACCATCGTGTTACTTGATTAGTTGATTATGTCCAAAATAGGAAATGTGATACTTCAAAAATGAATAGTGGAACAGAATGAGTATCAACAAAACTAGAAAATCCAAATTGGTATTACTTAATAAATTACATATTACTATAAGTCTAAAAATTAACTTCTAAAATGCATATAACTATAATCCAAAAGTTAACTTCTAGAACCTAAAAAACCCAAGTTGGAATTACTAGTTTCACAAACTCTTGGAATGTTTTTGTTAGATATATTATATGTGTTTTTATGTTATTAGGGAATCAAATGTCACATGAATAAAATTCAAACAGTAATAAAAATTAATACACCAAACTTACAAATCATATGAAGGAAATTAATGTCAATCCTTATGTTTCATACAATTTTCTTAGGACAAATTCATCCCCTCACCGGTGTCCAACGTTTAATGAATGTCTGTTTACGAAGATCGAATGACATTTTCGTCTTTATGGAAACGATGCTTCACTTTATAAAGATCCGGGAATCCAAATTTTATATTGTAAACTCTCACGTATTGATTCACGAATGGAAGAAAAATTGAGAGCGATTCGACTTTTAAAATTGAAGATTATTGAGAATGAAAAAGTGGTTTTCTATTTATAGAAAGGTAAACACCTTTTTCGAATAGACACATTATTCCTTGAATAATTATGCCTTTTTGATATGGTCACAACCTTTCATAAATGGACACGACTTTTTCACGAACCGTTGTGCTTATCATAAACAATTTTAAATATAATTTTCACTGAAATAAAATGTGACACCCTGCCTAATTAACCCCGGGTGATCAGTCCTAAATTAGATTAGAACAGGTTTCTCAGTTGGTTCATTCTTAGCATCACTGTCGCCTTTTTAATTACTAACCACCTAAGTGAGAAAAATTAGACTGGTGACAAATTTTATCTTTCATTAACTAAAATGAAATACGCATGCGGAAACAAAATAATATGACAATCACAATTAACTGAATTCAACCATTCATAATTAATTAAATGACCGAATAAACCATCGGTTCACAATCCAACCGAAAATAAAGACAAGCAAATACATCTCAACAAGTCTAACATAAGTATTGAATAAAACTGTGAGCAACATGCTTGAATAACTGATAGGAAATTTCTACACTAGAAATGAAAGGAATGAGGCACCTTTCAACTCCCGCAACATCCACATATACTACAACAACGGGTCCTTGGAATGAGTCAAGCATGGCGTCCCTGTGGCTGAACATCTAAAAGGTTTTTAAATTTTTTTATAGCAAGGGTTAGTACCCAAAATATTTGGAAAAGATTTAGCAAATGATTAACTTGCAGTAATAAGTAAATATGCATGCTCTCCATATTTTAGTTAGTGTCGCACTCATTGAAGACATCCTCACCCCTCCTCTAATGTGAACTACTAACGCCTTAATAATTTTCCCTTAGTTATATATCTCATAACTAGATAATTTATATAACTCCTTGCAACCACCCTACTCTAACCGAGTGTGCCACAATTATGATTTCTAAGTTATTCTCAACATTAACTTAATTAATCATTTCCCTTTTTAAGTTCATATAATTTTCACACCCATTATATGTAATACCATTCACAGCCTGTAGTAATTGTACCCGTATATAATTATTTATCTCATTATATACGTATAATCATACTACAACATTCACATAAAAACTGAAATAATAATTAATAATAACATCCTCCCGAGTAATAACTCACCGGATGTAAATTCTCTAAAGTGCTATACCACTAGGTATGTTCACATAACCTAGTTACCCAAGTCAGAATCGCTCACTAACTTGGTGAAAACATATAATTGGAGGCGGTCATATTCCTTCCCTGAAAGTGAGATGCCCCTCACCCATATAACGGACGCTATGACCTGAAAATATACTCGCCTTACTCCTCAAGCTAGGGGATTCATCCACTACGCGCAACCTACCCCTATAGCACTAGAGTATATAATAATAATATCTACTCACTGATATTAATGTGTAACACCCCGTAATTTTGAGAATTTAATATTCAATTATTTTGGGAGTTATAAAAATATTTAAATTGGAGAAACTTAAATTCCTGAGTTGGAGAAATTATTTGAATGGGGCGAATTATTTATAATTGGCGACTTTTAAGTTTATTTGTTCGAAATCTTGTGTGTCGTATTTTGAGGTCAAAATTGGAGAATGTCATAAAGTATTTTGGATGAAAATTCTGAGTGCACGGTTGAGTCCGGATGGGTCGAGATAGTCAGAAAAGAGTGCCCGGGGGTAGTAATTGGGTCTCGGTGTATTTTTGGGCCTAGCCGGGCCCACACGGGATGAGTTGGGCCATTTTAATTAGGCCCATATGGCCAAAAATGGGATTAAGGGTTTTTAACCTAAGTAAGAGACTAGGGAATGGTAGTCAACACAACTCTAAACCTAGGGTTTGAGAGGGAATTTGGGGGAAAGCAAATCAAGAGCCAATTTGGGGATTTTGGAGCCAAATTAAGGGACTACACCAACGGATCAGACTCTACGAACAATTCCAGGCAAGTGGTTAACTGTTGTGATTCCTAAATTGATGATAATCAATTCATATCATAGTGTGTGTATAAGAAAATTCGTTTTGGGTGTGTAACCAAAATTAAAATTGGGTTTTTGGAAATTGATATACCTTAATGGGAGGGTGAGATTTATTGTGTCTATGATTATAGAATGTAGAGGAATGAATAGTATGTTAAAACCAGTAAGAATTAATGGTTAATTGCTCTTTATATGAATGAAATTCGTATTGGAGATTTGAAACCCGGATAAAATCTAAATCGGGAAAACATTGGAATTAATGGAAATTGATGATGAATTAAGGTCTTTAGGATGTTTAGACCCTTTTATTATATGGAGGATATGTTAATTGTATTTGGGTAAGGGTTTAGATTGAGAATCAAAGCTTTAGGGTTCGTCCATGGCCGACAGTGGGCTGGAGAAGACGACTTCTGGAATGATCGATCGATCGACCCAGGGGGTTCGACCGATCGATGCTACAGAAATTTTGGCAGTGACGTCAGTTTTAATTACTTGGAAATAATTATTGAGAAATGGATTTTGGGTTGATTTTACATGTTGAAAATGGACCAAGTGGGCGAGTCCGGGTATGTGGGTAATTATAGGTAAATATAATTGGGAAATTTGATGGAGATGAATGTGTGACACATTAGTGGGCGAATATGTGGGAATGAAATTCTGAGATGTAAAAATGGACTAAGTGAGTGAGTCCGGGTATGTTGGTTAAGTGACACGAAAGTATTATATTAATTATTGAGAGGGTAAATTAATTTAGAGTCGGAACATAGACTCGAGAAATAGTAAGTTACGGGCCAAGTGAGCGAGTCCGGGTATAATGGTTGGGCGACACCAAGTATTAAATTAATTAATTTAAAATTAATTAAATTAGAGTCGGACCGTATACTCGGGAAAGTATTAAATTAATTAATGTGAGATTAATTAAATTAGAGTCGGACTGTAGACTCGGGAACGTATTAAATTAATTAATGTGTAAATTAATACTGAGAGTCGAACCACAGACTCAGATTGGTATAAATTAATTAATGTGTAAATTAATTAAATGAGAGTCAGACCATAGACTCGGGGGAAATATTATATTAATTGAGATGTGAATTAAATATATTAGAGTCGGACCACAGACTCGGGATAATGATAATTTAATAAGTGAGAAAATTTATTTAGTTGAGTCAGGCCAGAGACTCTGGAAATTACAGGCTAGTGTTACGGGTTGTGAGTACGCGGTGAAGCCAGGGTTTGTTTTATATATATATATACGGTGTAGTGATAGTGTATATATATATATATATATATATATATATATATATATATATATATGTGTGTGTGTGTGTGTGTTTGTGTGTGTGTGTGTGTGTGTGTGTGTGTGTGTGTGTGTATTGTGTGTGCTATTAAATATCAGTGACTAGATATTTATTTAATATATATACTCTAGTGCTATCAAGGGAGGTTGCGCGATGTGGGTGAATCCCCTAGCTTGAGGAGAAGGGTGAGTATATCACCAGGTCATAGCGTCTGGTATATGGGTGAGGGGCTTATCTCACTTTCAGGGAAGGAATATGACCGCCTCCACTGCGTTTATATTTTGGGCAAGGTTGAGCGATTCCAACTTGGGTAACTAGGTTATGTGAGTACACCTAGTGAGATGGCACTTTAGAGGGAATCATCCGGCGAGGGTATACTCGTAGTGATGGATATACGTATGATATATGTGTGGATGTTTTAGTAAAAGTACGTATATAATGGTATTAAATATTATATGCGGATAATAATACAGTGTGTGATATATTTACTTTATATAACTTGTGACACAGTTATATGCTATTATTTAAGAAGGAATTAATTAAGTTAATTGGTGAGATAACTTATAATTCATGAATAATTATACTCGAGTTAGAGTAGTATGGTAAGGGAAGGTTATACCAGGACTAGTTGGACGGGGTAGTACAACTAGGTGGGGTTAAGGTAACCGTCAGGTGTGCACAATAGTGGAGGGGTGAGAATGTCCTCAAGAGAGTGCGACACTAACTTAAATATGAAGCGCATTCATGCATTTTAAATTACTACAGTTAATTCACTTGCTAAATATTTTGGGTTCTAACCCTTGCTATAAAACTATTTTCAAAACCTTTTAGGATTCCAGCCACATGGACGCCAGGATTGATATTTTATTCCAGGGACACGGAGCTGCGGCATATGTGGATGCTAGCAGGAGTTTGGATTAGACGCATTGTTCATTCATTCCTAGAGTAGGAATCATTTATCAGTTTCAGTTTTATTTAGGGCTTGTCGCCCAAACTTCTCAGTACAGTTTTCAGATGTATTTATTCAGGTGTTGAATATTTGTATTGGATTATTTCACTTTGGTGGCCGATGGTTTATTCGACAAGTAATGTAATTAATTATTCAGTTGATTTTTATTCAGTTGTGTGAATGGTTTATATTTTTTCCGCATGTATTGTTTTGTTAATGAAAAAGTTAAAATTTGGCACCAGCTTTTGGAATACTAGGTGGTTAGTAAGTTTTAAAAAGTTTTCGACACTGATGCTAAGGATGAACCAACTGGGATTCTAATTTTAATTTGGTATATGACTGATCACCCGGTATTTTATTAGGCAGGGTGTCACATAATGCACACACGATATATATATACTATCGCACACCATATATATATATATATAATATTAATTATCCCGGCTATACTGTTTACTAAGTCCGTAACAGAAGCCTATTCAGATTATTATGAGATTATGGTCCAACTCTAACTATTAATTAATTTGCACATTATTTAATTAAATTACTTTTGGTGTCGTTCCAACCAATATATTCGGACTTACTCTCGTGGCCCGAAATAAAACTATACCCGAGTCTAAATCCCCGACTCCAAATTATTTAGCCTTCATTCTAAATAAAATTAATGTCTTGGTATTGCTCACCCAATATCCCCGGACTTGCCCACTCAATCCGTATTTAATTGTTTTGAAATATTATTCCCAAAATTTAACCATAGTGCGTCACACACAAATTTCCTCCAAATCCCAATTTATTTTTCCTCACAATTAAATTTGATTATACCCCCATGTTGGTTTCTCATTACCTAAGGCATAGGAAAATATTTTAAAGTTATTTTCCCTTATATATACAAACTGGCCGAACTGCCAGAAATTGCCGACCATCGATCGATCGACCCCCCAACCCTCGATTGATCGATCGAGCAGGTCATCATCTTCTCCGAGCTGCCTGTTTCAGCCATGGATGAAATTCTAAAAACCCTAACTTCATCTACCAGTAAACACAAGCATTCTCATCAACAAAATATACTAAAAACCTTATAAGGTACCCCCCCCATAAAGTCCACAAATACCATTTAATTTACGTTCTCTACTGTTTTCACAAATTGGGGAAAAATCCGATTTAATCTTTAACCCATTTAAACATCAAATCCTTATCTCAAATTTGTTTTTAATTCCTCCGGTTTACACATCATACCAGATATATATGCTAATCTAAGAATTTACAAGAATTTCTATACAATTTAGAAATCAGAATAAAGGTTCACAAAACCCCATGTTTATACCCTTAAAACCCCAAAATAAATTTCTTTGATTTCACACATCACATGAATATGAATTGAAATACAGTTTAAATGCTACAGTAAGTTAACCACTTACCTTATGATTCGTAGGGTCTGATTTTGAGTTGTGGCTTCCCAAGGTTGAAGATGAACACCTTTGATTTGGCTCTCATTTGTCCCCAAAATCTGTCTTTAACTGCTCTTAGAGTTTCCTAATCCCTTACGTATTTTCTAAACTCAATTCAGTCATTTACTTATTTCTTATAATTGTTTAATTAGGCTAAATCCCGTTTTTTGCCTAATGGGTCAAGCCTAAGTGACCCAAATGCCCCCGTGTGGACCCAGCAATGCCTACAAACGCCCCGTGACCCGTTTACTACCCCTGAGTATACTTTTCTGACTATCTCGGCCCATTCGGACTCAACCGTACACTCAAAATTGGCATTCGAATTAATTTATAAAAATTCTTATCTCACACCCAAATTAGTATATACCGACTCCCGACTAAGATAAGTATATAACGTATCATAAATACCCAAAATGATGTAAATAAATTATTACTATTCATTTAGTAATTAAATTTCCCTAAATATTAACCATTCACGCCCCGATTAATACTTAAATATATATTTTCATAATTAATTCATTTAAAATTACGAAACACAAGTAATTTTGAATTCTCGAATTAATTAAATAATAAATGCACAAAAGTACGAGGTGTTACATACTTCCCCCCTTACAAAGAATTTCATCCCCGAAATTAGGTCGTACCTGTGGTGAAAAGCTCTGGATATTGTTCTCGCATATCCTCCTCCCGCTCCCAGGTAGACTCGTCAACGTTGTGATGACCCCACTGTACTTTAACTAGTGGAATAACCTTGGATCGTAACTTTCACTCACTATGGTCCAGAATAGCCACCGATCTCTCCTCATATAAGATGTTGGGCTGTAAATCAATTTCCTCTACTAGAATGTGCCAGAAGGCCCTCTCGCTCCTTCGATACTTCTTCAGCGATGCCACATGGAACACATCGTGTATCCGCTGAATATGCTCTGGCAATCCCAGTCTATACGCTACCGGTCCCACCTTATCAATAATAGGAAAAGGTCCCACATACCTCGGTGCTAACTTACCCTTCTTGTCGAACCTCATCACCCCTTTCATAGGGGACACCCGGACTAATACCTGGTCCCCAACCTCTAGCTCCACATATCTCCGTGAAGCAACAGTAGAACTCTTCTGCCTATCCTGAGCTATCCGAATCTTCCCTCGGATCAACTCTATCTTGGCAGACGTCTCCTGGATAATCTTCGGCCCCAACAGCTTATTGTCCCCCACCTCTAACCAACAAGCGGGTGAACGCCAAGGTCTCTCGTACAGTGCCTCGAACGGTGCCATGCCGATCATGAATTGGTAAGAGTTGTTATACGCGAACTCTACCAAAGGAAGATATTTCTACCAACCTCCCCCAAAGTTTAATATGCACATTCTGAGCATATCTTCCAGCATCTGATTGACTCTCTCAGTCTGCCCGTCGGTCAGTGGGTGGTAGGCTGTGCTCAAACGTAACTCCGTGCCCATGGCCTCCTGAAAGCTCTGCCAAAAGTGGGCCATAAAAATTTTGTCTCTATCAGACACAATATTTATCGGCTCCCCGTGTAGCTTAACAATCTCTGCTATGAATAGCTGCGCATAGCGCATCGTCTCAAAGTCTGTGCGAACCGGCAGGAAGTGGGCCACCTTGGTCAACCGATCTATAATGACCCATATGGAATCGTGACCCCTCTGTGATGTAGGTAATCCTATAATGAAGTCCATTGAGATGATTTTCCACTTCCACACGGGAATATCTAGCGGCTCAAGCATCCCTGATGGCCTCTGATGGTCAACTTGCACGAGCTGACACGTTGTACATTTTGAGACAAACTCTGCTATGTCCCGTTTCATTCCTGTCCACCAATACTTTCTCCTCATATCCTGGTATATTTTATCCCCACCGGAATATACGCGAATCTTGAACCATGGGACTCTGTCATAACAGCGTGCCTTAACTCCTCATCCTCTAGCACAATTAACCTCCCATTAAGGCGTAGGCCTCCTTCTGAGCTGATCGAGTAACTCTCTGCTCCCTCAGCTAACAACTGGCTCACCCTATCTCGGCAGACCTGATTCTCTGCTTGAACCTTCAGAACCTGCATAATGATCTCGGGTGTGATGGATAACGCTGACATGCAGACCCTGGCTACATCATCCTCATGTCGAAGGTCTCTCCACTTCGCTTTCCAGACTTTTGATATTTCCCCCGTTGATCTCTGGCTCAATGTGTCTGATACCACATTAGCCTTACCAGGATGATACTGAATATCAAACTGGTAGTCCTTCATGAATTTTAGCCACCTCTTCAACCTCATATTCATATCCTTCCGTGTGAAGAGATACTGAAGTGATTTGTGATCCGTGAATAAAGTGAACTGCTCTCCTAGAAGATAATGTCTCTATATCCTCTAAGCAAAAATAACCGCTGCTAGCTCCAGGTCGTGAGTGGGGTAATTCCTCTCGTGGGCTTTAGCTTTCTGGATGCATACGCTATAGCCCTTTTCTCCTGCTGAAGCACACCCTCAAGTCCCTGTAAGGATGCGTCAGTGTAAACCCGATACTCTAATCCCCCCTTCGATAATGCAAGTACGGTTGCAGATGTCAACTTGTCCTTTAGCTCATCGAAATCTAATTGACAATGATCACTCCAAGTGAAAGGTACCCCTTTCCGAGTCAGATTCGTCAAAGGGCTCGCAATCTTTGAGAATCCTTTAATGAACCTCATGTAATAATCGGCCAATCCCAAAAAACCGCGCACCTCAATTTGTGTCGTGGGCTGTCCCCACTCCCTCACCGCCGACACCTTACTCGAATCAACCGTAATACCCCGATCTGACACCACGTGTCCAAGAAACTGTACCTCCTGCAACCAAAATTCACACTTCTCGAATTTGGTATAGAGCTAGTGATCCCGTAGTGTTTGTAGAACCATTCACAGATGCTCTGCATGCTACTCCTCGGTGCGCCAGTAAATCAGGATGTCATCAATGAACATGATGACAAATTGATCGAGATACTCCCTGAAAACCCTGTTCATGAGGTTCATGAACACTGCTGGTGCATTGGTGAGCCCGAATGGCATCACCCTGAACTCATAAGATCCATACCGTGACAGGAAAAAGGTCTTAGGAACATCCTCCTTTCGGATACGCAGTTGATGATACCCTGACCTCAAGTCGACCTTGGAGAAGTAAGACTCCCCTCTCAATTGGTCAAATAGATCATCAATCCTAGGTAACAGATACTTATTCCATATCGTCACCTTGTTCATCTCCCTATAGTCCACGCATAACCGAAATGAACCATACCGCTTCTTCACAAACAATACCGGTGCACCCCACGATGATGTACTCCGCCGAATGAAACCTTGACCCAGAAGCTGCTGAATCTGTTCTCTCAACTCACGTATCTCTGAAGGGGTCATATGGTATGGGGCTCGAGCAATCAGCGTCGTCCTCAGTGCTAAATCGATCACAAACTTGATTTCCCTGCTGGGTGGCAACCCTGGTATTTCCTGGAACACATCCTCAAAGTCCCTCACTACTGGGATTGATTCCAACGAAATCACCACCTCCTGTGATGTTTCCTCCTCGATGTAATATAAGTGCGTGCGTGACCCTCCCTCAGGTAACGGCATCGCTATCAAGAACATCTCCTGTCCTGGAATGGAGAACACGATTGTCCTATCGTAATAATCCACAGTCACCCGATAACCTGCCAACCAATCCATACCCAGGATGACATCATACCCCTCCATATCTAACATTAAGAGGTCTACTGCTAAACTAAGCCTCCCAATCAAAATGTCCACCCCCGAAAAATCGAGTGAATCAAAGCCCCAAAGACTACCCGCAGTCTCTAATAACCTAGCCCGTTCAGCAAAATTATATTTAATGAGTGAATGCGATGCTACCGTGTAAAAAAGAATACTACCCTCATAACCATGAATGAGAAACATACCCTCAACTGCTGGTGGCACCTGTTGTGTTGGAGGATTGGGAGCATCCCAGACGTTATACACACGCCCGTAGTGCATTTGTCCCTACTGCGATGGGGCAGGTGGAACTGGTACTGCTGGCAACATCTGTCCCTGTTGGGCATCCTGCTGATGACCTCTGCCCCTCTGTGGGCACTCTCTTTTGAAGTGTCCTGGCTGGCCACAGATAAAATAGCATTTCTGACCGTCCCCCTTTCGTTGGCTTTGTTGTCCCTGACGTGGCTGTCCCTGCTGGCCTCCCCCATTGTTCCCTTGGCCCTGACGGCCCTGAGGAACTTACTGCTGTTGATTCAGGACCGGCTGCCCATGCCTGAACCCCTGTCCTCTCGGTCAGAACCCACCAGGCCTAAATTTCTTAGTCTGATTCCCTTGCTGACTCCCAAGTTGCTGCTGAGTACCACTCGTGTCACCACTAGTAACTGCCTTGCCCTACTGGCTCGGCTCCCCTACTTTCTTGCTCCCCTTTGCATAGAAGCGATGATCCTGACAATGTATTAGTGCGACATTAACGACATCTGTATAAGTCACTAACGTCGAATTTCCAATCAAATGCTGCCTGATCCGCCAGACTAAGCCATCTATAAATCTCGATTTCCTTCGCTCCTCATCGCTCACCTCATTTGGTACAAAGTTTTCCAAATGGGTGAACTCTTCCTCATAGTCTGCCACTGACCGGTCACCCTAAACTAAATCACTGAAATTCTTCCTCATCTCAGCCTCTACCACTGGTGGAAAGTATTTCCGGTCGAACCGCACCCAGAATTCTGCTATCATCATCAAATCCCGCTCCTCAATGGTGGTAACTGACTCCCACCACTGTAAGGCTGCCCCCAACAGACGAAAGGTAGAAAGCATCTGTTTCTGCACATCGGTACACTCCAACATATGCAGATGGCGCTGAATGTTCTTCTTCCAGTTGCAAGCCTCTACTACATCGGTGCTACCTCGAAACTCGGGTGGGTGACCCTTCTGAAAGGTCTCCCTAACTCACTGCCAAGACGGTGGCCCCACTAGAACGTGAGATGCTAGTGCCACTGGAGGTGGAGCCTGGGGCTGTGAGAAATGAGCTGACATAGCCCGCATCGCTGTCTCGACTGCCTGAGCCACTATCACTGCCACCTGAGTAGTGGAGATTAACTTGGGTGGTGGTGGTGGTGGCGATACTCGTGGCTCCTGATGAGCCTCCCTGAGCTCATCTCTAGCCTCTATGCTCTTTGCCTCTTCGGTGGCATCTGAAAATAGATCGAATTGTATAAGTACATAATTTATACAAAAACTAATAGCAGAAAATACTATATCTCACAAGCGAAAAATGAATCAACAATCCTAATAATAGGGCTCTATAATAACCGAACGCTACGCTGAAACGTAGTAAGCCGCACAGATCCTAAGGACACTAGAACTTGATGCTCTGATACCCTATGTGACACCTCGCCTAATTAATCCTGGGTGATCAGTCCTAAATTAAATTAGAACAGGTTTCTCAGTTGGTTCATTCTTAGCATCACTGTCGCCTTTTTAATTACTAACCACATAAGTGAGAAAAAATAGACTGGTGCCAAATTTTATCTTTCATTAACCTAAATGAAATACTCACGTGGAAATAAAATAATATGACAATCACAACTAACTGAATTCAACCATTCATAATTAATTAACTGACCGAATAAACCATCGGTTCACAATCCAACCGAAAATAAAGATAAGCAAATACATCTCAACAAGTCTAACATAAGTACTGAATAAAACAGTGAGCAACATGCTCGAATAACTGATAGAAAATTTCTACACTAGAAATGAAAGAAATGAGGCGCCTATCAAACTACCGCAACATCCACATATGCTGCAGCAATGGGTCCCTGGAATGAGTCAAGCCTGGCGTCCCTGTGGCTGGACACCCAAAAGGTTTTTAAAATTTTTTATAGCAAGGGTTAGTACCCAAAACATTTGGAAAATATTTAGCAAATGATTAACTTGCAGTAATAAGTAAATATGCATGCTCTCCATATTTTAGTTAGTGTCGCACTCCCTTGAGGACATCCTCACCCCGCCTTTAATGTGCACTACTAACGCCTTAATAAATTTCCCTTAGTTATATATCTCATAACTAGATAATTTATATAACTCCTTGTAACCACCCTACTCTAACCGAGTGTGCTACAATTATGATTTCTAAGTTATTCTCAACATTAACTTAATTAATCATTTCCCTTTTTAAGTTCATATAATTTTCACACCCATTATATGTAATACCATTCACAGCCTGTAGTAATTGTACCCGTATATAATTATTTATCTCATTATATACGTATAATCATATTACAACATTCACAAACATGCTAAAATAATAATTAATAATAACATCCTCCTGAGTAATAACTCACCGGATGTAAATTCTCTAAAGTGCTATCCCACTAAGTATGTTTACATAACCTAGTTACCCAAGTCAGAATCGCTCACTAACTTGGTGAAAACATATAATTGAAGGCAGTCATATTCCTTCCCTGAAAGTGAGATGCCCCTCACCCATATAACGGACGCAATGACCTGGGAATATACTCGCCCCACTCCTCAAGCTAGGGGATTCATCCACTACGCGCAACCTCCACCTATAGCACTAGAGTATGTAATAATAATATCTAGTCACTGATATTAATGCACATACCATATATATATACTATCGCACACCGTATATATATATAAATAATATTAATTATCCCGGCTATACCGTGTACTAAGTCCGTAACACAAGCCTATTCATATTATTATGAGTTTATGGTCCAACTCTAACTATTAATTAATTTGCACATTAATTAATTAAATTACTTTTGGTGTCGTTCCAATTAATACATTCGGACTTACTCTCGTGGCCCGAAATAAAACTATACCCGAGTCTAAATCCCCGACTCCAAATTATTTAGCCTCCACTCTAAATAAAATTAACGTCTTGGTATTGCTCAACCAGTATCCCCGGACTTGCCCACTCAATCCATATTTAATTATTTTGAAATATTATTCCCACAATTTAACCATAGTACGTCACACACAAATTTCCTCCAAATCCCAATTTATTTTTATTCACAATTAATTTGATTATACCCCCATATTGGTTTCTCATTACCTAAGGCATAGGAAAATATTTGAAAGTTATTTCCCTTATATATACAAACTAGCCGAACTGCCAGAAATTGCAGACCATCGATCGATCGACCCCCAACCCTCGATCGATCAATCATGCAGGTCATCATCTTCTCCGAGTTGCCTGTTTCAGCCATGGACGAAATTCTAAAAATCATAACTTCATCTACCAGCAAACACAAGCGTTCTCATCAACAAAATATACTAAAAACCTTATAAGGGACCCCCATAAAGTCCATAAACACCATTTAATTTACGTTCTCTACTGTTTTCACAAATTGGAGAAAAATCTGATTTAATCTTTAACCCATTTAAACATCAAATCCTTATCTCAAATTCGTTTCTAATTCCTACGATTTACACATCATACCAGATATATATGCTAATCTCAGAATTTACTTGAATTTCTTCACAATTTAGAAATCTGAATAAAGGTTCACAAAACCCCATGTTTATACCCTTAAAATCCCAAAACGAATTTCTTTGATTTCACACATCACATGAATATGAAGTGAAATACAATTTAAATGCTACAGGAAGTTAACCACTTGACTTATGATTCGTAGGGTCTGATTTTGAGTTGTGGCTTCCCAAGGTTGAAGATGAACTCCTTTGATTTGGCTCTCCTTTGTCCCCAAAATCTGCCTTTAACTGCTCTTAGAGTTTCCTAATCCCTTACGTATTTTCTAAACTCAATTAAGCCGTTCCCTTATTTCTTATAATTGTTTAATTAGGCTAAATTCCGTTTTTTGCCTAATGGGCCAAGCCCAAGTGACCCAAATGCTCCCGTGTGGGCCCAGCTATGCCTAAAAACGCTCCGTGACCCGTTTACTACCCTCGGGTACACTTTTCTGACTATCTCGTACCATTCAAACTCAAACGTATACTCAGAATTGGCATCCGAATTAATTTATAAAAATTCTTATCTCACACCCAAATTAGTCTATACCGACTCCCGGTTGAGATAGGTACATACCCCATCATAAATACCCGAAATGACGTAAATAAATTATTAGCATTCATTTAGTAATTAACTTTCCCTAAATATTAACCATTCTCTCCCCGATTAATACTTAAATATATATTTTCATAATTAATTCATTTAAAATTACGACACACAAGTAATTTTGAATTCCCGAATTAATTAAATAATAAATGCACAAAAATACGAGGTGTTATATAAAACTATTATTATATTATGTCTTTTTCCAAATGATAACAACTTTTCATGAAAAAACACAAATTTTTCAAGAACCATTATGTCTATGAGAAGCAATTTTAAATATAATTTTCACTCAAATAAAACTATTATTATATTATGTCTTTTTCAAATAGTCACAACCTTTTATAAATGGACATACTTTTTCAAGACCTATTGTGTCCATCATAAATAATTTAAGATATATTTTTCACTCAAATAAAACTATTACTACAATATAATAAAATAATTTGCAAGTGTTTTTAAATAACCTTCTTTAAAAGCTTTTTCCGTTGTTCAATTGTATGAAAATTTCTTTAACATTTCAAATATGTTGGAGTTCAATTTTTATCATAGAAACTCAATAATTTTGCTACTTAATATCCATCATAAACCTCGAAAAAAATACATGTTAACATAATACAAAAGTTATCAGTTTAGCATTCCAGTATTTCTAAGTAGAAAAACATTCTGAAATTTCTGTATAAACTATTGTGTGTTAGAATTAATATTTAATTATTTAATAATTACAAAATTCGACCAAATTTTGTAATTATAATTTAAATAAACTAATTATTTCTCCTAATTAGTGTGGTCCAAATAAGGGGACGAATTTGATTAAATTAATGTATTAAGCTTAGAAAAATCATTATTCCAAAGGTCACATGACTTTTGGTATATTGTGAGTCCCTTTAGCTACTTTTGTGGATAGTAGATGATGAGTTTTTAAGAGAATTTCGCGTTCCCTTACACCCTATATATAGTGAACCAATCTCCACCATTTGGTACAGAAGAACACACAAAAATATATTTGGGCTAGGAAGGGAAAATTCGGATTTTTTGAATTTTTCATATTTTGAAATTCTGTGAGTTTTCTAAAGAGATTTTGGATCATTTGGAGGAGCTTTTCTCAAGACACATCAAGGACTACAAAAAAATCAAGTCTTAATGTAAAAAGGTATTTTTCCATTTAATTTGTAGTTAAAAAAGAATTTGTGATTGCATGATTATATTAAGATCCTATAAGAATTAATTTCATGTTATAAGTAATTCTTGAACGTTTAGGTATTTGCGCACAATACACCATGCCAGGTTCACGTGGGCAAAATTGTGTCGCTGAAAGCCGCAATCGTAGTCTTATTGAATTGGTTAGGAGTATGATAAGTTGAACTAATTTGCCTATGTTTTTGTGAATGCATGCACTTATAACTGCTGCACATATCTTAAATAGGGTTCCTACTAAGGCAGTTTCAAAACTCCTTTTGAACTATGGAAAGGTTGGAAACCCTCTTTAAGTTATTTTTGTGTTTGGGGATGTGCAGCAGAAGCACGCATTTATAATCCACATGAAAAGAAGTTGAACCCTAGAATGTTAACTTGTTATTTTATTGGGTATCCAGCAAAATCAAAAGGGTATAAGTTCTACTGTCCTAACCATACAACAAGAATTATTGAAACCAAAAATGATAAATTCATTGAACATGGTGAAGTTAGTGGGAGAAATAAAGTTCGAAATGTGATTATTAAATAAATCAAGGAAACTCCTCATCTTCCAAGAATTCTGGTTAATCACAATGAGGTTCCTTCTATTCCTATTGTTCATACTGATGTTGTTGAATCGATTACTGCTCTGAACAATAACGAAGAACAGATGGATGAAACATATACTGAACAACCACTAAATGCACCTATTATTGCAACACCACAATACATAGCATTAAGAAAATCTCAGAGAAATCGGAGATTAGCTATTTCGGATGACTATGTGGTGTATCTTAAAGAAAATGAATTTAACATTGGAGATATTGATGATCCGGTCTCTTATGAAAAAGCCGTGTCTAGCATAGATTCTAATAAATGGATTGATTCCATGAATGATGAAATAAAATCTATGGATTTTAATCAAGTCTGGGAGTTAGTCGATTTGCCTATAAGTCATATAGCTGTCGGGTCTAAGTGGATATATAAGACCAAATGCGACTCAAATGGCAATATTGAATGACATAAAACAAGACTTGTTGCCAAAGATTTTACTAAAAAAACGGCATTGATTATAGTGAAACCTTCTCTCCTATTTCAAAGAAGGAGTCACTTAGAATCATATTAGCACTAGTAGCTCATTATGACTTAGAGCTACATCAAATGGATGTTAAAATAACTTTTCTTAATAAGAGTTTAGAGGAAGAAGTCTACATGGAACAACCAAAGGGCATCATTCAAAAGGGACGGGAACACAAAGTCTGTTTGTTAAAGAAATCCATATATGGACTTAAACAAGATTCTCATAAATGGTATTTTAAGTTTCATCATACCATTACATCTTTTGGATTTAAGGAAAACACTGTCGATCGGTGTATATACCTAAAGACCAGTGGGAGCAAGTTTATATTTTTGGTCCTATATGTTGATGATTTGGTTATTGTCAGCAGTGATATTGGTTTACTAAAGGACACTAAAAAGTACCTTTCGCAAAACTTTGAAATGAAAGATTTGGGTGAGGCATCCTTCGTGATCGGGATAGAGATTTATCGTGATCGATCACGTGGATTGATAGGATTGTCTCAAAAGAATTACATTAACAAAGTTTTACGAAGGTTTGGAATGCAAAATTGTAATCCTATTAATGTTTCACTTCTAAAAGGGGAGAAATTTAGTTTAATTCAATGTCCCCAAACTGAATTGAAAAGGGATCACATGAAAGGTGGGCCATATGCTTATCTTGTAGGGAATTTATTATGTGCACAGGTTTATACTCGATCGGATATTAGTTTTTCCAGTGGGATGCTGGGCAGATATCAAAGTAATCCGGGTGACTTCCATTGGAAGGCTGCAAAGAAAGTATTAAGGTACTTGCAAGAAACCAAAGACTACATGCTCACTTATAAGAAATCCGATCACCTTGAGGTGATTGGTTATTCAGACTCAAATTTTGGAGGATTCCTTGATAGTAGGAAAAGCACTTCGGGCTATATTTACCTTCTGGTAGGAGGGACCATTTCATGGAAAAGTGCTAAACGGAATGTCATCCCTTCTTCAACTATGGAGGCTGAGTTTGTGGGTTGTTTTGAAGCTACAAATCATGGGTTATGGCTGCAAAATTTTATTTTGGGACTTAGTATTATGGGTTCAGTATCTAAGCTGCTGAAGATTTATTGTGATAATGTCGCATCAGTCTTCTTTTCAAAGAATGATAGATATTCGAAAGCAGCTAAGCATATTGAGATGAAGTATCTATCTGTCAAAGAAGAAGTTCAGAAACAAAGTATGTCAATTGAACATATCAGTACTAATGATAATATAGAAGATCCTTTAACGAAAGAGTTATCTCCGAAGATATTTTTGCAACATGCTAAAGAGATGGGTCTCGAGTAGTTAATTGTGTAATCGTTATTTGCCTAGTTATTTGACACAACTTTTGATATCAATAAAGAGTTTCTGAATTCTAAATTTCTGTCTTAATTATATACATGCATGTGAATGACCGAATGTGACAGAAATAGTCTTTTGATAAGGACATTATGAGACCATTATGATAACTCACACATTTATCCTTATTAAATATGACATTGATGGCGTGGTACATGAAAGGAATCATGCTCTTGAATTAGTGTGGAACCACCATGACTCACACTAATGAAGTATTTAGTTAAGGTGCTTGATGATGTTCTAAGATACTTGCGCAACTTTTGTTAATTAATTCGTTATGTATAACCTTATTAGGACCAAGTGGGAGATTGTTAGAATTATTATTTAATTATTTAATAATTACAAATTCGGCCAAATTTTGTAGTTATAAATTAAATAAATTAATTATTTCTCATAATTAGTGTGGTCCAAATAAGGGGACGAATTTGATTAAATTAAAGTATTAATCTTAGAAAAATTATTATTACAAAGGTCACATGACTTTTGGTATATTGTGAGTCCCTTTAGCTACTTTGGTGGATGGTAGATGATGAATTTTAAAGAGAATTTCGGGACCCCTTCCATCCTATATATACTGAATCAATCTCCACCATTTAGTACACAAGAACACACAAAAATATATTTGTGCTAGCAAGGGAAAATCCCGATTTTTCAAATTTTTCATATTTTGGAATTCTGACTGTTTTCTAAAGAGATTCTGGATCATTTGGAGAAACTTTTCTCAAGACATATCAAGGACTACAAATAAATCATGTCTTAATGAAAAAATGTATTTTTTCATATAATTTATAGTTAAAAACGAATTTGTAATTACATAATTATATTAAGATCCTATAAGAATTAATTTCATGTTATGAATAATTCTTATTATATTATATTGTGCAATAAAACATCCTCAACCTATCTTTGCAAATAACTCTTGAATATCCCAATAACCTAATAAAATAAGGGGAAAATTTTATTTTTATTTTTAATCATGTCATGAGCAGAACCTTCAACAAAAATATTACTTAAATATGAAAATCCCGTATATGATCACATTCCAATCAAAAAGCTTAGACTCTAACATTATAATCAAATCAGATTTAACGAGGAAATTAAGAATTACAAATGATTGGAATTGCGATTTGTCAACAAAGAAATTATAAAATAATTCTTAACAATATTTAGAAGGGCAAATAAGTCATTTATCAACAAAGAATAATTTAAACAATATAAATTTGAATCTGACGAAGTTGGTTAGAAGTTGCCTCCAAAGTTCAATACAAATAAAAAACATCAAAGTCAACTCCCGAAAATAACATAGTTAATCGACAAATTTGTAATTCACAAAGTCGGATTTGGAAAGGGCAGTATTGAAAGATCTAGGCCTTCTTTTGGTCGAAATTTATCATCTGTTTTCATCATGTAAGACCTTGTTTTTTCCTTTTTTTCATTTTGCTGATATATCATATATGTTTGCAAATTGCAATTGCATGCACGTTAAACACATGTAGATCTGGACTTGAATGATTTAATGAATTTAGGTTCGTCTTCATTTTTGATTTTCTAGAGCTTGTTGTCTAATTACGCCGATCACCATTTTGTTAGGAGGATTTTCTAAAGATTGATTTTTTTTTTTAAATTGCCACATGTTTTCGGCTGTATTCATCCCCTACATTTATTCATGCTAGATTTGGATTTGATTAATGTTATTATTGGATTGGGTGAAAAAAATATTTATAGCATTATTTTTTTGTCAGGTTGTACTTTAGGCAAACCTAGAGAAATTAAGACAATCAAACTCTGCTGAAAGTTGGAAAATATGGAATGTTTACAATTGCAGAGTGGAAATCAACACACTTAAATGCACACTGGGACACTTGTAAGGGTCGTTCCACGAATTACAACACTAGGCCGGATCACTTTAGGGGTGAATACAGGTGAATAAAGCCTTAGTACAACCTGTCTGATAATGAACATTTTGTCTAAAAATCCATTTGTCAAAGAAAACTTTCCTAAAGTATAAGCTGATAAAAAAAGATTTTCATAATTTTTTCCCCACCCACTCCAACAAAACACATCCAGGGATTTGTTTCATCCTTGTTCATCATTTGCTTAATTAAGAGAAAGAAGAAGGTTTATGAGAATTTACTTTTCAATCCTTATTCTGAATTGGAAGTTTGGAGATTTTTTTTTTTTTTGCTTCCTAGTCGGCCGTATGCTATGCACAAGCCTCCCGCGTAACTGCAGTGCTTGGGAGAGGCGGATGTCGTCTGACCTTACCTTCATATATGGAGATGTTGCTACCAAGTCTCGAACTCGAGGTCAACCTAGCCTTTATATCATACTAAGAAACCCTATACATACTAGTGAATTACCTGAGCATGTTACGCTCCAAATTTATACGTATGATAAATTATCTGTGTTTACAACACTACCGTGTCTACGCCATTGCTCAAGTCCATGGTTACATCAAATTTACCATGCTTATGACAAATTATGCCATTATTCAAGTTAGTGCCTAAGACACCGTAGGTTTGTGCCAACTGCGATTTACCAGTGCTTACGATTCATCGTTGTGCCTGAACTACCTGTGCTCGTCTCATTCTAAAGAGGTATCTGTGTCAAATTATTTGTTGTGCCTTTGGGTAGATGTAAACCAATGTTGGTTAGATTGGTGGACTAGCAGTAGCCTTTCTCACTAGAATTTTGAAAATTTATTAGCATATGATAATGTGGAGACTTTCCCTTCAACATTGTTGTTCTTGGTATATTTTGACCCTCACCACTCTCGTTCTCGAATTCTCTTTCTTTCTTCAGGACTTTCATTTTTTGGATATACCCACTAGGAATTTTTCATGAAGTAGAAGTTGAGGAGAGGGAGAGGGTGATGTGTGTGGAAAAATGGGGACGTGTGGATTTAAGGCAAAAATCAAAATAGTGCTAATAGTATTTTAATGTTAAAATAAGGAGGAATAAGGAATATTCCCGTAATGAGTTCGGGTCATTATAATAGTTAATGTGGGGATTGTACGAGTATTTTATGTTCTTTGTATTTAAATATATTCTACACCTTGTTGTGTCATGAGGGAACCACCCTTTAGCGATGTCACCCCTGACATCACATGAATGTTAAAATATTCTCAACAAGGTAGGGTATCTATCATTAGAACCTTCCCCTATATATATATGGTGTATATACCCTTTCGGGGAAATCATTCAATTACCACATATTTTAGAGAATGAAGATTAGAGTCCTGAGTATTTCTTGTTGTTAAGTAGATGTCATCGGTGTAATTGTGATTTGAGAGTAGCTTTGCATAACCATAATCCTAGTTGATCGAACGCCCTTTTTCATTCTTGTGTTACTCGGTCCTTGCAAGCTTTGTAGCTCGCAAAAAGTGGAAATAATCTTCACATTTGCTTTTTAATCTTTTTGACAAGGAGATAGCTAGTTCTAGACATTTCAAAAGTGAACGTGGGAGCTGTTCCGAGACCATCAAAGATTCAAAATGAGCTGAGGGTGCCTAATATTTTAAGTTGCAAGAATTGATTGATTTTCTGCCCTGGGTATATCATCTTTTCATTCAATTTCTCGATTTATCATTGGTATGCTACTGTGCTTCCAGCTTCTTCCCGCGACAGTCATTGGTCTCACGTTTCTCCTGGGTGTGGGTATTGGAGGTTTTGGTGATGGCCAAATGATGATGCAGCGAAATATGAGTTTTGAGCATTTTTTTTCTATACTCTATAACTTAATAAGTGAATGACTGCATAGCAAAATATGGGTATGCGTGAATATGTTATCTTTAAAATTCAAGAAGTCATGTTCCGAATTAATTCTAGGTGGGATTTGGGGAAAGCTCCTCATAATTTTCAAAGTATTTAATAATTTTATAAATTTAGTCCATGTACTAAAAATACCATGAAATATGGTGCCGCTAGCGCGGACAAAAAAAATGAACTCCTAACTCTAAAGGGACCACACAAATAAGTGTTATTGTACTATAGGGACTAGACTTATAAACTTGAAAAGTATTGTCCTAAAAATTCAAATATAGAAAGAAACATGACCTTTACTTTAATTCTCTATTAATTCAAATTGCTATATGTTATTGTCAAAATATCATTCATGCATCCACACACATCATATGATGTTCTGAAGGATTATTTTAAAGGCTAACTTTATATGAACTTTCTATTTCTTTAAGAAATATTTTATATCAATGTACGATTCTTGTACATTTTATATTAATTTTTTTATATGTAAAATTTGCTTAATAGTATGTTATGCCGTCATTGGATAACAATCTCGGGTCTGCCATCGTCTACGATACTACCCAATAGATATTTAGGAAAATATAATTAATTGTTCAATATTTTTTTTAGAATTTTAAAAATTATTATATTTGTGGGAAATGGGTGTTTAGAAATTTAGCAAGCTCAATAGCCCTTACTGGGCAAAACCAAAATATTATCTTAAGCGGGGCCATAACTTGTTTCTGTTGGAGTGGTGCATTAATGGACATTAAATGTGCAACCACCTAAGACTTACGCTACTATAGGTGGTTGATAAGATGCATTAATGGATATTGAATGTGTAACCACCTAAGACCTAAGCTACTATAGGTGGTTGGTGGGATGCAATCTTTACCATCCATCTCATTGTTGATCCAATCGATGTGGTGAAAGCTAAGAAGCTATAAATAAGACTCTCTTGAGAAGGATTAAACACACCAAAACATCAACACAACAAATAAAGTAAGAAGAGTTAGAGAGTGAGAAAGAGTTCATTTGGAGTTTTGAGTATACACATTTGTGTAGAAAAATACACATTGTGTTTTTCATTTGCAGTGTATTTGTGAGAGTCTCTTTTGAAACTCATTTGCAATAGTGAATTGATCTGAGTGTCAGTGAACGTAGCCAAATTGGTGAACCACTTAAATATTTTGTCTTCCCTTATGTGTGTCTTTCTACTCATTATACTTTTATTGTGAGTGTGACATATTATTATTTGGGGTTACAGTCAGTATCATTTGTTGACACGCTTCCGCACAACAAATTGGTATCAGAGCCAAGGTCCTCCGATCTAGGCATTTTGGATATTTTTTTTGTGGAGAAATAACTATACATATAGTACTATTCATACGATTACTATTCACAACCGAAAAAAATTTCTAAATTTGGAATTTTTTCGTTTGCATTTTTTTGTGACTATGATCGTTTGAAAAATGGTAACCGCAAAATTTGAAGTAGAAAAATTTGATGGGCAAAGAAATTTCAGCATATGACAATGTGAAGTTATGGATGTCTTAGTCCAACGAGAGCCGAAAATTGCTCTTGGAGATATGCTAGAAGACATAAAGGAAGATGACTAGAAAAAAATCAACCGCAAGGCTTGTGGTCATATTCGTCTTTATCTCGGCACTGATAAAAAATATCCTTATATGTGCGAGACCTCGGCACAAAAATTATGGAAGCAACTGGAGGACAAGTACATGACGAAGAGCATTGAAAATCGACTCTATTTGAAGAAAAAACTCTTCCAGTTCCAATATGCAGAAGGTATTTCTATGTCTGAGCATCTGGACAATTTTAACAAAATTATTGATGATTTGCAAAATTTGGATGTTGAAATTAACAATGAGGATAAAACACTGTTAGTGCTAAATTCTCTAACTGACTCGTATGAACATCTCATTACCACGCTATTGTACGGAAAGGAGGAAATAAAATATGTTGAGGTCTCCAATACCTTAATGAATAATGAGGTTCATAAGAAGGATAAAGAGGTATATAGAGACTCAACATCTGAAGCGTTGACGGTTCATGGAAGAATAAATGAAAAGAAGAATGGCAACCGTGGAAGATTTCGATCTAAATCGAGAGGTGGAGCATCAACTTCGGGTAGAAGAACTCCTGCAAAAGATGAATGCGCCTTTTGTCACCAGAAAGGGCATTGGAATAAATATTGTCATAAGTTAAAGAAGGACACGAAGAACCCCGCTGCAAATGTTGCGGCGAGTGACAATAAAGATTCTGAATTTGCTTTGTCTATTTCACCATTTGGATCCAGTTCCCAGGAATGGATTTTGGATTTGGGTTGTTCCTATCACATGTGTCTCAATAGGGAGTGGTTTTCTAGCTTTAAGGAGCTAGATGGTGGAGCTGTTTTAATGGGCAATGATCATGCTTGTCAAACAAAAGGGATAGGAAAAATCCGACTGAAGTTGCATAGTGGAATAATCAGAGTGCTGGAAGACGT
This sequence comes from Sambucus nigra, assembly GCA_949130495.1. Lineage (NCBI taxonomy): Eukaryota > Viridiplantae > Streptophyta > Magnoliopsida > Dipsacales > Adoxaceae > Sambucus > Sambucus nigra. The sequence goes on along the minus strand of OX422212.1, from coordinate 80,700,064 downwards.
TCGGTATATACCGGACCTGAAGAAATATCTTATCTCACTTGGCACTTTGACAGCTAAAGGTTATGATATCACGCTGAAAGACGATGGTCTGAAGGTGTCACATAGAGCCCTGGTTGTGATGAAAGGAACGAAAAAAAGTAACTTGTATTTTCTCCTTGGAAATACAGTTACAGGTGCAGCGGCAGTCTCAAAAGGTTCAGAAGAGGTTGCATCTGATGCTACGAGATTATGGCATGTACGCATGCAGGAGAGAAGGCTTTGCAGGGATTACTGAAGCAAGGTTTATTGAAAGGTGCTAAGACATGTAAGCTTGTATTTTGTGAACATTGTGTTCTGGACAAGCAGACAAGAGTAAAGTTTGGCACAGCTGTACATCGTACAAAGGGGACTCTTGATTATGTTCACACAGATGTTTGGGGACCTATTAAAGTTTCATCTTTGGGAGGTAAGCATTATTTTATATCTTTTGTGGATGAATTCTCTAGACGAGTTTGGGTGTACACAATGCAACATAAGAATGAAGTTTTGAAGATTTTCTTAAAGCGGAAGAAGTTGATCGAGACCCAAACTGGTAGAAACATTGAAGACTCAGGTCAGACAATGGCGGTGAATATAAGACAGAGCCATTTCTGCAAGTATGCTAGGAAGAGGGGATCGTGCGACACTTCACAGTAAGAGACGCTCCATAATAAAATGGGGTGGCTGAACGTATGAATCTCACTTTACTGGAGAAGGTGTGATAGATGTTATCCAATGCTGGTTTAGGCAAGACATTTTGGGATGAAGCTGTTACATATGCATGTCACCTCATTAATAAGTTACCTGCAGCTGCAAATGAGGACAAAAAACCCATGGAGGCATGGTCGGGAAAATCTGCTACAAATTATGATTCTTTACATATTTTTGGCTCCCCTGCATATTTCCATGCTAGGTAAAGCAAGTTGGATCCTAGATCTAAGAAAGCCATATTCTTGGGCTTTAGTAATGGAGTGAAGGGGTAAAGACTTTGGTGCCCCGAGACGAAAAAGATCATAAATAGCAATCATGTTCTGTTACAGCTAATAGACCAGAAAAGAAAAAAGGAAACCTGGATGGCTTATTACTGACATGGTGGCATATGCACTACCTATAGTTGAAGATGACATTCCATCTACTTACAAAGAAGTCGAAAGAACACCAGAAAGTGTAGATTGGAAGAAGGTGATGGACGAGGAGATACAGTCTCTTCATACGAACCAGACTTGGGAGTTAGTCCAACTTATAAAATAGAAGAAAGCCATTAGGTGCAAGTGGGTATATGCCAAGAAGGAAGGCTCCTCGTAGAAAGACAATGTAAGATTCAAGGCTAGGTTAGTGGCGAAAGGCTACGCGCAGAAGGAAGGGATCGATTATAACGAGGTATTTTCCCCGGTTGTGAAGTATTCTTCCATTCGTATTTTGCTAGCATTGGTTGCGTAGTTTAATCTCGAGTTGGCACAATTTGATGTGAAAACTGCATTCTTACATGAAGATTTTGAGGAGGAAATTTATATGACTCAGCCAGTAGGGTACAAGGTTGATGGTAAAGAAAATTAGGTCTGCAAACTAAGAAAGTCGTTATATGGGTTGAAGCAAAGTCCAAGGCAGTGGTACAAGCGATTTGATTAGTTTATGTTTGGGCAACAGTACACAAGGAGCCACTATGATCATTGTGTGTATTTTCTTAACCTTCGTGATGGATCCTTTATTTATTTGCTCTTATATGTTGATGATATGTTGATTTCTTCTAAGAGTAAGGTGGAAATTGAAAAATTGAAAATTCAGTTAAGTCATGAGTTTGAGATGAAGGATCTAGGCGAGGCGAGGAAAATACTTGGCATGGAGATTAGCAGAAATTATTCCAAGGGCATTATTTGTTTGTCACAAAAATAGTATTTGAAGAAGGTGTTACAACGTTTTGGTATAGATTCTAAAACCAAACCTGTAAGTACTCCATTGGCCCCACACTTCAAGCTAAGTACCATGGAATCCCCACAAATAGATGAGGAACGTTCAGAAATGGCTCATGTTCCCTACGCTAATGAAGTGGGAAGTTTGATGTATGCAATGGTGTGTACGAGACTCGATATTTCACAAGTTGTTAGTATGGTGAGTAGATACATGCATGATCCAGGAAAAATGCATTGGCACGCTATGAAATGGATCTTACGGTACATCCATGGTACTGTTGATTTTGGTTTGAAATTTGAGAAGGATTCACGTGCTCGTCAGCATGTGTTTGGATATGTGGATTCAGATTACACCGGTGATTTGGATAAACGACGGTCCACTACTGGTTATGTGTTTACACTAGCTGGAGGCCCAGTCTGTTGGAGATCTACGCTACAGGGTACGATGGCTTTGTCAAATACAGAGGCAGAACATATGACATCGACAGAGGCCATTAAGGAGGCCATTCGGCTTCATGGTTTAATTTCATACTTGGGAATTGTCCAGGATCACGTGGATGTCTTCTGTGATAGTTAGAGTGCCATCCACTTAACTAAGAACCAAGTTCATCATTCACGGACAAAGCACATCGACGTTCGTTTCCACTTTGTTCGAGAAATTTTAGCTGAGGGGATTATTCTCCTCAAGAAGATTGGAACCACGGATAATCCTGCGAATATGCTGATGAAGATTGTTACTAGGATCAAGTTTGAATACTGTTTAAGCTTGATCAATATTCTTCGTATTTGAACACCTTCCGGTGTATGGCGCTTATGAGCTCATTTGGAGGCTACTCGGATCATTTTGGATAATATATGGTTACGTGTTTTGGTGGAGCTTTACATATCTATGTCAAGATGGGATTGTTAATTTTTTTAGTTGGCAAAAGTTTGACAGACTGTAAAATTTTTGTCAAGGTAGAGATTGTTGGAGTGGTGCATTAATGGACATTAAATGTGAAACCACCAAAAGACCTACGCTGCTATATGTGGTTGATGGGATGCATTAATGAACATTAAATGTGCAACCACCTAAGACCTAAGATACTATAGGTGGTTGGTGGGATGCAATCTCTACCATCCATCTCATTGTTGATCCAATCGATGTGGTGAACGCCAAAAAGCTATAAATATGACCCTCTTGAGAAGGATTAAACACACCAAAACATCAACACAACAAAGAAAGTAAGAAGAGTTAGAGAGTGAGAAAGAGTTCATTTGGAGTTTTGAGTATACACATTTGTGTAGAAAAATACACATTGTATTTTTCATTTGGAGTGTATTTGTGAGAGTCTCTTTTGAAACTCATTTGCAATAGTGAATTGATCCGAGTGTCAGCGGACGTAGCCAAATTGGTGAACCACTTAAATATTTTGTCTTCCCTTATGTGTGTGTCTTTCTACTCATTATACTTTTATTGTGAGTGTGTCATATTATTGTTTGAGATTACAGTCAATATCATTTGTTGACACGCTTTCGCGCAATAGTTTCATAAAATGTATTAATATAAATAGTGAAACAACAATGTCTCAATGTAAATGGCTCATAAAAAATGTATTTCAAAAATAAGAAATTAAATAACTAAGGATTTTAATTGTTTAATAATGAGGAACCTGCCGCCTACAATTTGGACATTTAAACTTAGTCTTTTCCTGAAACTTTTAAGCCAAGTCTATGTTTGTAAATACAATAAAAATTAAATTTACAATTATGTCTAAAATTTGAAGTTAAGATTGAAAATCAAATTTTCAACTACTAAAGTCAATAGTTAATTAAAAATTAAGTCAAAAGTTTGACATTATTAATTCAAAACAAACTTTTGTGTGTGTGTGTGGGGGGGGGGGGGGGGGGGGAATTAAAAAGAGCTGTAAAACTTGACATTTATCCATGCAGCGTGTTCTGATATGCCTTAGTTTGGTTTTCTTAGTAGTTAGGGAAATTAAATGGAGCCAGAGAGAGAGAAAGGGGGGGGGGGGAGGGGGGGGAATTAAAAAAAGCTGTAAAACTTGACATTTATCCATGCAGCGTGTTCTGATATGCCTTAGTTTGGTTTTCTTAGTAGTTAGGGAAATTAAATGGAGCCAGAGAGAGAGAAAGTAGTGGGTTTAACTTGCGAAATAATAAAGTGAGTGGGGAGCCTAAATTTTAGGCTTGCGATTACTTATGACTTGGTTTTAAAATGGAGATGTGTATAAAATTTGGGGATATTCAATTGCATAAATTAAACTCATAGTCCAAGTAAAAGAAACACATGACTCCACATTTTTGTGAGGAAAAAAAAAACAAGACTCATAAATTACAAATATAATCACAGTACAGATTTGAAAAGGTTTAGAGGGGCCATGGCGCCCCTTGATCCTACTCTCGTTTCATCTCTGAGCCCTTAGGAATGGGAGGAAATAAGTATAAGTGAATTCATCTTACCATTGGCTTAGAAATTGGACATTTCTAGCTAGCTCATGTGACTTGTGTCTCTAAATGTTTTTTGCCAATCAACCTACCTTATTGTAATTGCTTAATATCACTTTGTTTTCTTGCTTATTTTGCACTCATAAAGATCTAATATATCATTTAAGCATGCCGCCAGAATCTTTGTCATACTTCACATTTGATTGTGTTAGCCTCTGAGTTGCATTTCTTGATCAAACAGACATTGAATAAGATGGGGATGTCTTTTACCAAGCTCTTTAGTTGGCTGTTTAAGAAAGAGATGCGGATACTTATGGTGGGTCTTGATGCTGCCGGTAAGACCACTATATTGTACAAGCTCAAGCTAGGACAGATTGTTACAACCATTCCTTCCATTGGTAAGTTTTTTAATTTTGAACAAATGAACAAGAAGGTAAATGGGCCCCTATCTATATTGGATACAATGAGCATTTTATTTTTTCTTGCCTTAATGTCGTTTTCCCATATTATTTTATGAATTCACAAGTTCAATGCCTCAATGTGCTGATTCACTCTCCGTGGAATGCTTTGCCAATTTTAATGTTTTCTTTTCACCTTTTTATATTCGTATTTTTCGAGTTTAATGCTTGTAGTGATATATTTTTCATGTTTAGTTCCATATTCAACATCCATTCCTACTAGTATTTAAACATATATTTATATATGTATTGTATTCAATGTTATAAAGGCTCTAGATGGGTGGTCGAAGGTCGCCTAGTGCCTAAGTGATTTTTATTTTTATTTTAAAGTATAATGTTATAAAAATCCACTATTAGCATAAACTTAACAATTCAAAAAAGTCTAAGTAGTTAATCATTGTATCAATAACAGTGCATACACTAAAGTATTAGCAAAGCCAATCCTAGGCGGGGATATTAAAACACCGAATTTATTTATTGCATTTTTAAGTTTTGGCAGAGGAACTCATTTGCATTTTTATCAGGATTTAATGTGGAGAGTGTAGAATACAAGAACATCAACTTTACTGTTTGGGATATTGGCGGCTATGCATTACGGAATCAGGTATGGGTATTGTGTTCGACACCATATGAACACGTTGACATGGCAAATATAAAAAACTAAGACACAACACGGAGATATATATATTTATAAAATTACACACGCACACACACACACACACACACACACACATATATATATATATATATATATATATATATATATATATATATATATATATATATAGAGAGAGAGAGAGAGAGAGAGAGAGAGAACCAGACTCATGTGCACACTAAGTTTGCACATCATTTTTTTAAAATAGTAAAAAAAATATTTTTGAGTTGATTTTTTTGTGTGATATTTAAACATTTCAACGGACCCATGTAAAAAAAATCAACTCAAAAAAACTTTTTTTACTATTTTTAAAAAATCGGTCAAACTTTTGTTACTTTTAACTACTTTAAAAGCTGCGAAAGTTTGACCGATTTTTTAAAAATAGTAAATTTTTTTTTTTGAGATGATTTTGTTTATATGAGTCCGTTGAAATGTTTAAATATCACATAAAAAAATAAAATCAAAAATATTTTTTTTAATGCTTTAAAAAAATTGGTGTGCGCCAGCACTGTGCAAACTTAGTGTGCACATGAGCCCGCCTCTCTCTCTCTCTCTCTCTCTCTCTATATATATATATATATATATATATATATATATATATATATATATATATATATATATAGAGAGAGAGAGAGAGAGAGAGAGAGTGCTCAAATAGCAGAATGTTTAATGGAATATATAAACGACATTTTTTTAATGGTATCTTCATCAGAGCAAGTAGATTCATCCAACCCCATTTATAGCCCTCATTCATGGCCTACTCCATGTGCTTGTCCAAATAAATCAAGGCTTCGTCATACCTATCCATCCAAACAGCTTTGGATTACTTAAGGAAATGGAAAGTAAGTCGGTCCACGCTATCTTGAAGCTTACTGATGGTCTTATCCTTCTCTTTGAACTTAGCAGCTTGGTCGGCCAGGATTTTCTTAGTTCTCTCTTCATCAATGGTTGTCCGAATAACTATGCTTTGCCTTAAAGGTTGGCCTAGCTTGGTTTTTTTCTTCTGCAAGGCCTCCAACTCTTCCAACAGCCTAGCATTTTTAGTTTTCAAAAATGATACCCCTTCATCTGGACCAGTGGTGGTTGATTTCTTCAAACTATCAAGTTCATTCCTCAAAGTATTATTTTCCTTCTCCAACAAGGCAACAATTGATCGGGCACTCTCTAATTCTTAGTTCAAGGCCAATTTCTTCTCATTCAGGGTAGAAGGGGTGCCTTGTAACTTCTTATCAGAGCCCCAGCCTTCACTCAAGGCATGATACTTAGCCTCATAATCAGAATGAAGCAGTTCCTTGGAGATTTTATGATCTTCCTGCATTTGTTCAATCATCTCGTAATAACCAACATTATTTGCTACATCTTTGTCTAAAAGGCAATGAAGATGAATATAAGACTCTTTCGCTTGGTTGGAGGCATCTGGGTTGAGCAACCCTACTAAATCTTCCCCGATCACACTACACCAAATCTGCCGAATTGTCAAGGTCATTGACCTTAACAAATCCAACTTGTCAAGGTCAATGACCGTGACATTTCGAGGCGAGATAACTTTTTTTGTCACGATCGTGTCGCGGTCAATGATCGTGACACGTTTGTCACGGTTTATAACCGTGACAAAGCCATGACCCTTTTTAAAAAAAATTGTCACGGCCATTGACCGTGACAAGTCCGTGACAACAGTTGTCAAGGACTTGTCACGGTCAATGACGGTGACAATTCTGGGCAGAATTTAAAAAAAATCTGCTGGGCAGTATGGCCACTGCCACTGCCCAGCAGTATATTTGTACCTGTTATAGCAACGTTGTACCTGTTCCAAACATCATATATCCAAACAAACTAAAGATAATGCAAATATATATTCATGACGATATAATCCAAATATTCAAAATAGAAATAATATATATGACGATATAATCCAAATATAATTAAAATGGATAAACTTAAAAATAATGTTACTACATGTCTTGGATAAAACTGAGGAGGTGAGTAGGCCACATGACATACAAATTGACGCACCCACTAATATACGTCGTGCCGCATTGTTCGCGCAACCACAATAGGGAGTTCTCCTTCACGGGTATGACATGCGTGACGAGCACCCTGGACTCCATCTCTTGAAGCACACGTCCATGGACTATTCCACCCTCGACGATATTCGGGTCCCTCAACCCCCGCCCTATCCGCTGGCCATCAAATACATCCAATATGAACACGCTCGGCCAACCAAGTGTCGACAATGGTCTGTTGAAGGGCGCCAAATAGGGAAGTGGATCATCGAAGTACGAACGTGTCGGTGATGAAGCAGCGAGGTCCACATCCTCGTCATCCTGCGCCTCGTCCTCCCGCACCTCCTCCTCCTCCACCGCCTTCTCCTTCCCTTTCCCTTTACGGTCTCCGCCCAACGTACGCTTCATGAATGCGTACATATCTTGGACCGTCGCCTCCAAACGGGACAGCTTCGCGTCATGTGAATCCACCGTTCGAGCCAACCCGGTGTCGCTCGTCTCCAATCCGATGATCCTAGATTTGGCCACCCGCGAGCTCACCCCCCTTGTCCTCCCCTTGCGATCAGAGCCAAGCACTTGGCTGAGTGCATCTGTGGACAAAGATGCCTTGTCGGCATCAGACTGCGACTGATGCACTTCCTTAAGCTTTGCCTGAAACGACAAAAAGCACATGATTAGTAAAATAAGTAAACTAAAAAATTATAACGTAATTAACAAAAATTAAACTGTCGGATTACTTACAATCGTGGCCGCGACGCTCGGGGACACCTCATTGTCCTTCCCCTTCTTCGTCCGAAGAGCCACATAAGTATCGAGCCTATGTGGCTTACCCCCTGGCCCACTCCCTACCCCCTGAAATAAAATATAGTAAAGTAAAATTAGTATCGACCCCGCAAAGTAAAATAATGAAGAATAATATATTTCTATAGTTATAGATAAATTAAATCTTACCTGCATCCTATGCTCCACCTCGGCGTAAGAGGTCCGGCCGGAGTAGTGCACGTCCGTCTTTTTTGCCCGATTTTCCCTCCCCGATTGGCGAGATGCCAATTGTCGATTCTCGATCTCATTGTCAATGAACTTTTACCATTGTGCCAATGAGATCGGCTCCTTGCGCGGGATGGATCCGCGCCATTGTATAATGGACTCTCGTGTTTTCCCAAAGTACCGTGTCCGCATATTTTTCTTCCACGTCTTGTTTTGCTCCCTCAACTGCTACAAGACGGAATCGCGTAGCTTTGGATCCAAGTTGAATTGTTCCTGTCCAACAAATACAATGTTAGTTGCGAATAAATATAAATATAAATATAAATATAAGTATGAAATTGAAATTGAAATTGAAATATTCATATAAATATAAATATAAATATATTACCTGTAGTGCCGCCCAAACAGCTAACTTGAGCTCATATGGCACCTCCTTCCAACTCATAAACCCCGGGTCGATGACCGTCTTTAGCAGCTCGAGGGATCTCGCTAATAGCTCCGACTTGTTCTCGACGGTAATCCCAAATTTTTCATATTTTGGGAGCCTAGGGGCGGAGGAGCCCTCGTCGCCTCCGCTACCACCGAACCCAGACGACATCATCATAAACAGCATAATCATCTTCGCCTTAATATCTGAAGGAGACATTTTTGCTATAAAAAAATGTTATTAGTACAGATAAAAAAAAATGTTAATAGTACACATACACACACCCCTACCCCTACCCCACCCCCACCACACACACGCACACGTCATGCCACTTTTAAAACTAACCAACCCAACATTTCATCAATTAAACTAACAATTAAAGAATACAATTATTAATTTACTAATTTACAATGAGGGACAATCCTACTTTCATATGAAATTGGCACTAATTATTAATTTACTTTCATCTAAAACTATACAATTAGAATTACAATTAAAGCTATACAATTTCTTAATTAAAGATATACAATTGTTAAAATTGCCCCTCCACACCCCCCACACCCCACCCCCACCCCCACCCCCACCACACCCCTTGCCCCCCTCCCCCCTCCCCCCGCCACGCACACACGCACACACCTACGCGCACACACCCCCACCCCACCCCCACCACCCCACCCCCACCACGACCGTGACAATTGGGGTATTTTAAATATTTATATAATTAAATTTTAAATATGAATTCTAGAACTTTTCTAACATTTACACAATTCTAACTATCGCTAACCTTACATTCATACTAAGGTTTACATAGTTTTAACAAATTATAACAAAATATTATCATATTTTTAGTTAGAAAATTCCACCCCCACCCCCTCCCCTCCCCTCCCCTCCCCCCACCACACCCCACCCCCACTACCCCCGTCCCCCACCACACCCCACACCCACTACCCCCCTCCCCCCTCCCCCACCACACACCACCATACACACACATATACACAAACCCCACCCCCTCCCCCTCCCCCCTCCCCCCTCCCCCTCCCCCCGCCACGCACACACGCACACACCTACGCACACACACACACACCACCCCCACCACACCACCCCCACCCCCTCCCCCCACCACGACCTTGACAACTACATTTATTGTTTATCAATAAAATTATGACATGAGATAATTATAATTGGAGCATAAATTTCATTATCATAAAGGGATAAATCCAACCAAGTACAGAGATTCTACAAATTAAAGTGAGAATTAAATTTAAGACTTTCTAACAACATGCATGTGTATGGATTCTACATAGTTGGGCACGAAAGTAACTAATGATATTCCTAAAAACATACAATTGGCAACATTTTGTGAATTTACTAAACTTTATATAATATTATCAAATTCTGTTAAAAAATTATCTAGGGTTTTACCTAATTGAATTAATTTCATGAATAAAATTATTATCAATTTAAATGAAAATATCAATTATCATCCAATATTTTTGAATGAAATATTTATTTTGAATGAAAATAGCAATTATTATCCAACTATTATCAATTATTTATTTTGAATGAAAATAAATTGTTATCCAATATTTTTGGATATTATTTATATTTACATTTTTGGATATTATTTACATTTACATTTTTGGATATTATTTACATTTACATTTACATTTTTGGATATTATTTTTGGATATTATTTACATATATATACACACATACACACATATATATACACACATACACACATATATATACACACAAACATATATATAAATGGAAGAGAGAGAGAGAGAGAGAAAAAATCGACCTGAAAGTAGAGAGAGAGAGAGAGAGAACAGCGTCGAGAGAGAGAGAGAGGGAGGGGACGGTGGTAGGAAAAAAAGAAGGGGGATAGGGTTTTTGCTGCAAACATTGTCACGGTCGTGTCAAGGTCATTGACCGTGACAAGTATTTAAATAATTGTCACGGTCATTGACCGTGACAAGTAAATTTGTCACGGACTTGTCACGGTCAATGACCGTGACAATTCTTTGTCACGGTCGTGTCAAGGTCAATGACCGTGACACAAAATACGTGTTTTTTTGTCACGGTTAATCACCTTGACAAGGATGACCGGCTGAAATGTGACAATTTGGCCATTTTGGTGTAGTGTCAACAACGGGACATGGTCAGCCTCAAGAAGATTTTAACACCGCTTGAGTAGGTCAGATTCAACAAAAACTATAGCTTTCTTCCTGGCATCAAACTGGAAATTTATAAGTATTAGTTCATGGGTTCGATCAAGAAAAATATACAACATAGAAGACAATAACTAACAAGAAATAAACATCACTTGAAGTTGGAAGCAATTGAGTAAAAAATGTCCTTTTATTAATCATGTCATGGTTACAAAGTTGGGCACATCAGAAAGAATGAAGAAGAAGAAATGAAAAATACATAAAACGAAAGACAAAAATAAACTAACTGAAAGGAGCTACACCTTCTCCTTATCCTTCTCCTGCTCTTAGGTCTTGTCTTGGTCGAAAGTCTCAGCAGGCACCATAGAGGACTCCCAGAACCCTCATCATCATTTTTAAAGTCTTCATTTAGGTTAGGAGGAGTTCCTAGGTCATGCCTCTGAAAAAGTTCAGAGTCTATTGGAGTATTAATCCCCTTCAAGGCCTTTGACCAACCTTCCTTGAAGGACCACTTCCTGGCGCAGTCAATTTGGATAGTTGTTGTAGCAAAGGCTTTTTCCCATCCTTTATTCGCTGCCCCCACTTTGTCCTTTCTGCCCATGGCCTTCGGGGAAGAGTTATCATTGGCTCGAACACAGTCTGTCATGTTCGGGCCAGGATATTCTCGCCTGATAGCGGGTTCTGTCGTGTTCGTGTCAAAGTTTTGACACGAAATTGGCCCAAAATTTGCCCGTTTTTGCGCAATTACAACCCGATTAAGAAACCTGATTTGGTCCGATTATCATTCTTTAATAATTAATATATTTCATGCAATATAAAATATAAAAAAGGACATTTATATATATATAAAAATAAACAGATTATCATGTTGGGTCGTATTGAATCGTGTCAATTGACATGAAATTAATTTATCATGATATCCATGTCGTGTCGTGTTCATGTTGTGCAAAAAAAAATATGATATCATATTGTGTTCTATCGAGTAAAATAAAATCGTATTATGCCGAGCCAAACCCAAACGGTAGCCCGATTTGTCACCCTATCTGTTGTTAAATTTAAATTATTTCTGGATTTTGAATTTATAATTGACTCACTTGTACTTTATAACTGACTTTTGTGGCTTATATTTGGAGTCGTATTTGATTTCAGTGATGGGCATGTTATTTACTGAATATAAATTTCTAGTTTTGTATTAGATTCACGTGAAAGGTGTATCTTGTGGAGTTCGATGTTAAGAGTTGTCCATGTTCTCTCTCTCTCTCTCTCTCTCTCTCTCTCTCTCTCTCTCTCTCTCTTATATATATATATTCTGATCTTTGTGTGAGTAAACATCCAGAGTCAACCTTTGTGGAGACATTATTTCCATAATACACAAGGTCAAGGTCAAGGTCTAATCTTTGTGGTTGATAGTAATGATCGGGATCGTGTGGTTGAGGCTAGGGATGAGCTGCAGAGGATCTTGAAAGAGGTAAACGGAACTTCAAAATCATTTTTTTTATATTTTACATTGGTTCACATTCACTGCTGGATAGAAAATGAATAAAAATAATGAACAAAGTGCAAGAAACTGGCAAAAACCTCCTTAAAGTTGAAACTATTATGTTGCAAAAACACCTTACAAAGCGCCCCCCCCCCCTCCCCCCCCCCCCCCCCCACCCCCCCACCCACCCTCACCCACACACACAAAAACGAAAGGTAAGTACATGCATACATGGTCTGTCCTGAAATATAATGGACTAATGGAAAATTTTGAAAAATGACCTATTTTACTACTCACTAAAAGAAATAAATTAATGTTTTGTAGTCTTGTGTCATTATTATAAATTATAAAAACAATTTTTTATAGCTTAAGCACAAAACAGAAACTCAAATAGATAAGAAATAAGAAAAGCAAATATGAAAGAAAAAACTTTTTATAGGATTGTAGGAGAAAGTTTTGGTGAGCAGTGGCGGAGTTAGGAATTCGCGCCAAGACGGGCTACCTTAAGGGTAATTTCCGGGGGTTCGGGGGTGAGAGACCCTGAGCCGAATTTTTTTGAGGTTATTGAAATTATTTTAAGAAAAATCACCAAAAGTCTTATTAGGAATGCACTAAATTTATATTTTGGACGGGCTAAATTTATATTTTAACACTGTTTTTTTTCTATAAATTAACACTACTATTTTTTTTTTCGGGGGGCGGGCTTGGAAACCCCCCCCCCCCCCCCCCCCCCAAGCCTCCCCCTGGCTCCACCCCTGTTGGTGAGACTATGAAAGAATTTTCTTTTTCCAAACAAAAAGCATGACAAAACATCAGAAAACCAAAACCAATGTTAAAATGCTTTACGGGAAGTAGGCTTCTTCGGACTGAATTTCGAATTACTTTTTAGTTTTGTATGTTTTATAAGATGAATGTACATATTGTAGACATATATTATAAACGAAATGACATTTATTATATGTCAAAAATAGAAGTTTTTTTATACTTACTTCATTACTAATTTTTTATATTAGACTTTAATACAAATCAATCAGTTTATTACATTTTAGTATATTTTCCGTTGTTAAATGTCTCCAAAAAATCATTTTTTAGGGAGAAATTTGCACGTTTATCAACGAAAAATATATTTAAGTCTAGTAAACTGATTAGTTTTTAATAAAGTTTAAAATAAAAAATTAGTATTGTATTAAAGTAAAAAAATCCAAATTATAAATAATATTAGTTTTAGGCTTTAATGATTTAGGGCTAAGTTATTTGAAGCACCAAATGCTTATATTTGAAAATTGAAATGCAACAAATTTTCTTAAGATTCAAAGCGAGCCAAATGGTTCCACATTTAATATTCAAATCTTCGCAATTAAATTATCTACATAGAGCCAATCAAATAGGTAATGTTGCAATAACAGTTGTGCCAAATAATTAAAAGCTAGCTAGACTATCTTCTTTCTTAACCCTTTGAATATGATGACCATCTTGGTTGCTTAAACTATGAAATTTGAGAGTATTAAGACCTCCGCTCAAGATTAACAATAAGATAAACCTTTTTGAATCTTATGAAGTAAGCGCAATGTTGTTTTGATTCGCTATGCATAAGCGTAACAAGATGAGAGGACAGTGCATAAACGTAACATTGCACATACTTTACAAGGTTTAAGAAGGCTTCATGTCAAAGTTTAACACCTTCTGCAACAATTAGTACTTCTAAATCCTAATGCTCATCCAGTGTGGCAATCTCAAATTTTTATGTTTATGTAACCAAAAGAGTCTTAATCTTCAAGTAAAGGGGATAGTTCAGCTCTGTTTTAATAACTTGACACGAGTAAGTTGTTATTTTTGTAATATTAGTAATTGGATATTCTCTCTTCAGATAATTTAATGGTTCGGATTTAAATAGTGAAACTCTTTTGCTAGTCTTGATACTAATATTTATTTCATAAATAGATATTGAAATGGAAATCTATACATTTGTCCGTTGCATATATGTGCTCCTAAGAAGCGTTCCAGGATCCAAGTGAATAAATATTGATCCTAAGAAGCCTAACCCTAGCAGTTAAGCGGACCGCGTTCTATAAGTAATGCGCAACATTCCCACGTACCAGCTAACATTGTTTTAAATTTAGAGCACATGGAAATGGTTTTAGAAAGTGTAGGGGGGACGAGTGCAAAAACTCATGAAGTTGGGAAACATATCATCACTTTGGTAGTGACTGATGATTATCTACGAAATATTGACGTTACTTGCTCGATACTATTTGTTCTATTCTCTTATGAATTAAATGAGATTTTTCATCATTCCTATTGTGTTACACATTCTTGATTCGACGGCATCTATTTGAAAAATAATTTGTGGATTTAACCTTGAATGAAAAAATACTAGGGATTTTATGTGTATGTGCGTTCACATGTTTTTTGTATGATAGATAAAGGTAAAATATAAGTGTTATATCCAAAGATGTCAACCAATAGACATAAGACACGCGGCATGGGAGTCCGCGCAAACACATGAAAGATATACTAAGTTTTGACAAAAGGCCTCAACCTATAAAAAGGCCACGACCTGGTACATAACCCGACTCCATTTGCCCTTTTATACGTTCAAGACTATGACCTAGTGCATAGACAAGTGGCGGACACTATGACACGACTGCATTAGAGGGCCACAACTATACATTTGATAGGCTATAACCCCTCTGCCTCAGTACATCCCAAGATGTATAGGTCGTGGACCCGAACATGTCATCAATGGCTTGCCAATTGTCCATCTTTTAAAAAGATTCATCACAAGGATATTTATCCACAAGGCATATGCACTGTGCACGTGAGGTCCTCCAGGTCCTCACCTCCTTATTAGGGGATGAACATTTTAGGCAGCGAAGCCCTGCCAACCAAATTATCCCCAACATCTCTCTACACCTAAGTTCACACTACGATCACCTGAGCCATCCACAGCCATGACTTCCCACCCATCTACACTACAAGGCCTCATTCCCCACTGCACATAACGTGTATGTTATGCATTTAACTTATTTCTTTCCTCTTGTATGCCTTTAAGCCCCCAAACTTGTACTATTATATGAATTAATGAGAATAAGGCACTAAAGTGAACGTAAGCTCATTTTCATGGTTGAACCACTGTAAATATCGTATTATCCTTTTACACTATTTTCAATACTTTGACTGTTGTGTATAGACGATATGATTTACTTCAGTAAACCACTTTTAGACAACAACAGTTTGAGGTTATTTGTGGAAAACGATGTGTTCTACCAAGTTTCTCATAAATCGGGACCGTTATGCCTTATTTCATCCATAAGGATCTTGTATTTACATCTTATGGGTGAGATCTTGGTGGTGAGGCGCATATTTGTATATAAACACATTAAGGGTATTTTCATCTTTTTAGATCTATTTTCCCGAGTCAATGTTAAGGTTTTGGGGCAAATCAATTTACCCCAATAATGTTCCCATGTCTAAATCTTGCTAAGCAGCTTGACAGGTCACGACCTCATAAGGATTGGGGACTAATGATTCGCATATATTCTGCTTCCTCTATACTTTTAGGCATTTTCTGCCATATTATGACCTATATAGTAGGAATTCATTGCTAAACTTATGTTATTTTCTCATAAGGACTTGTTATGTCGAGGTTCAACACTCTAAAGACTTTTTAGTTTAAACTCTTAGTGTGAAAAATCACAGTAAGGGAAATTCGGGTTAGAATCTGCGTTTTGTCCCTTACTCCCTGTGACCTGTCCATGTTGTTGTGCTACACGTCGCGACCTCCAATAACAGCTCAGGACAATTCTTATATTTCTGGCATATTTAGCATTTTTTATAAAAATATATTTTATTTTAGACCAAAAGATGCCACAAAAGTGTTTAAAATTCCCTTGTAACATGTTTTATGGTTTGTAAGTTGGGTTAAATCGCATAAGGCTAGGTCATTGGATTGACAATCAATGATTCCACCGGAAAAATCCTGTAAGGCTATTGCCTTAAGTATTAGTAAACCGCTTACAATAGGTTAAGATGTTTTTACTAACTTTTTAGTTACTGTTCCGTCCAAGAGCATGTACTCTGTAAATTTTTCGCCAGATCGAATCATCCTCAAAGAAAAAAACGTATTTGATCATATCAATCACGGAGGAAAAACTCCTTGTAAATGACAAAAGCCACGACGATATCCCTTATAGGGGCTTAATAGGCCGCGGCCTCAATGCGAACAACTGCATACCATTGTTACTATATACTCAATGTTTGACTTTGTTAATTTTATGACTCTTGATTTTCTCATTGTTTAGTTCATCTTAGAGAAAAGATTTTCTAAAGAGCTAACAATCGAAAGAGAAGGATCATGGAGGGCAGTTCAGGATCAGTCCCCCAACAGACTGAAGACGTGGTCCACTTGTTGAGGTGCATCAACCATCTATATGAAGGTCATACCTCACTACAGGACCAGATTAACCTCATTAGAAAGAGGATTCTTACGCTTGAGTTCGCAGCCTTCATAAACACGTTGAAGGCCGAAGACCCCAAGGCAATGAAAATATCCGTGGCCTCTGAGAGGAAAACTTCGGCAAAATCAGTGTAAGGGAAGAAGAGGAAGCATGCCGACCGCCCAGAAAGGCCATATGAGGAATTCACCCTTTTAAACCGCAACCTGAAAATTATTTTAGCCAACATCAAAGGAAAGAACCTCCTCAAATGGCCCAGGAAGCTGAAATATCCTCCTAGTGAGAGAGATAAAATCAAGCAGTGTGATTTCCACAAGGACATTAGCTACACGACCAACAAGTTCCTAAGCCTAAAGAATGATGTCGAGAGGCTTGTCAGACAGGACAAGGAATGCTGCAGCGAGTCACAAAGGCTGCAATCTTCAACTGAACATAAAGAAATCGCAACCCTCTGGAAAGTTTAGAAGGAGAATTTTGTGTATTTTTTACTTTATCAACAATAGTAAATCCATAACTTATATTCAATTATGTATTCCATAAGTATATATACTAAACAAAGCCTTTTACCAATTATTGATGAAAAGTTTACATTTTACTTTAGTGGCTTTGAAAATTTTTGTTCAACAGGTTTAACGAGAAGCCTAGAAACAATCACATCTTAAGACTGCGCTCAAGGCAATGTTTCTTCAGATCATATGAAGATCGTGAATACGGAAACAGAAATGCTTATTAACTCTATCAACGGTCACAGAGCCAAAGGTGCCCATAAACCTTAATCACAAGAAGACCGTGATCAAGGATGCAGAAAGGCCTAATAACCTTACCAACAATTGTGGATGATGAGGTTCCCATAAACCTAAGAACAAGCAGACCGCAATCAGGGAGGTAAAAATGCCCAATAATACTACTAGCGGTCACGGAGGCAGAGGTAACCATAAACCTATGAACGAGAAGACTGCGACCGGGGAGGCATAAATGCCCAATAACCATATCAACGGTTGTGGAGGAAGATGTGCCTATAAACCTAGGATATGAAATAGAAGTCAGATTCAACTCCAACGAGAAAATCTAAGTCATAAAAAAATTGGACTTAGTACGCACTGAGATCCCAACTACCAAGAACCTCATACTAGTGGTTCTAGTCTGATCCTCTGCAATGGTGGTTCCCTGATTGGAGTTTTTTTTTTATCAAAGACTCATGGTCGACTCTGAAATAACACAATGAATCCTTAGGGGGCTCGTAAAACATAGCCTCAATATAATGAGGAGGCTCTTAAACAATACCTCAATATTCTATAAAGATTTGAAAATCTTAATGATTGTGATAGCAATGGAAGACCACGGAAGTTGAATACATCATCTTAACTCCGAAGCTGCTAAAAATCATTATGTTGTAAGCCTTAGGGGGCCACTATACCTCTCCGATCTGTGGAGTGTAATACGAAGCCTTTGGAAACTCACATTGTTAAAACTACAACTATAATTGAAATCAAGATCACAATTGCAAAGACTAGTCATCCTCAAAGACTTTGGGGCTACTTTAGCCCTCCATTTGGGGCTACTTTACCCCTGCAGGAGCTAGAAGATCACGGTAGTATAATAATACCGCAAAATATGAAAACGGAAAAATCTAAAGCCTTGGGTCAACTATACCCCTTAGGTTCGCGAAGTATTATCTAGAGACATTTTATTACTAAGGTTGCGGCCATAATCAAACCTAGCAGGTAAACTAAATGCAGTTCACAATATAAGACTGCAACTATAAATAATAAAGCTATAATTCTAATAAAGCTATATAGTAAAGACAATCAGGCATATAAGTCTCAAAGAGTAAGAAAGCAAGTCTAGCATGCAGTCTACAGTTTAAAGATGAATGTGCAAAGTAAAAAAAGAATATAAGGCCGCAAATTCAAAATTCATTCGAATAAATCAAGGTTTGATACAACCATTGTTCATCACAAAATGGTTATTATAATATCACGAAAAAGCCTAAGACTCCGTGTCCCCTTCGTCATCACCATCATCCACCTCTAGGTCAGTTTCAGTTTCTTCAGCTCCAAGTGTTACAGTTGCAACCTCCTTTTGCTTCCCAGAAAACTCGGCAGCCTCTTGCAGATCTTCCACATATTAAGTGTGCTTGGAATTAGTGAATCTCTAAGAAAATATTTTTTCCTTGGCCTTTTGATAGTTTTTGGCAACTCTATGCCTCAGCCTCCTATAGCCACGAATGTACACTTTGTTTAGGCTAATAAAGAAGTCCGTGGAGGCCTTAAAACTAGTTACGACATCCTTAATATCTTTTTTTAAGGCCGCAACATGATCACTGACCACGTTCTTCACGGTTTCAGTGTGGTTTTAGGTTAGGGACTGGATTCTAACCTCAATGTGGACAACTTTCCCGTCACTAGATACGACCTGTTTGGTAGCCTTTAGGCACTTTGTCTCAAGAAACCTTTAGAGCGTTCGCAACCTATTTGAAATTTTCCTCGGCCTCATTTTTGGCCTTATCAGCGGGATCCAATTGGAGTTAAGCAGCCTTAACATAAGCTTCCCCATACACCTTCCCAGCCTCAAAAGAAAAGGCCTTCTTCTTTGACATTTCATAGAGCTCTTCATATTTTTCCCTATGGCCTCAGTATCCTAGAAGAAAGAAAGTAGAAGTTAGTCAAGTAGACGAAAAGCTATGAAGGTATATGGTATAGGCAAACTTACCCTAAGAAGGTAATGGAGTCGGTATTCCTCTTAATCCTTGGCATTTTCCTCAAATGTTTGAGGTCATTAGGATAGGTATCCCCCTCAGCTAGGAGACCGCAACAAATGTAGTATCCCACGAATATTTTTTGTTCTCTTTCCTTATACGAGGTCACAGATGAGAAGAAACGAGCTTACTTTGTGGGGTTGGGGCACTTGCGTTCGCTGGAACAGACGTTCGCGGAGGTGACTCCGTGATGGAGATATACCCAGAGTTAGTCTATTCTTTATTTTTTCTCCCTTGTAGTGGGGAAAACCAATCCTGCATTGGATATGTTGACCTCGATATCCTCAAAAAGTGGTATATTTGATTCACCAACTGCGGCCTCATTTTGGGTCCCAATGGGGACATCAGCTTCTGGAGCAATACTTTTGTCCGCTGCTATCTTCCTCTTTTTACCCTTACCCTTGCGTGGAGCTTGATTTAATGTTTGGACATCGCCATCCATCTCGTCCAATTGGGAAAGAAGCAATTCCATATCAATCTCCATTAGTGAATTTTCGTTCACGGAGGTACCTGGCAAAAGTTGGTAAACAGAATAAGTTAGGGGGAAACTGAAAATTAAAGGTATCAAATTAGATTGCAGTCGATGAAGTAAATATTATTACATGTTCGTCCTTACTTCACGGGTGCAACACGAGTAATATAATATCCAAGCTTGTACAAGTCCCTATGAGTAACCACCTCAGCAAAGTGTTTTTTCTTGTCAAGAATCAAGACTGCAACCTCAATCCTCCTTATTTGACGCTTTGGATGGGTCAAACCTGCATAGATAGTTAAAATAATTGACATTAATATTATTTCAAGCATGAAAACCAAATACCACGGACATATTATGCAATTTGTTCTACCTTCCATGGGGGGTCACCCAATGTTTAAAAAGACGTGAGGCGAGGTGTAAGCCTCACCCAAAAAAAAGAGCAAAATAATATTAAAAAATACTAAGAAAATCATAAAAAATAATGTAACGAAGAAATATAAAATAAAATTGCAAAAAAAAAAACATCTTCGAGGACTTTCTCACGGTTTAACATTTTTTTGTTCCCCCGTGATGATTTTTTTTAAATAATTCGCTAAAATCAATTTTAATATATTGGTTATTTTACAATATGACGATAAATTAATCAATGCAAAATCATTTTTTTTTCATTTTACATATTATTAATTTTATAATATTACAATAAATTAATCAATGCAAAATTAAATTGGCAAAGTCATTTTTTTAGGTTCATTCATATATTTGTTATATTATAACATGACATATTGGTTATTTTTTAAAAATTTCTTTTAAGTTAAAATAGTAAATAATATAAGTTAAGAGAAATTTTAAAACGAAAAAAGAAAAGAAAAAGGAACCAGATTTATTATATTAAAACAACAATTTTTTTAAGTTAAATGCAATTTTAGATAAATTAAGAACTTAACCTTTAAAAAAAATAGTGAATTTGAAAAGAAGAAAAAAAACACAAATTATTTTTACTTTAAAAAAAGAGAGGGTATGCAATTTAATAGTTCTTGATGGAAGAACAATGTTTTTTTTTCGCGCCTCAAGGTATGAGGCGTGAGACTCGAGGAGTAGGGATGGCAATTTAACCCGAACCGTAGGAGTCCCGCCCCGCCCCGCCCCTAATGGGGCGGGTTTTAAAACCCGATTAATGAATTAGGAGCGGGTATGGGTTTAAGAAAAAAACCCGTTTATTAAATGGGGCGGGTTAGGAGTTAGCTGAAATAAAACCGCCCCGCCCCGCCCCGCCCCGTTTAACTTATGCTTATATAAATATCCTTTATATGTATGTTAATTATAATTAAATTATATATATATATATATATATATATATACACACACTCACACACTAAAAAAAAATCTTTATATGTATGTTAATTTTGTAAAAGATTTAAGTGAAAATATGAATTGACAATTGGGGGATTGTCTCACTTATTGGAATACGAGCCATTGTATACCTCTAAGACTATAATGTAATATTTTTAATTTTACTATTTTTAAAATTAACGCAATCCGTAGGAGCCCCGACCCGCCCCGTTTATTAAATGGGGCGGGTTAGGAGTTAATTTTCAAAAATCCTAACCCGCCCCGCCCCGCCCCGTTTATTAAATGGGGCGGGTTAGGATTTTTGAAAACCCGCCCCGTTGCCATCCCTACGAGGAGCATCGAGGCGTAAACCTTAAATTCAACCCCGAGGCTTAAGCCTCAAGGTAGTTTTTTAGTGATTCTCCTCTAGTGATTTTTAAAACAATAGGGACGCCCCATGACCACAGAACCTTATGTACTCCCTCTCGCTCAAACTCTTGGGCATGTGTCTCCTACTTATCGCCATTAGTGAGAAAGTATTTTCCTTTATAGTTTTTGGTACTGAAAGTCCGCCCCCATAAGGTACCTAATACTATTATGCAGTCTCATGTAGTAGTATTGTTGATTTTCTATGGAGTTATCTTTTAACCTATAAAATCAAAGAACTCTGCAGACATAATATCCCTTTCGAATTTATTCTGCAAAACCACCAAAGCTTCTACGATAGCCCTTCACCCATTAGGGTCAACTTGGGTTGGGGCTATATTCATCACCTTCAAAAGCTTCCTCACAGTATCAGGCACTGGAAGCCGCAGTCCAAGATGGAAAGCATGTAAAGGAAGCAGATCCCATTATTAGGAATCGCAGAACATGATTGCTGGTCCACGGATGGCAATGTACAAATGGTTCCCTTAGGGAATTCGCAAGCCTCAGCTAACTGAGCTAACCATTCCTCGTTCATTATGAAAAGATAATTGATGGTGGCAGGATTCCTCGTTGTCTCAGTACCGCGATTGGATGACCCAACATCCATAGTAGGCACTTCTCCACTAGGAATCGCGACACTCCTCTCAACTAGCATTTGATTATTTGTGGAGAAAATATCCTCCTTAAATCTGTGGCCATCATCTGCAACTAATATTGGATCCTTATAGTAGAAGACTTCGCGGACTCAAAGTCGATGCAAATGCAAATTGGGCACTCTTTTGATTTAGTTTTTTTATTTAACACCGCATGAGGAGGACCACCAAAATACCTTATCCAGAAATCCTCCAAGTACTCCCAAGTATTTCAATGCATAAGGCCACAACAGAACCTGTAAAAGCATAGGGAACTCCACAGTTAAAGGGCCGCAACTTTTATGAGTAAATATAACAGAAGCATAAGTTTGGAACACCATGGCCTTAAATCCTAAGGCCATGGACTCCTAAAACCTAAGTCTGGGACCACGGCCAGAGTAAATAATAGAAAAAGGAAAGGCCAAAGCCACAGAGTTAAACATAAACACTAAAGGCAATGGACCGTAGAACTAGTAGTAAGAAACCGCAGCATAGTCAAATTTCCCGAGGGTAGAGCAAATAATTAAAAGGCAGGTGAGGGACACGACTAGCTGAACAAGGCCTCATTCGCAGCCAGAGAATACAAACACCTGGTTCCTCAGTTATGTGATTTAACAAGATCAAAAAGGGTAAAAACTAGGGTTTTGGCCAAGAACAACCGCAGTTCGTGTTTTTGGCCAAATTAACCCCAAACTGATGTCAGTCAACTAATTTCGACCCTAAAACTACTCGCCTACATCAATCAATGCTTAATATCCATCGCAAACCTATCAAATCCAAATAATTAACCCAAAATATTCAAATCTCAAAAATCCCCAATTCATGAATTCGATTTAGTTTAAGGGTTTATGTTTACAGGCTGGACTAGGCCTGTCAATGGGTAGTGTCTAGGCCGGACCCGGTCCGAGTTCAGAACTTAAAATATGGGGGGGTGAGTATTTTTTTTGGATCCTAGACCCAAAGACCCGCTGATTACACGGGTAGAATCTGGATCCTATATTAAACCCGAACCCAAAGACCGACCCGACTTATATATTATTATTTAGTACACACACACACACATATGACTGGTTCGCACAAGAACAGTACTGTATATATATATATATATATATATATATATATATATATATATATATATATATATATATATATATATATATATATATGTTTTATTTATACTAATCATATACTATTATACAATACAAAATATTTTAATCTAAGACTAAAAATAAAAAAAGGGGGATAAAATAAAAATAAATATACCTGAACTCGGACTTGATCCGATTCGATCCGGTTCCGATTAAGTTCCTATTAAATGGATCTGAATCTCCCTAGATCGATCTGGATCCCAACCGTTGACAGGCCTAGATGGGATTCAAGTCAAAGGTGAAAGTAATATATCCTACGCTTTGGGTAATTATAGCAACGACTAACACCGAAAACCCAAAATCGTCCAAAAAATGTAAACTCGGAAAGAGGAAAACCAATCATCATTGTAATGTTTTATACGTGTTTATGATTTCATAAGTTTTGTTGTAAAGATTAAAGCATGTCAATTAAAGAAAAACTAAAGAATAAATCGCAATAACTAACCTGAAATCGAGACAGAAGTTGCCAAAAATCGCGTAAATTCAACAGTAATCGCTCGTACTTCTACCGAAAATCACCTCAATTCTTTTGCTCCCAAGTATTGAATAAGATAATGAGGCCACGACCTCAGTTATTTATATAAAAGTTTGCGTAAGCTCTAACATTGGTATTTAATGTATCGGTATATTTTATCAATTTGTACGCTACAATCAATGGTTCCAAAGAAATTCAAATAGTAACAAAAGGTGATTCAAGAACTTAACCAAAGAATGGAAAAGTTGGTTCAAACACAACAATAAATAAACCAAAAGTTTGATCTCCTCATCCAACTCATCTCCTCCAAAATTCAAAACCATAGTCTAACTCACCCCACCCTCCCTGTTGTCTTAGCTCTTGCCTCACCCTCTGCCACCCTTGTCGACCACCCTTACCCCCTGCTATCGAAAGCCCCTAGTACCCCTACCTTACCCATTTTATTGGCCTACCCTACCCATTTGCCAGCCACCATACCCCTGGCAGCCAGCCCCACCTCTCCTGACCCCAAAAACCACAAGTCGACCGTCTTGGCAGCCCCTACATCTGCTATGCTAAACCCCACCCCACCCCACCGAACCCCAAAACCCTCTGACCTGACTCGTCTTAACCCCAAACCCAAAACCTAGTGCCACGATCCCAACTCTAGCCCCAAAAAATCTAGATCCTCCCTCACGCCACTCGGATCTAACCATATCCCACTTTCAACTGCAGAAAAACCCTTCCGTCCACTTCCTTTTGGCCAAAACACTATTGCCCAGGCCGTACCACCCCAAGACTCTCATAACAACTCTGAAACATTGGTTTTTGACCAGGGATGAGTCTTCTAGGGCTGGTTTGGGTGAAGAAAGAGAGAAAAAGAAGTTTGAAAAAGAAAATTAGTGGGATGTGCACTCCTTAACTTTCAAAAATTAATTTTTGTCTCCCATAAGTTTTTGGCATCTTTTTTTGGAATTTCCACACGAGTCCTTAATTTTGTTGAACGTTCGAGGACGAACTTGCTCTTAAGAGGGGGAATGTGATGAAAATGGGCCCTTTTTAGGGTCTTATTGCATTTTATTTTAGTTTTATTACTTTATTTTATTTTATTATGCCATTGTATTTTGTTTTATTTTAGTATTTACAGGTAAGGAGTAGTAGGGCTAGTAAGGGCATTTTTTAATTAGGACATTATCTTAGAGCCTAATGTCACAGGGTTAGACTTTAGCTACTCCTTCGTTCGGCACTTAACACTCCAATGATTGATGAGTTAACTAAGTAAGCCTAGCAATCTAGCAAAGTTATAGCTAAAGTGCTAGAGAAGGGAGAAGAGTGGAACAAGTAGAACACAAATGAAAGTATTTGTATTACTTGATAAGAGATTACAAAGCTTGGCTTGGATGGTTTGGCCAAATGACCTCCCCACCTATTTATAGGCACCCCACCTCATTAATGGATGGTGGAGATTAAAATACATCAATGGACCATATTCATTATCCATAATGTTCTCACCTCCTTATTGGAATATTCTAGAAAGCTACACACCTTCTTATGATTCTAGAATATTCTATACAATACAAGTATACTCTAGATTACTATAGAAAATCCTACACTACTCCATAACATACTAGACAATACTAGATAATACTAGATAACTCTAGAATATTCTGGAGAAAAATGGTGTAGGGATGGAGCCTTTATGCTAAAAAAATATAGAAAATTCCCGGTACGTGACATCCCCCCCATCAAATTTGTGCAACTCCCTCGTTGCACCTAAGTCATACGCCTTGGCCTTCGACGTCTCCCACGTCTCCTTTTTTCCTTGCCGCTAGAGGCGTCCTCCAAAACTTGCATAGTTGACATAGTCTTCACCCCACTTGTGTTCCCAGCTGATGTTCAAACCATGCATGGAGTCCCATTTCCCATGAGGCATAATGAGGCAGCACTCGACAACACTAAGGCATTTTCCCTTCTGAAGAAGTCCATACCTAGGACGACCCTAAAATCTTCCATGGGAACCACTGTGTAGTCGAGCATTCCATGCTAAAGTGCAATACTTATGTTCACATCGTGTGCTTCTCCATATATAGGCTTGTCAGCAACATTTACCGATTTGATCCTTCCTCCCTCCTTAGTTGTATTGAGGCTTAACCTCTTAGCTTCCTCGAGGGAGACAAAGTTATGTGATGCACCCGTGTCGACTAAGGATCATGCAGGACACCCATTGATAGTAACATCCATATACATAAGTCCATTGTCATGACGCTTAGGTGCCCCGGTCCCTTCTTTAGCATTCATAGCATTGAGAACCCGGAGTGAACCCACAACTTGTGTTTCCTCATGATCATGTTCCTTTTGTAACTCTTGGGCGGCTTCGTACCTAGCCATAATGGAGTTAATGGCCTTTGTCTTTAGACAAAATCTTGCCAGTGTGCTCCATCACAAATCATGTAAGACCCAGGCTTGGGTTGCCTCCTATCTGGGTTGTTATAATACTGCCCATCCTTGCCCGAGGGTGGGCCTCGTGTTCCTATATTGGGAGGTATATCTCCCCCACCGTTGCCATCATTATCCGTGCTGCTCTTTGGTGGTGAAGCATCTCGGTTCAGCTTCTCCTTCCCTATGCCATAATCGATAAATGATTCTGCTTCGACTATAGCATTGTTGAGGTCACGTACTCCACATCTCTTCAACTCTGTTTTAGCCCAATCTTGAAGAGCATCAACAAAGTAAAAGTAGGAATCCTTCTCGGACAGGTCAGGGATCTCCAAGGTGAGAGTGATGGACTCGTTAATGTAATCCCTTATCGTACCCTTTTGCTTGAGTCGACGTAACCTTCCACGAGCCTCATCCGCAGCATTTTCAGGATAAAACTGACGTTTGATTTCTCTCTTAAAAGCAACCCAAGTATCCATGGCACATGAGCCTTTAGTGATATTACCAAATTTACGCATCCACCATAAAGCAGCTGTGTCCGTGAGGTAAAGTGTAGCCATGCGAATCTTAGCATTGTCGGCAACATCCATAACTTCAAAGTATTGCTCCATACCCCATAGGAAATTTTCCAAATATCTATCATTCCTAGTACCATCATGTGACTTCGTATTAGGAACGTCCACTACTGGGGTTGGGCATACAACCGGCATAGTGTTTAAGGAAGCCTTCTTGCAAAGATAGATGTCGGGACGTACCTTGTCGACTTGTTGCCTGAGGTCATTAATTTCCCCCTCAAATTGTGCCTTTATCCCTACAATTTGCACAAACATCTCATCCCGAAGTTCACGTAGCACTTGTTAAAGGTCTCCACCTAGCTGGTGCACCAAGCCTTTAACTGCATCATGCATAGTTGCGTCTTCCGCCTCTAGCTCATCGAGATGGCCATATATTAACCCGATATCTTGGGTCATTTTGGATAGGGATCCCTCAATTTCGTGGATCCTTGCCTCATGGTTGGTTCTTTCATCCTTGGACTTGCCTCGGTGCTTTTCGGCAGCATCCGTGCTCTCCTTCTCACGCCCTTGATGCTCATCCTCAATATGAGTCATTTCTAATTCACTAGCTATCTTCTCAACCCTCAATCATGATACACCCAATACACGACTTGCTCTGATACCACTTGTCACGGGGTTAGACTTTAGTTACTCCTCCGTGCGTCACTTAGCACTCCAATGATTGATGAGTTAACTAAGTAAGTCTAGCAATCTATCAAAGTTATAGCAAAAGTTCTAGAGAAAGGAGGAGAGTGGAACAAGTAGAACACAAATGAAAGTATTTATATTACTTGATAAGAGATTACAAAGATTGGCTTGGATGGTTTGGCCAAATGACCTCCCCACCTATTTATAGGCACCCCACCTCCTTAATGGATGGTGGAGATCAAAATACATTAATGGACCATATTAATTATCCAGAATGTTCTCGCCTCCTTATGGGAATAATCTAGAAAGCTACACACCTCGTTATGATTCTAGAATATTCTATACAATATAAGTATACTCTAGATTACTCTAGCAAATCCTACATTACTCCATAACATACTAGACAATACTAAATAATACTAGATAACTGTAGAATATTCCGAAGAAAAATGGTGTAGGGGTGGGGCCTTTATGCTAGAAAATTATAGAAAATTCCCGGTACGTGACACTAAGTTACTCCTGCCCTTTAAATACCCCTTGTATTCCTCATTTGAGGACAACTCTCCATTTTGAATATAAGAAATCTCTTGATTCTCTCTCTAAAAGTTGGGGTTTGGTTTATTTTCTTGGCCATTAACATGTAGTTTACATTACGAACAAACATCCGCGCCGTTCACACATGACCTCATTAATAAGGATTTAGCCTCAACAGATAGGCCATGACATCCACGTGGTTTCACCCTCTCAATAATAGGCCCCAACTTCAAGATGATGGTATGCAGATAAGAACAAAGTGCTAATAATAAATCACCCTCCTCTTAGCACCCAGGCTTGGGGGCTTCTGTTATGCCCAAAATATTTTAACTAGATATGAGACACGTGGCACCGACGTCCGCAAAAACACATGAAAAATATTCCGAGTGCTGACAAAAGGCCTCAGCCTATAAAAAAGGCCACGACTTGGTACATGACCCAACTGCGAACTGTATTCCATATTTCCCTTTTTACGTTTAAGACTACGACTTAGTGTACAGACAAGCCACAAACACTATGACAAGACTATATTGGAGGATCACAATTATACCCCCAATAGGCTATGACCCCCTCTGCCTCAGAAAATCCCTGGATGTATAAGCCGCGAACCTAGACACGTCATCAATGGATTTTCACCTATCTGTCTTCTAGAGAGATTCCATCTCAACAATATTTATCCGCAAGGCACGTGCACTGAGCATGTGAGGCCCTCACCAACCACTATTAATAGAGGTGCTCACCTCCTCACTAGGGGAAAAAACATTTTAGGCAGCGAAGCCCTAGCAAATTCTTTCTAACATCTCTTTATATTGGAGTCCACACTCTGATCACCTGCTTCAGTCACGTGATCCATCCACAACAGCGACCTCCCACCTGTCTACACTATAAGGCAGCAACCTCCATTGCATAAAACGTGTATGCTATGCACTCAACCAATTTCTCTTCTTATATGCCTCAAAGACCCCCCCCCCCCCAAACTTGTATTATTACATGAATCTAATGAGAATAAGGCACTAAAGTTGATGCAGTCTCGTTTTCATGGCCGAACCATTTTAAATTGCGTGTTATTTCTCTTTTACTCTATTTTTAATAATTTGACTGTTGTGTATGATGTTGACGGTATGATTTACTTTGGTAAACTTTTTTTAGACAACAATAGTAAGATGCCCTAAATTTCACTCTATACACACCCTTTTATTGCAAATAACCTCTTAAACTATGAAAAAGTTAAAAACACTCTCTTATGTGTTGCTAAAAATTGCAAAATAAAAAATTTAAGGAGGTACTTGCAACTAGTGTAATAGTTTAGGGGTTTCTTGCAATTTATTTATTTCTTAGTAACCATTATGATTGTTGCTTGTATAGGATGAGTTGAGGGATATTGTGGTACTAGTACTTGCAAACAAAAAAGATCTTTCAAATGCTATGAATGTTACGGAGATAAGCGACAAGCTTAGTCTTCACTCGCTTCAGCAACACCATTGGTAAGATTTGAAAAGTAGTCCCCTTCTTTGTGTGTGTATATATGCGGGATTTTTTTTTAAATCTCAAAAAATGTGTTTTATTTTTCTATTTTTTCGTATGGCTTTAAACGTTTCAGGAACCCTAAAAAATCAGCTCGCAACTATCAAATATTGACCCGTGGAGAATTTTGAGTTGATTTTTTTATGGGTCCTCTAAAATGTTTAAAACCCATGGTGAAGAAAACATTTTTGGGATAAAAAAAATCCTACATACTTGGTCCGCACTAAGTATACTGCACATGTGCCCCCTCTCAAATCTCTCTCTCTCTCTCTCTCTCTCTATATATATATATATATATATATATATATACCCTAGGGTTGTGCCCATTTTGATGGCACACCGATACTTTTATTCCAAGTATAATTAGAGTACATGGCATGCCCATATTCATGCCAATGACAACGTGAGATTTAAATCAAACGAATGTTGTGTGAATAATTGTAAAAAAGGTTTAAAAGTTTGTTTGTTGATAATGGCGAGTTATATAAACAATTAGGACTATTGGTAGACTTACAAATGAACGTACAAACTTTTTATACATACTTATGTGGCACCATTCAATGATCTTGTGAGACTATACTTTTAATGTTTTGACTTATCTCCATCATTAATTTGTGCCACATGAGGTTATACAAATAATTTGTATAATTTATTTATAAGTCTAGCATTTTCCAAACAATTGGAATTACTATATATTTAAACTAAATGCAATGAGTGCATAGAAACTTATAAAACTTATATATATATATATATATATATATATATATATATATATATATATATATATATATATATATATATATATATATATATATATATATATATATAGTACTGCTCTTGTGCGGACTATCCCGCATTTTAACAGTGAGGACCGGACATGTATCACCTAACGGTGAGCCAAGAAAAAAGAGAGAGAGTGCCTATAATTTAGCCGATAATACATCATACCTAGTTGTAGGTCCTAAAAAGAGAGGGAGTGCCGATATATATATATATATATATATATATATATATATATATATATATATATATATATGAGAATTCTCACCTACATCATGCTCTATACATCATTCATACATCACACCTAGTTGTAAGCCCTAAAAAACTTATTTTTCAATTTTTTTTATTTTTCTCTTGAAATTAACCTTCCAATAAATCCATATTCAAAAAATTATTTCAAAATACGTTTTGTAACTATTTTTAAAAAATCCACAAAAAACTGCTCAAAATACCTTATTTATAAGGGTCTGCGCCAACAGTTTTTTGTGATTTTTTTAAAAATAGCTTTAAAATATATTTTGACCTAATTTTTGGAACATGGGTTGATTAGAAGGTTAATTTCAAGAGAAAAAAAAAATTAAAAAAAATAGATTTCTTAGGGCATAGAAGTAGGTGTGATGTATGAGGTGAAGCCTTCATATATATATATATATAATGAGTATTATTTACAAGAAATCTTATTTATCTAAATAGTTGTTAAAAAGAAATATGAGAATTAACTAAAATACTTTTAGGTGAGGGCTCGAAGACTATGAAAATAATTGCAAAAAGCATAGAGTCCTACATAATGAAACAATCATTTAATCTTCAGATTTAGTTTAGTGGTAGCGCACTAGTACTAAAGCTCCAAGGTCGATTGGGTTTGGTCCCCAGTTCGAATCTCGGAATCTGCAAACAATCTGGAGCTAGAGGGTAACCACTGATCCACGAGTGGGAATTAGTTGAGGTGCGCGGCCACCTCATGATACATTTAAATGGGAAAATAAATAAAAATAAAAAACAATCATTTACATATGAGGATATATACACGATTACCTATGACTCAACAGTAATTTTAAAATGAATGGAGGCAAATCATTACGATTACTCTCTGATGACTAACCTCGAAGTCATGAAGACATTGAAAGCAAGTTGTCCCAGAGTAAATAAAGGGGCTCATATTATATTTATATGTCACATCATATGCTCTTTCAAATAACAATGTATTTTCACGAAATAGAGAAATTCTAAGTCTAACAAATACTATACAGAGTCAAACCTGAGCACACCTGCATATATGTCAGAGAAATCCATCCTCACTGATTAACTTACCACACAAGCATTAGAGAAACCCAGTCAAACCCAAGCACACCCACACAAACTTTAGAAAAACCCATCCATGTTGATTATCGTTACCATTAAGGAACCTTATAATTCAAGTTAAAATCATATAGGATCAAACCTAATGTGAGAACAATTGCTGAGAGAAAATAAGGAAAAGTGAAAACCCCAATTTCTTATTATTGGACTTTGGGCCGAGAAGAAAAGAGTTTGAACTTAAATAGCCCATTTTGTCTAGGAAAAGGGTGGTTAGAGGGAATCTCACTTTGTGGGAACTGGGGTAGTCCATTATGGGTAAATAAACCCCTCTATTGTAATTTTTTTTTGGGTTACATAAGGAAAAGCAAACAAAACAACAAGCAGGGGGCTAGGTCATATCATTGACATCGTCGGTACAATCGAGCATTACTAGGAGACGCTCCGGGGGATGTTCGTACTCTAAGTAGAGGTCTAGGGATTCTTTAGCAATTCTCGCCTTGCAGTCTTCCTGGATGTTCTCCTCCCTCGGGATGTGGATGATCTTGGCATCGAGGCAATTAGCAAGCTCACAACAATCTTCAATGATACTCGCAAAGGGGTGGTTCCGCTTATCTTCTAATTTTAGCAGTTGGACCACTTGAAGGCAATCGGTCATAAGACAAACATTCTTCCAATTCTCCCTATTGGCAATGTTAAGCCCATGGAACACGCCTTCCAGCTCGGCTCTAAAGGGGCTAGCGGTTCCTAGAATACGGCCAGTGAAGCCGACAATCCATCTTCCATCTTCCATCTTCCATCTTCCATCTTCCATCCTCATCCCGCACGGTACCTCCAAAAGCTCCCATCCCACCATTACTGACATAACTCCTGTCCGTCTGGATGACGTAGGTACCTGCAATACAAGATCTAGAATTAGTGGACGTACTAGAACTTTCCCCTTTATGATTAGTAATCTTACTTTGGGCTTCAAAGATATCGCAACTAAGTTCAAAGTAAGCTTATTAATCATGGGGGGTGGGGGTGAAGGCTAACATTATCAAAAATAAGTTTGTTACGGGATTTCCAAATACACCAAAGGGAAGAGATGAAAGTCACATACTAGTTCTTATCATCATTATTCCACACATTATTGGACACCAAACTATTGTGAAGTTATAACAAGAGCTCTTATAGAATGGATAACTGAGGTATACTTGTTCTATGTCGTATTACTCTATCACGAGATTGAAGGTGAACTGGCTTGTTGTGTTCTTTGAGGTATTCGTGCACATAAAAATTCTATGGGTTAAAGATTTTACCTGCATTCATTTCAAGTGATTGTTCTACATCTTAAGATGTGAAGATTTAGAGTCCAACATACTGTACTTAAGTTGGATGGATCCTCTAACTAGCACCACTGGCTTTTTTGAGTTGAAAACCCCACCTCCAAAGTCTAGCCAGGTGGTTTAGGTTGGCCGTTAGGTCCCAACAATGTTATTTTCACTGTTCTAAAAAATCCGCATAGGCTCCGCCTAGGCTTGAGGCTTGGGAGAAACGCCCCGCCTTAAGATTTTGACGCCTTATGCTTGGTAAAATCCTTAAGGCGTACTTTTTCTCTAAAAACAACAATGTTTTAATGAAACGATATCCCCTTTTAAAGATTTTTTTGCAAACCGGATCATTATCTCATCCAAAATAATCAAATAGTATTTTTATTTGCAAATATTCAGACATATTTTTATGATATGTACAATTTTAGTATTTTAATAGCCTTGTTATTGTTAAAAAATATTAAAATATATTAAAAAGACCTAAACGCCTTTTCACGCTTTTTTACGTCAACGCCCGCCTAAACTTTGAAAACTTAAGACTTGACCTCCACGCCTCGATCATGCCCCGTATTTTTTAGACCCTTGCTTATTTCAGATGACGGTTATATTGGAATCGTTAATGGACGACACCGGATTGTTTTGTACTTCCTTAATTTTAGTTATTTTTACTTTCAATTTCTAGGCCTAGTAATGTCAAGCGTAGCGTGATGTACCTTTCCAATGACATCACGCATGTTAGAAGTAAGGGTATTACTACAGTGACCCCCATTTTGTACCCCCGTTTTGTACCCCCTAATAAGACAACGCAATAGCAAGTTGTACTCTATGCCCTGGCGGGACCCACAGCAATAAGGTATAAGCATTTAAAGCATAGGGTATGAATGGGGGTACATTTTAGGGGTACACATATCTTTATTGTAGAAGTAATTTAGTCTATTATTTCTTCCTTACACGGGTCACCTCTCTATAGGAGGAGTTATAATTCTGCTAGTGTTCGTAACCGACCTATAGCTGTATAAAATGAAATGCAATCTAGCAAAGAAAGGTAATGAGATCAATATACAGTTTTCATCTATTTTCTCTCTTTAAGAATTCTAATATGGTATGAGAGCTATGAATACCATTGGTGGAAAACTCGTCAACATCAACCATGGAGGTTGCATCATCTTCTTCGCTGAAATATATCCCCATTATATTCACTCATTCAATTTCAGTCAAATTAGATAGTTCCAACTTTCGTTTGTGGCGTTAACAAGTCAATGCAGCAATCAAGGGTTACAAATTACAGAATTTCATCTCTGAATCTTTTCGTGTTCCGGAAAAATTTCTCTCTGCAGAGGACGAAACCCTAGGAAAATTAAACCAAAAATTTGCAGATTGGGAGAAACAAGATCAAATCCTTATTTCATGGTTGTTATCATCAATGTCTAAAGGTCTTCTCACTCGTATGGCTGGATGTGAATCTTCATTACAGGTCTGGAAAGCCCTAGAAGTTTACTTTTCTGCACAAACCAGGGCTAAGATCTCACAATTTAAAACTCAACTTCAACATACAAAGAAAGGAGATTCTACTCTAAATGAGTACCTACTTAAAATCAAGACTGCTGTAGATCAATTGGCATTTGTTGGTTGCTATATCTCTTCGGTATATCATCTTGAAGCCATTTTTAATGGCCTCACTTCAGAATAAAACACTTTCGCGGTGTCTGTTTGCTCGAGGAAGGACGAGTATACCGTCGAAGAAATAGAGTCAGTACTTCTTGCTCAGGAAAGTCGAATGAAAAGAACAGTAAGAATTTTGATTCACCAACATCGAATTCTAATATAATTAATGTTGCAACTCAGTCCAATTATCAGAACTCACAGAGGGGATTTTTCAATGGTGGTTGTGGTTTTAATCATAGTAGAGGAGGTTTCATTGGTTGTGGTTATAATCAGAATTTCCCCAATTTCTACAGCAATGGAGGATGATTTAATGGTGGTCGTGGATTCAATGCTAGCAAAGGTCGTGGAGGTCACAATCCCTGGAAAAATTACAATAAACCACAATGTCAATTATGTGGTTGTTTTGGTTACATTGTTCAAATTGTTTCTTTTATTTTAACTCTTCATTTCAAGGAGTCTCGGGCTATAATAACTCATCTCCAAGCCATTCTCATTCTTTCAATCAAGGACCTAAAATGACTGCTCAAATGGCAGTTCTTTTTGCCACTCCTGAAACTGTTACTGATAACAATTGGTATCCTAACTCCCGGAGCCACAAACCATGTTACTCCAAATGTTGCAAACCTAATGAACAAAACCGATTACAATGGACATGAGCGCATTCATGTTGGTAATGGAACAAGTTTGTCAATTCAACATGTTGGTCATTCTTATTTTTTGTCTCAATATCAGACTAAATTCTCATCTCTAAGAAATCTGCTGCATGTCCCTTCTATAACAAAGAATATCATTAGTGTGTCTAAATTTGCTCAAGATAATAATGTGTTCTTTGAGCTTCATCCTGACTTGTGTCTTGTCAAGGATCAGGTTCTCAAATCCATTCTCATAACAGGAAGGCTTAAACATGGATTATATTCATTTGATCAATCGCTTATGAAGTTCCAGCAAGAATCACCTAGCTTGTCAACTTGTCCCGGACAAGTTTTTGGTTTCCATTTTGCCAATGTTGCTTCTTTTAGTCCAGTTATATCTACAAATTCTTTGTTCAATCTTTGTCATAGAATACTGGGGCATCCATCTGCACAAGTTGTAAAAACAGTTATTTCTCATTGTAAGGTTACCTATGTAGCACGGACACGGACACGGGTGTCGTGTCCGACACGACACGGACACGGGTGTCGTGTCCGACACGACACGGACACGCCGACACGGCAAATCTAAAAAAATCAGGACACGACACGGCGGGGACACGGTATTAAATAAATATTTTTTATAATTATTTTTATATATAAAAAATATGAAATATCACATTAATTCTAATCTCATACTAAGAACAACATTAAACATATAAGCATTAAGAGTATTAAATCCATTCTACACATCAAACATCACAATGATACTAAATCCCATACTAATAATAACAATCAAAATGCATATGGCTAATGCAATTTATTGAACAAGAGATTTAAAAAAAAAGAATAAACAAGTGAGAAAAAGGAGAAAAAAAACATATGTTTCCTGCCCCTTTTTTTTTGAAGTTATTATATATTTATGTCAGCCGTGTCCCAGTCGTGTCCCTTGCGTGTCCCAGCCATGTCCCTTGCGTGTCCAACTATTTTTAAATGCCTTTTAAGCCCGACACGCCACGTGGCGTGTCGGACATGTGTCCCAGCCGTGTCCCTTGCGTGTCCGTGTCCTTGGAGTGTCCGACACTCGTACGAGGCCTTCGGAGAAGTGTCCGTGCTTCATAGAAGGTTACTCATATGAATAAAATAGTACCATCATTCTACAAAGCATGTTGTTTGGGCAAGATACATAAATTTCCTTTTCCAAATTCTGATACTCAGTACACTAAACCATTACAACTTGTTCATTCAGACCTATGGGGTCCTTCACCCACTCAATCTTCGAATGGATATCGTTACTATATACATTTTAGTGATGCATTTTCTCATTTTACATGGATATATCTTCTCCGAAATAAATCTGATGCCTTCCAAAATTTCTTGAATTTCAAAGCCCAAATAGAATTACAAATTGGTTATAAAATTCATTCTCTTCAAACAGATAGGGGTCGTGAGTACCGAGTAATTACATATTTTCTTCAAACTAATGGGATAGAATATAGATTTCCTTGTCCAAGAACTCATGAACAAAATGGCATAGCATATAGTTGAGAATGGTATGACTTTGCTAGCTCAGGCCTCATCTACACCAAGTCTGTCGGCTTACCACGGTCATTGACCGTGACAAGTCCAACTTGTCAAGGTCAATGACCATGACAAGTCTGGGGGTGACAACTTTTGTTATCACGGACTTGTCACGATCACTGACCGTGACAAGTTTGTTAGACTTGTCATGGTAATGTCACGGTCTTTGACCTTGACAAGTTTTGTCAAGATTAATGACCGTGATAAACCCATGTCAATGTTTAAAAAATTGTCACGGTCATTGACCGTGATAAGTTTTATTTGTCAAGGACTTGTCACGGTCAATGACCGTGACAATTCTGGGTAGAATTGAAAAAAATCTGCTGGGTAGTATGGCCACTGCCACTACCCAACAGTATATTTGTACCTGTTATAGCAACGTTGTACCTGTTCAAACATCATATATTCAAATAAAATAGAGATAATGCAAATATACATTCAAAACAATATCCATCACGATATAATTCAAATGTAACAACTTAAATCAAATCAATTCAATTCAAATAATGTCACTACATGTCTGGGGTAGGTCTGAGGAGGTGGATAGGCCACATGATATACGAATTGATACACCTTTGAATATGCATCGTGCTGCATTGTTCGTGCAACCACAATGGGGAGTTATCCTTTTCGGGTATCACATGCGTGACGAGCACCCTGTCCTTGATGTCTTGAAGCACACGTCCATGAACTGGCATACCCTGGATCGTATTCGATCCCTCAACCCCTGCCCTATCCGCTGGCCATCAAATATGTCTTGTATAAACACACTCGGCCAACTAAGTGTTGACATTGGTCGGTCGAAGGGAGCCAAATAGGGGACTGGATCATCAGAGTCCACACGTGACGGCGATAAAGCAGCGAGGCCCACATCCTCGTCCTCCTCCACCACCCTCTCCTTCCCTTTCCCCTTACGATTTTTACCCAACGAACGCTTCATGAATGAGAAAATATCTTGGACCATCGCCTCCAAACGGGACAACTTCGCGTCATGAAAGTCCACCATTCGAGCCAACCCGATATTGCTCATCTCCAATCCGATGATCCTAGATTTGGCCTCCCGTAAGCTCACGCCCTTTGTCCTCCCCTTGCGATCAGCGCCAAGCAATTGGCTGAGTGCGTCTGTGGACAAAGATGCCTTATCGGCATCAGACTGCGACTCATGCACTTCCTTAAGCTTTGCCTGAAATGACAAAAAGCACATGATTAGTTAAATAAATAAATAAAAAAATTATAACGTAATTAACAAAAAATAAACTGTCGGATTACTTATAATCGTGGTCGCGACGCTAGGGGACACCTCCTTATCCTTCCCCTTTTTCGTCCGAATAGCCACATAAGTATCGAGCCTATGTGGCCTACCCCCAGGGCCACTCCCCGCCCCCTG
This sequence comes from Sambucus nigra, assembly GCA_949130495.1. Lineage (NCBI taxonomy): Eukaryota > Viridiplantae > Streptophyta > Magnoliopsida > Dipsacales > Adoxaceae > Sambucus > Sambucus nigra. The sequence continues at coordinate 80,661,481 of OX422212.1, read as the reverse complement.
TAATAAAATATTGCAAAATTAGTATCGGCTCCGCAAAGTAAAATAATGCAGAATAATATATTTTTATAATTATAGAAAAATTTAATCTTACCATCATCCTATGCTCCACCTCGGCGTAAGACGTCTGGTCGGAGTAGTGCACGTCCATCTTTTTTCGCCCGATTTTCCCTCCCCGATTGGCGAGATGCCAATTGTCGCTCTCCGATCTCATTGTCAATGAACTTTTGCCATTGTGCCAATGAGATCGGCTCCTTCGACGGGACGAAGTCACGCATTCGGATAACGGACTCTCGGATCTTCCCAAAGTACCGGGTCCGCATATTTTTCTTCCACATCTTGTGTTGCTCCCTCAACGGCTCTAAGACGGAATCGCATAGTTTTGGATCCACGCTGAATTGTTCGTCTCCAACAAATACAATGTTAGTTGCGAATAAATATAAATATAAATATAAATATAAATATAAAATGAAATTGAAATTGAAATCGAAATTGAAATATTCATGTAAAAATAAATATAAATACATTACCTGTAGTGCCACTCAAATAGCTAACTTGAGCTCATTTGTCACTTCCCTCCAACTAGTGTACCCCGGGCCGATGATCGTCTTTACCAGCTCGAGGGATCTTTCTAATAGCCCCTTCTTGTACTCAATGGCCATCCCCAATTTGCTATATTTGGGGAGCCTCTGCTACCACCGAGCCCAGACGACATCATTATAATCAGCATCATCATCCTCGCCTTAATACCTGAAGGAGACATTTTATGTAAAAAAATATTGTTATTAGTACAAATCAAAATGAATTAGAAGAAGACATGCAAATATGTACAATTACTACAAATCCAAATGAATTATTACTGTTTAACACCTCAATTCTGAATTCCAAAACAATAGCATCTAACTCCTAATATATACAATTACTAAAAATTCGAAACATCCCCACCCCCACACCTACTTCCCACACACACGCACACTACACAAGAGTGAAAATGATAAAGTGCAAATAAATTAAAAGCATTAAAAATGGATTGATAAAGTACAAATTGGAATATTTATTACAAATTAAAAAATTGTTTCAAATTCGGGTTATCATAAAAAATGGATTGATATTCGGTAGGAGCAGCCAAGTCCTCCACACTACTATGTAGACGCTTTGGCACATATAGGATAGTTGACCATAGCTCGTTATTGATATGCTCCGAGTAAAACACTTGGTTGACCTTTTGAAATGCACAAACAAACGGCTCATCGCTCAAATAGGACACTTGGTATACATTTTTTGAGCTAGCAGATAGACGAAGAGATCCAGTCTCCTCTCCACAAATAGGACACCCCAAATAACCATGTACTACACAACCGGATAATGTCCCATAAGATAGAAAATCATGAATTGCCCACATCAACATAGCTTTCAGCGTAAACTCTTATTTTTTAAAAGATTCAAATGATTGCACACCCTCTTCCCACAACTCATTTAATTCTTCTACCAAAGGAGCCAGGTAGACGTCGATGTCATCACTTGGTGCCTTTGGACAAGGTATCAACAAAGACAACATCGAAAATTCAGGTCTCATATACTGTGAAGGAGGGAGGTTGAGTGGGGCTAGGATCACTGGCCATACACTCTGATTAGTGCTTGGATTTCCAAATGGATTGAAACCACCTGTCGATATAGCCAAATGAATGTTGCGCTATTCTCGAGAAAAATCGGGATACTCATAATCCATCCTCCTCCAAGCTGTAGAATCAATAGGATGACGCATGAGATTACCCCCTATTTCTGCCCTAGCATGCCAAGTCATTGCCTCCGCTATGCATGGTACTGTGAAAAATCGCTTTAATCTAGGCCCAATGGGAAAATATTTTAACACTTTTTGAGGCACTTTAAGCTTGTGCCTTCCTTAACAGTAGATTGGATATATCTAGGTTCATCTCATACCGGACAACAATCAAAATTTTCATACTCCTTTCGGTATAGTATGTAGTCATACACACAAGCATGAATCAATTTATTCTTCATTCCCAAACCTTTCAAACTGTTCTTCATAACAGGATAGCTATTTGGAAGCGTATTCTCCTTGGGTAGTAAGCCCTTCACCCAATTCAGAATTCCTGTCACGCTATTGCCAGACAAACCGTACTGCGTCTTCAAACTGTGCAAACCAACCAGACATGTAAAGTTGTTTGATCTTTCTCACAGCCCGAGTATAACGATTGGGTTGCCTTAAATTTTAAACTTTGATAGTCATCGTCAAGGTTTATTGCGATATCTTCACGAGCACTTGAACCTTGTACATCATCAGTAACCTCATTCTCCTCCGCTTCATAAACTATGTACGCATCATAAACTAAATCCTCTAACATATTATGATCTACATCGTCCCCTTCTACATCTATCCTACTTGTTGAAGGTTGTTCGGGGACAAAAGGAACTTTCAATTCACCGTGAAAACTCCAAAATCGATAAATATCTTACATACCCCATCTTAACAAGTGTAGTTCAACTGTTTTTCACTCAAACACCTTACCATTCTTACACCTAGCACACGGACACGGAAACTCTTCATCATTATGACATCTCTTTGCGTATTTCACAAATTCATTAGCACTTCTACGAAACACATCCCCCACTCTGTTTGTCTCACCCATCCACTCTTTGTATTTCGGATATCCCATCACAGCTACCACAATTAATCACCTATTAAAGGTAAGAAGTGTATATTCGTGGATTAGTATAAACAAAACTTAGATTTATAGTATGTTTCATTTAATTATGTCTTATGTATATTCGATTCTTAAATTTCAAATTCAAATTCAATTTTAAATAGAAATTCCTATTTCCTCCATCTCCTCTAAAGGGTGAGTGGTCCTATCCCATTCAAGACCTCACATTTCTGTAATATACTTAACAGCTCATGCACATTGTTATGATTTGATAAAAATTCGGCAACATATCCCCGTAGTTCTCCAAGTACACGACGTATATTGGCAAGTGTGAGTGTTATTTCAATTGATCAATTATAATAACAATCACACTTGTCAATCTAGTATGTACCCGGAGAACATTATGATACGACTACAGAACTTCCTCCAAAATTGACAACTTTAAGCCACTAAGAATATTATTATACATAAATTATGCAACCCCAAACTGTCCAAACGGAACAATTCGAGAGATCTCATTACAGGGGTAATGACACTCGAACGGGTCTAAGGGCTATTGAATGCGTACGCATAAGAACTAGAAGGCAAGTATCTATACGCACTATATGTAATTTCAAGTATGTTTCATTTAATTATCATACTATATATGTTTCATTTAATTATCATACTATATATGAATTGTTATGGACATGTCACGGTCATTGACCGTGACAACATTATAGTATTGTCACGGTCAATGACCGTGACGAGCCTTTGTCGCGGTCTTGTCACAGTCATTGACCATGATAAAAAAAAACGTGTTTTTTTATCACGGTCAATGACCGTGACAATGCTCGCCGGTTGAAGGGTGTTAATTTGACCATTTTGGTGTAGTGAATGCCATTAAAATTTTGGATGAAGCCTTTTGAACTTCATTATTTCTTATAAATCGTCTTCCCACTTCTGTTTTACATGGTCCAAGTCCATTAGAAGTTTTGTTTAAAATGAAACCTGACTATTCGTTCTTTTAAATGTTTGGATGTTACTGTTTTCCCAATACCAGATCCTACAATAGACACAAGTTAGATTTCAGGTCTACTGAGCCATATCCTAAATCACAAAGGTTACAAATTCTTAGATAGTAGGGGTCGTATTTTCATCTCTAGGGACGCCATCTTTGATGAACAGTCCTTTCCCTTTTCAAAATTACTCTTATCTCAGTCCTCACATCAGACTTACTCTCTATTGCAATCTCAATCTGTTCCTCTAGCCATTCCTCATATTCTTCCTGATAGGTCAGTCACTCATCCCACTATTCCTACTCAATCTCCCCATCCAAACTCAAACCTACCTAATTGTGATGACCAACTTACTGATTTTTCTGAACCTATTTATGTTCTAAATTTGTCTACCTTTGTTCCATCTTGTTCTCTTATGCAGGCTGCAACTACATATACTAATCAGCATACTATAGGAACTAGAGCCAAAGCTGGTATTTTTTTAAGCTAAAAGTATATCTGACCTCTCATGAGCCTACCACTGTTGAGGATGCCTTACAACACCCTCACTGGAATGCTGCAATGACAGATGAATTTCTAGCATTGATGAGGAATGAAACTTGGTCTTTGGTGCCCTTACCACCAAATAGTAAGGCTATGGGATGCATGTTGGTGTTTAAGGTGAAAGAAAATCTTGATGGGAGCGTTCAAAAGTACAAAGCCAGGCTTGTAGCTAACGGATTTCACCAGCAGGTCGACTTTGATTTTACAAAAACATTTAGTCTAGTGGTCAAACCTACCACAATTTTAATTGTACTCACGGTGGCTTTATCCAAGGGTTGGTGCATTCGATAATTAGACGTCAATAATGCATTTCTTAATGGACTTCTACAAGAAGAGATTTACATGGAGTAACCATCCGGTGTTTTTGCTCCTAATACTACTCTGGTCTAGTGTGTAGGCTACATAAGGCTCTATATGGTCTCAAACAGGCTCCCAGATCTTGGTTTGAGAAGCTTAACTCTACTCTTATTAGCTTTAGTTTCTCTTCTGCCAAAGCTGATCAGTCTCTTTTTATTAGAGTCACACCGGCTCACTCAACTTTTGTTCTTGTCTATGTTGATGACATATTAGTGACTTTAAGTAGCTTCAATGTAATCACCAAACTCATTACTCAGTTAAATCAAGAATTTTCCTTAAAAGACCTTGGGGAGATTGACTATTTTCAAGGAATTCATGTCAAACACACAACTGAAGGTTTTCATTTGTCTCGAAAGAAATACAGAACAGACTTGCTTTGAAAATCCAAGTTGCAAAATGCCAATGCCTTAGCTACTCCAATGACTAATGGTGAAAAGTTGTCTAGCTTTGGAAGTGATCCTGTTCAACATGTGCAATTATACAGAAGCCTGGTTGGAGCCTTACAATATGCAACCATTACTAGGCCGGAAATTTCATATAGTAGGAATAAAGTTTGACAATTTATGCAAAACCCTTTGGATTCTCATTAGAGAACAGTGAAGCGAATTTTTAGGTATCTTAGAGGAACCTTAGATCATGGATCACATTTGAGCAGAGTAGGCAATTTGGATCTAGTAGGATATTGTGATGTAGATTGGGCCTCAGACCCTGATGATCGAAGGTCTGCCTTAGGTTTTTGTGTTTATTTAGGTTCGAATTTGGTAGCTTGGCAATCGAAGAAGCAACACACAACATCCAGGTCAAGTACTGAAGCAGAATACAAAAGTTTGGCTCATTTGGTTGCTGAACCGACCTGGATTTAGTCTCTATTGTCCGAGTTACAAGTTCACTTATTAAAAACACCAGTTGTTTGGTGTGATAACCTCAACACACTAATGTTAACAGCAAATCCTATTCTACATGCTCGAACAAAGTATATCGAGCTTGATCTATATTTTGTCAGAGAAAAGGTGGTTCAAAGACGTCTTGAAGTCAATCATGTTCCTTCTCAAAACCAACTTGTAGACATTCTCACCAAATCAATCTCCAGCAACAACTTCTTAACTATTCGTGACAAACTCAGAGTAGAGTCCTTATCTACCCTGAGTTTGAGAGGGGATGTTAGAAGTAATTAAGTCTATTATTTCTTCCATACACGTCACCTCTCTGTAGGAGTAGTTATAATTCTGTTAGTGTTTGTAACCGACCCATAGCTGTATAAAATGAAATGTAATCAGCAAAGAAAGGTAATGAGATCAATATACAATTTTCATCTATTTTCTCTCTTTGAGAATTTTAATAACGAATGACATCAACAACTCTAAAACCTTCTCTTTCTCCTATAAAAGGATAACTCCTTATATTGTATTCACCACTATTAGGATGAGATGAATGAGAATTGGAGAACTGAAGCTCCCCTTATTCAATGTTGTTGTTGTTTAGTTTATTTTAATCAGTTTCGTTCGACTACACATTAAGTTCATTATTCGAATTTGATATTAGCTCACACTCTCCGTGCCCTCGTGAAGATGCCATTACAGACGGTTTAACCCCGCAAGCGGTCAACTTGAGTATATATACGCAAAATCATCTCTTGAGACCAAAAAACGATAGACTATAAAATGTATGGGGGGAGCGTGAGAGAAGATGATTATGTGCCTATTCTTTAGAAGAAAAAATACATAATATAAGTTTTTCTTTTTTACGTTACCCCCTGAAATAATGTCAATATCAGACTTACCCCTAATAACAAACCCCCCGGTGCTTTTCAAGACATTAGGCTTACCCCTCCACCCCCACCCCGAAGCGAATTATAATGGAAGTTTAACATCGTTAACTATACATTTAATTGAAAATTAGACTTTTTTCCTGACCATTTAAAGATAAAAAATACCCTTTAAAGACAAAAATACAATCATGGAAATCTGAACAAATTGAAATACAAAAAAACTTAAACCCAGTTTATCGAAAATCAAAATTGAAAAACATATACACACGAATGAGAAATTCAACAATTGAAACAAACGAATTTGCGCCCGAAATCATCAAAATCTAGACAAATCAATTCACAAACAAAATATTTTTACATAAGAATCTTAAGACTAGATGATTTAAACTTCCCAAATTGTTAAAAACGAACGATTGTCATTTTGATTCAGTTCGTTCAACTGGCTCGATTTGTTCAATTGGTTTCATTGTGTTGTGTTGTGTGATTTGTGAAAGAAATTAGGGTTAAGGTTGTAAGGACAGAGATGAGATGGGGAAGAAGATGGGCAATATTTTGACCTTAAATTAATAGGGAGATGTATAATAATCAATTATTGACCAGAGTTAAATGTATTAGACGCCTGTTACAATTCTAGGGTAACCTTAATTTTTTGAAAAAATGGGGTGTTATGTCTAATATTGACATTATCTCAGGGGCGAAGTAAAAAAAAACTAATCAAATAAGTGCTTTTTTTTACATAACCCTTACTTTACTATTTTATTAGACATAGGCCCCCTTGTTAATAGAAAAGCCTAACACCGTTAGAAATTCTTAATTCCTAATTAGACATGACCCCTGCAACATTTTAAGACAAACCCTTAATTGATACTAAAATTTTGTAACCAAATAACCACCTTCTTCCTCTCTCAATCAACCGCAATCTAACAGTAAATCAAAACGCACCCTCGCTCTCATCCACTCTCTATCTCTAAAACACATCTCTCCTTTTTTCCCATTTCATAATGCAAACAAACACACCCTTATTACTTTTCCAAAACCCATAAATCTCAATAGTCCAACCATAATTGTCACCATCTTGAAGTACTCTCACCTATATCGTCACCTTCTCTAGAACTGCACCATATGATCAACGACTCTGATGAGTTATTGGTGAACTCATTGATTACTCGAACCTCATACACGTTAGCTTTATAATCAGGTGTTTTAGTGGTCATTGATATGAAAGCAAGACCCAGAATAAGTAGAAAAAAGGTGTGAGTAGTCTTCATAATGTTGTGTCGGTGTAGTGATAATTGATATTGGTGTTTGTTTTTGTATTCGTGTCTTTGTGATAAAAAGGCAAAAGAGATAATGAAAAGCCATACTAGGCAGAAAAGAGGTAGGAAAAGATACAATGTGAATGTGAGACTCATTGTCGGAATCATATCCAAATTCTGACATCACCTTCACCGACGGAGTAACAAATTTAGTAAAAACATCATGCAGAAGAGAGATGGCTTTTAGAGAGAGTGGGGGGAGGGGGGGGGGGGGGGGGGGGGTGCTTAGGTGTAGTGTTAGATTAGGGTTGGTTGAGTGAGAAAGAAGATAGGTGTAGTGTTAGATTAGGGTTGGTTGAGTGAGTAAGATTTGAAATTAATTACAGTTATTTTTGTCTTAAAATGTTGTAGGGTTTATGTCTAATTATGAATTAGGAGTTTCTTAACGGTATTAGATTTTTGTTAACAAAGCGAGGTTTATGTCTAACACATTAGTAAAGTAGGGGTTATGTGAAATAAGACATTATAAACTGGGGTTATGTAAAAAAAACTAAAAATAAGCCCTAGATAAAACATAGTGAAAGGAGTGTTTATAAACAATAGTCTTTGACGGGTATCAATCGCTTCATAGATGGGCACAAGCATGTTAAAATCAACTATTGCACATTATATAGATACGAATAAATTACAAAAACTCAGACCTTATACTATATTGTCACAACTAGAATGCTATGAGTTAAGAGGAAGAAAATTGAAAGAGAAAAAGATAATTGAAAAAGAAATAATTTCTACACTCATATCTCAATTACAATCGAGAGCTCCATATTTATAACGGAGCATACATAAAAAGGTTACGAATGGAAGGAAGGTTGTGATTGTATTACAAACCAATGGTTTATATTGAATTATTGTGTAACTAAAATAACTAACTAACTACTCTAACCGACTTAACAACTATAGTCGTGGAAATTACCCTTCCCTTCAGAATATCATTGACCTTAAGGATCAAAATTAGGATACGTTGCAGTAATGAACTTATAGTCTTCTCATGTTACAACTTCAGAAATACTGCTGGACCACTGAACTAAAATCTAAGGTACTGGTCTGTGATCCCATTGAGTGAGTCTTCTTCCTTGCACAACATCTGGTTCCACTCTAAATTGGCCTTTCTTTTTAAGTTGGTAATTGGGTAGAGACAGAACAAGACATGCCTACTTTCTTCTTAAGCTGAGAGATATGAAAAACTGGATGAATATGAGCTTGAGGAGGTAATTTGAGTTTGTAAGCTACAGATCCTATTTTTACCAATACCTCAAAAGGTTCAAAATACCTTGCACCCAATTTAAATTTTTCCTTGGAGCCACATATGCCTGGCTATAAGGCTTTAACCTTATGTAAACCAAATCTCCCACTGCGAGGTGCCTTTCACTCATCCCTTTGTCAGCGTACTATTTCATTCTATATTGTGCTTGCAAGAGATTTTCTCTCAACAAGGTAAACATCAATTTCCTCTAATTAATCTTGAGGTTATTTTAATATCCAAATATGTGGGTAAGGCAATGATGTGAGGAGGATAACCATAGAGAGCCTGAAATGGTGTAACGCCTAAGCTAACATGGTAATTGGAATTATACCACCACTCAGCAGAACTGATCCAATCCTTCCACTTCTTAGGTTTGTTACTTGTCATGCATCTTAGATAAGTCTCTAAGCATTGGTTCACTCTCTCTGTTTGTCCATCTGATTGAGGATGATAGGTTGTACTTAGATGTAACTTAGTACCAATGAACTTGAATAATTCTTGCCAAAAATAAATTGTGAAAACCGCATCTTTAATAGACACAATAGAATTTGGAGTTCCATGAAGTTTATATATATTTTCAAAGAATTATTGGGCTACACCTGTAGCTGGACATGGGTGTTTTTTCAGTAATGAAATGAGAGTATTTGGTAAATATGTCCATAACCACTAGTATAACCTTCTGAATTTGGTAACCCTTCCATAAAGTCCATAGAAATATGAGCTCGTGCTTGGGTAGGAATGGGTAGGGGTTTCATTAGTCCAGGGTATTGGATATGCTCCACCTTATATTGCTGGCAAACATTACAAGATTTCACCCATTCAAGAGTTGCTTTCTCCATTGTAGGCCAGAAAAAAATTGATCTGATTCCTTGAAGTCTCATGGAGTACTTTAATAATGCTAACCCTCAGTTCATCATTGGATCCCACCAATAGTTTCCCTCTCCTTCTTTTGAGTACACCATGGTCAAATAAACACTCATTGGGCCCTGATCTGGTTGGTAATAGTTGAGAAATCATAGCTTCACAATCAGTATCTCCTTCATAGTTTTCTGTAAGTTGTTGTGTCCATTATAGCATGACAATAAGCTCCTTCCTTATCCTCATGATGTCTTGATCATGCATCTGGTACACCATGGTCCACTCCGTTTCTGCATTTAATTTCATAGCTTAAGCCCAACATTTTTATTAACCATTTATGTTGCAAAAGATTAGTAATTCTCTAGTTCTTTATAAGACCTTAAGCTTTGGTGGTGAGTGATAATGATAAAATGATTACTCCTCAAATATGAGTCCCATTTTGTTACAACCATGATAATTGCTAGAATCTCTTTTTCATAAAGGGATATACCCAAGCTTTTAGGACCTAGAGCTTTGCTCAAGTAAGCAATGGGTTTATTTGACTGCAGTAGGACTGCACCCAAGCCAGAGGAACAAGCATCCGTCTAAACAATGAATGGTAAAGAGAAATCAGGTGTGGTTCATATTGGAGTAGAAGTTATAGCAATTTTTTAAGTTTTAAAATGCCACTGCGGCCTCATTACTTCAAAGGTAATGAATATTTCCTGTATTAGTAGTCAAGGGTTTGCCACATAACACCATACCTCTTCAAAACATTCTATAAAACCCAGTTAGGCCAAGGAAACCCATTCAAGCTTTTTATATTTATGGGTACAGGCCAATTCACCATAGCCTTGATCTTATTGGGATCAGTGGAAGCTCCTTTGTCTTATATAATATGGCCTAAATATTTAATATTCTTCTGGGAAAATCTTATTCTGAAAAAACACACACTTAAACCTCTTTGCAAATAATTGGTTTCATAGAAAAAACTAAGACAAATTGTCTCAGATATGGCCTAAATATGTCATTCATTATTGCTTGAAATGTGGTTGGGGCATTAGTTAGCCCAAATGGCATTACTTAAAACCAAAATTACCATTGTGAGTCCTAAAGGCAATTTTGAAATTGTCTTCTTCTCTCACTCTAATATCCAGCTCCAAGATCTATCTTCGAAAACCAATTAACCCAATTTATCTTATCTAACACCTCCTCTATAACATGTATAGTAAATTTTTAATTTATAGTAGCATCATTAAATATTTTTAAATTAATACGAAATCTCCAACTTCCATCTTTTTCCTTAACTAAAAGTACGACTAAAGCAAAAGGACTGTGAGAAGGTTGAATATACCTGATGCAATCATGTCTTTCACCAATATTTTTATCTTTTTTTTTAAATGAGGATATCTGTATGGCTTTTTGGTTGTTGGTTCTGATCCTTCTTTAAGAACTATATCGTGATCCAACTTCCTTTTGGGAGGTAATAAATTGGGCTCAGTAAACACATCAGTAAATTTCTATTACGTTTGTGCAATAACAGGAGGGATCTCAATTCTCTTCGTTCTCCATTGCATTGATCATTAACATTTGCCCATTTTTTTGTGAAATTCTTCATTAATTTGATGATGGATTGAACACTCATAGCTCTCAATATTGCCTTTCCTCCATGCCCTTGTATCACTACTGTCTTATCCTGTTTCTTGAAACTGATTTTTGATCTTCAAAATCAAAAGTTATTGGATAAAATTTCGTCATCCAATCTACTCCCAATACCATATCACAACTAGGTAACTCATCTCAGCTTCAAATTCATAGCCCCCCATTTTCTATATGAATCTTGGACATTTTAAGACACTGATTAATTTGTTTCTATTATCCAGCAGTTGGCCAGCTTATGTTGAACACCCCAACCTTTTTATTGCTTCTTGATCCAAAAATCTTCGAGTACTACTCGTATCTACTAAGATATTTAATATCTTCTTCTTCACTACCCCTTGTATACGAATAGTGTGATGACTCACACTGCCTGATAAAGAATTTACAAAGATTTTCATATCTTATTCGGTCTCCCTGCTTCCTCTTCCTTACTCTCTTCAATAATTTTTTCAAAAATTTCAGATTCTCCTTTAATAACATACAGTTGTCTTGATGTACATCTATGCCCAGGTTCATAAACCTCCTCGCAATAATAACAAATCCCTTTTGCTCTTCTGGCCTCTATCTCATTCTCAGAAATAGATTTAACATTTATAGAAGTGATGTTTTTTCTTGAAGTTCTTGAAATTAGCCTTTGGGTAGGATATTTTGTTGGAAGTGTTTGGGTTAGGGTTCCATTTATTTGCTGAAATGTTTTGATTTAGGTTCAATATTTTTTTTGAATTTTAAGACCAATTTATAAGGTTTGAATGAAATGGTTTAGTATGATTCTGGTTTTTCTTAAGGATATGTTCAAGATTGTTGTCTAGTAACATAGTATGATCTAATGAAAGAGGGCTAAAGAATTCCACATTCTTCCTTATGTCTTCTTCTAATCTACTTATAAATCTTGAAATGAAATAGCTTTCAGTATGATTCCAATTTCTACATACCATGATGGCTTTGAGTCCCTCAAATCTAGTTTGATAATCCTCTCTGTTTGCACTTGTTGAAGCTTGTTGAATTCTTCCAACACCACCATGTTCAAAAGCTTCAAATCTTCCATGAGTGGCCATAAAAATTCCTCCCGTGAAATGTTTGGCTTTCCTTCTTGATACCACATCAAATTTCCTATCCAAATATAGAGATGCATACCACACTTTTGTCTCTATGTGATTAAACTGAAAACATTTATTACACTTTCTGAACCATGTTTGTAGATTAGTTTCACTAAAGTGGGGAAAATTAATCTTAGGTAAATGAAGTTGATGAAAATTAATCCATTCCATCTTCCTCATTACTTATCAAACCCCTTGTTGCCGCCTAATATCTTCACGTCTTCAGAATGCCTAGAAAGATGTTCTTCCATGGCTTCCTTATCCTTGTTTTTACTACTAATTGCCAACTCCTTCATTTGTGTTTGCATATCCCTCTTATTTTCGTCCATACGATCCAAGAAAGCCTTTAGTCCAACTAAACTAGATTCGACATTAGCTAGTCGGTCATTTGTATCTAATTGGTCAGAAGCCATGTCTGACATTCTGGCTTCTTTCTCCTTGAATCCTGCCTACAGTGCTTTATAACGAGTTAAATCAGGCATTAATGGAAGTAATGTTCCCAATAAATGACTGCTCTGATACCAATTTGTCACAGATAAAATGTTGCGAGATAGGAGAAGCAGAAAATCGAAAGATAATTAGAAAAGAAATGATTTGTGTTTTCACTCATTTCTCAATTACAATCGAGAGCTCGTCATTTATAACAGGGCATACCTGTGATTGCATTAAAAACTAATGGTTGATATTGAGCTATTGTGTAACTAACATAACTAACTAACTACTCTAACTGACTTAATAACTACAGTTGTGACATATATCTCTGGTTTCAGCCGAACCCTTAATAATGTGTAGTTAAGCCCTTAAAACTTCATGCATTTCTTCAATGTTGAACTTATGTTCAATTTTGTTATGATTCTTAGACAGAAAATTATGTGTGCTTGATGAGGGTGTTTTAGGCAAATGCCGTAATATATCAACTAACTATTTTGTGAATTTCTTTCAGGCATATCCAAAGCACATGTGCCACATCTGGGGAAGGGCTGTATGAGGGGTTGGACTGGCTCTCAAATAATATTACTAACAAGGTAGATTGCTTTATGGGTTCCATATAATAAGATTTTATGGCTTCAATGGCATTTGAATTGCTTGCTCTGAATTCATGATTTTTATTTGGCAGGCTTAAGGGCATGGTTTTCAAGGTCAGTTTGAGCTAAATCTATGTCTACATGAAGATTTTATTGTGTTTCTTGCCATTTTGGGTTTCATTCCTTTTCATTACGGCTTGAATTATTTTTTTCTCCATGTTTGGTTTATTGTTTCATGATACAAATTAGAATTTTCCTTGTAGCTCCAATTAATAATATTGTAAGTTTTTCCCCCTTTTGACATTGTCCACTTTTTACTTTTCATTATTAGGCGCTCACCAATAATTATGGTCCCTTTAACATTCGTCATGTATTACCATTATACACACATGTTATGTCAAGCTCTTGCTTGATTGACGATGGTAGATATGATAAATTTGAATTAGAGAGTAAGAAATAGAGATAGAAATCAGAATAGAAAAGATAGAGCATAGAGGAGAATGTAGATGAGAAATGATAAAAATGATCATATTCATTCGCTGCTCAATCATCTACAAGTTACATGTATTTATACATCAAATCAATCCACTGAGCTGTAATACTAATTAATTCTAACTAACTAACTGGCATGGATTCATTAACAGAATTACAACTGATTTTGTAACTAACTAATCTAACAAACAATCAAAACAATATCAAAATGATCCATTTTAGCATGTCTTTACTGATCCTGACATATGACCCCCCTTTTTAGAATCCTTGTCCTCAAGGATCAAGATATGGAAAACGACTGATGATAGCATCATAGTTTTCCCAAGTAGCTGGCAAGCCGTACCATTGAATTAATAACTCAGCGGCAGCATGTTGTCTTTTCCTGACCATTCACCAAGCCAAAATGTCTTGGGGCTCACGCACTGGATAACCCATTTCATCAATTACGGGCAACTTTGACTCTGGTACGATAGTTTCACCCAATTTCTTCTTGAGAAGTGATACATGAAACACTGGATGGATAGTAGTGGTAGGTTAACGCGACTCGGAATATGTCTCAGAAGTGCGTACTCTCTAGGCTCAAGTGCAAGCCTGTCGCTCAAGTAATAATCCGATAAGTCGGGATCATATCCACAGGGAAAAAGGACAACGAAGTTGTAACGACGGGAAAGATGAGTGAATCCTAACTGACTCTAAAGGGAAAAGAAAAAGTGATTTTGTTTTGGGAATGATTACAACTAAATGCAATTATGAAATTATGGAAAATGCAGCTACACTAAACTACCTAAAATATGAATGAAAGATGATTTGATTAAACTCTATAATTTTGATTAAGTCCCATAAGAAATAGGAGATTGGATTCTAATAGAATTAAATTTTTTGATTAAGCTCTATAATTAATTCTATGATTCTATAAATTATGTTTAATTACATTAAATATTAGTAATTACACTTTAGTCTACTATATCAAAATTATAATTTTGAGTACTTTGCTAATAAATGATCAATAATTTCCTCACGTTAAGATTACAGATATTCGTCGATTATATTAAAATACTGATAATTATATTTAATTGTCTTCATATAAATTCTTTAAGACTACTAGCTTAACTTATTTTATAGGTTGAATAATTAAATCCAATGGTCAACCTCGACATAATCAATACTTGTAAGCTACATCAATGCTGTATCATCAATCTCTATAATGAGCCATAGAATAATCAATAGTATAGGTATACGCATGTGCGCCACTTCATTTGTGTTGTGTTATTCTGGTTCAAAAATATAGTTTGTGTCGTTTGTCCTTGAGGTCGTGCTGGCAAAACTTCACCTATGTCATTCTTCAAAAAGCTTCATCGACCTCATCCGGACATTCCCCATGTTCACACTCTCTTATATTTCCACTTTAAATTGAGGTAAAACTACTTCGAAGATTTTAAACATTTTTTAGTATTCAAATTAAAATTATCATAATTGAAAATTTATTTGTGTGTTTTGGTATGGTTTTTGGCATGGTTTTTTGTATTTAGTGATATACTTATGAAATATATATATATTATTTAGATTATTGCATAAATATATAAAATGTGTGGTTGATTAAGGTTAATACATGTACATTGTTTAACTACTCAATTCCGGTAATCGGTTATTCGCGGATGGTATAGGTCAGTAAAGGAAGGCTTTGCTTCAACAAAGGTTATCCTCTATTGGTTATACCCCTTACCTGAACTTTTTCCAAGAATGAATTTTGATCATTGGCGGCCTCCCTGGTTGATCCTTTATTGCAGAAAAGAAAAGCATCGTGTTCGCAAAGTGTGTTTAAAAAGTAAAATCATGTAAAACATCTTGTACTTTTTATGGGAATCCGTAAGAGTTCAATTTGCAACAACATGTTTTCTAAACCTTGAGTTTTGAGTTTTAATGATAAGGCCTACTTCCTACTTATGTTCCTTATTCCCTTTCAAGGTAGATAGTTCAAGTATATATGAAGTCTTTTTCCTTGTTATCAAAATATCAACTTTTTAGTCGAAACTCTAGGAGAAAAAATGTTAAATTTTCTATAGGAAAAAAAATACTTTGGTCAAGTGGATTTTTTAAAGAGAGGAAATTTTTGAGTTATTAAATATATAGAGAAAAATCTTTTGTTTTTCTTCTTCACTCGTCTTATTGTATCTTTAACATGATTTTTAAAACTTTAATCAAAAGTCCTATTGAAGCTTAAAACACTTTTACTTTTATTACCGAATAAAAAATAATATTTTTCTTCTTGACAGACTTGCATGAAATCTCTAAAATACATTGTGAGGTTTGAGTAATCCAAAGTATTTTCAACACTTTTAAAACCTTTCGAGAAAGTAACATCCTAAAAAGTGATATTTAAGCATTTTCTGTCTTCTCAACAAAGTTATTTTTCAACTTCAAAAATAAATTTTTTGATTTCGTGGTGAAGATCGAAAGATAATGGTTGTGGTCAATACCTATCACGGTTGCGCCTTACTTCGAAAGATATGGTGAGATGTATAGTGTTAATAGTGCTTTGTGTGATTGTGAGACGTTGACTCTCTTTCTAACTCTATATCATAGTGTATTTGTCATTTTATTCATCCCGAGATTTATTCACATTATGGATTTTTCGTCGTACGACTTGGTAGTGTGTGAATTTTTTACCTTATTCCACATTTAAATTATTCACCTAACATTGAAGATTAAATTCGATATAATTTAATTAGTAATTTTTTTTTCACATAGGCCTATGTTGTATTATTTGTACCTAAAGGAATTATAAGGAACATATTGTCTCTATTGTGATAAAATATAACAATTTGGCTACCTTTGCTCCATCAAGGTTTTGTATACACACATTCTGAACTGGTATTAGAGCCTAAACTCACTTTTGTAGGTTTAATCACCTTGAGATAGATCTTATGTGTGTAAAATAAAGTTAAGCATGTGTAATTGTATTAGTGACATATTTGGTAGTTGTAATAGTCATGCTTATACCGAACTTGTGATCTTATTCGACTTTGTGAACACTCTATTTCTAACATTAAAAATATTTACGTTAGTAGTAGTGTTAGTGAAGAAACTAATCTACGCGCTTCTTGTGATAAGCCTGTTTTGAATTCAAAATTATAATTAGAAAATGTCCAACTTCTTACAAAGGTAAAATATTATCATAAATAAAAGGATTTGCAGAAGAACGAAGATCATGTCTTTTCTAAATTTTCTCTATTGAAAGGTATGTTTTTACTTGAAAAATTAAAACCCTCAAAAATGATTTTTCATGTTATAGAAGCTCATGGACACTCTCGTTACCCCAAACATAAATCCCTTTATATATAATTTAATGACTTCTTATAATGATGAATTTTTAGAAGATAAGAAGTTACCAATGGTTGATGATTGTATATCAACCTTGAAAAATGAGAGAGATGATTTGACATATTTGGAAAAATTTAGAAAGGATTTTTAAATTTGAAACGAATCCAATATCAACCTTGTAAGAGTATATGTATACTTATGTGGACCATGTCACTTTAATTGTCTTATTCCATTCTGCAAAACTCACTTTGAGTCTGATCCAAAAGGTTTCCAAAAATATTTATCAAATTCATACCAAATCATTGATGTTGTTGGATTAAATTACTCATTTAAGATAAATGTATATTTTCTAGAAGAATTATATTCACCTCGGTTAAATATTTTTTGAAATTGAAAAATGCTTTAATTTCACCTTCTGGTTGTTTGATATTTTCCAAATACATGATGGTATACATTCTTCATATATAAAAGTTGTGTTTGACATTTATCTTTTGTATTTAGAATTTACTTGGACATAAGTTAAGCAAGAAAATTCTAAGTTTTGTGAAATTATGATAAACTGACAACCTTGTGGTTGCGACCATGTTCGTCGTCTGTTTTCTAGAACGAAGTAGGACTTTGCGTTTGTGAAATGTCTCCTCCGTTGGTCAATATCTTTTGGAAATTCCCATGAAAAATATATGGCTTAAGGCGCAAACTTGTATCGCTGAGCCTTTGATGGGGAGAAGACTTTCTTTATGTTTGTTACAGGTCTGTGAGCATGCAATATCTTTTATTTTTCAAAATATATATCCAAAAGATTGATTTGGTAGTTATGCCGGGACAAAATCATGGTTGGGCATCCAAATTGATCATGTATTGATCTATGGATTTCTTACACTTAAGTTATATTCCACTTCTCTTTATACACTTGTGTATATAATCTAATCTTTCCCCCTTTCTCGAAACAAGGTGAGAAGAGAATTTTTAGAGAGAAAATTTCTAGCTTTCAAGACCAAAATTATTTTCTCTTCTCATTGTGTTCTTCAAGTTTATTTTGGTTAATTCTTGAACTAAAGAAATTTAGAATTTTGTATTAAATCATTTTTTGACAAATTACTTTTTAAAATATTTTTGTTATTGAATATGGTCTACTTTTAAAACTTCAAAAAACATTTGTGAGTTTTTATAGAAACCAAACCTTTCACTAAATATTTTTCAATTATAGGATATCCTCACACATCCTAAAAGTAGTCGATGGCTAATCGGTGATTCCATTACCTCGAAATAAAACTGATCTTCCACTTGAAATAATACTAACTTAATGAAAGATTTAAAGACGTTGGTCAAGGACAAAACCGATCGCGGTTGTGTAGCTTACTCCAACCGTCGGTGCTCTCCTCGGAGAATATTGTGCGAATGAGTTGATTGGAAGTTAGTGCATTGTATTATTATAAGTCATTTTTCTTATTTGTATACACATGTTCTATAATTGTAATGCCCCGACCCGAATTTAAGGGCCACCCATGGGTCAACCCGATCCAGATTGACTGTGTTTAGTGCGGAGTGATGCGTAATACCCTAGATAATGTTTTTAGTCATTTTTATTTAATTTTAATAACCAAGTGAGCATGGAAATTCATTTTTCCAAGCATATAAGCATAGTGATAACAAGTGAGGAACCCATTAGGAAATGACCTAAGGTTCAAGTAATCAGAGATACTAGAATAAATAGTAAGAAACACTTGCCTATGAAAAGCTTTCATAGACGATATATGAACTAACCAGCCATAATAAAGGGAACGACTGAGCCAATCCCCTGTGGAGTTCTGCATAATAATGCATTAGAGAAATAAATGGTAGAAAGTAGGATGCAAACGAACATGCAATAACTAAATAGTGTATGCATTAGTCATGTTTTAAAAAAAAAATCTTTACTATTCATTTAAAGCCTTGTATAATAAAGCCTGTTCATTTTTTTATGTATTATCAACATCTTTACTTTTACAAACTCTTATTCCATTTTCATGTTTACGGACAATTTTTGTCATTCAATGTTCATTCAAAGCCTTGTACATCAAAGACCAATTTTAACGTAAATACCATGTTTGGATCAAAAATCACAATTTCGTCATCTTTGGGGTTCATTTTGTAATTTATCCATTTTCAAGTTTTATTTACACTTCATCTAATTTGAATATCAAATGTTCAAAGATTTTTTTACTTGACCCCATATATACTACATATCTTTACGCCCCTTAAAAGTGTTCAACAACATTTTATACTTTCTTTCGCCTTAAAGTCACATTATTTTATGTAAACAACATTTATTAACCTAATAGTTTCGTGTAAATATATTCTTAAACATGTTCACACACACACACACACACACACACACACACACACACATATATATATATATATATATATACTTGGTCAAACCAATACCCACTAGACAATTATACATATACACTCATAAATAAATATTTATAGTACAATATATGTATAAGCAACACATACTTTATAATTTATAATATTACACAAATACACTTAAATTATTTACCCGCCAAAAATAACTTCTTGACCCAAATATTTTTTTAATAAAAAATATAACTTTTTAAAAATAATTAAGGCTTGTACCCTATGAATAAAAATAACCTTAATAATATTTCTGCAACACTTATCATATGAAATTAACAAAATACAAGTGGTTCACAGACTTTTATTTTATCATTTAAGGTCAATTACCATTTTTACCATTTATTATCGGTTTATGCATGCACATGCACCAAGCCAAGCCCAAACACATCACGAAATTTTTTATTGATTATATTCAACTTTCGTATAATACATATAAATTATTTGCATGCAAAGTTTCACGTGAAACGTTCCGTTAAAACATAAATTATCCTTTTTGACATTAATGTGATCCATGCAGTGCAACGCATATAACCATTTTACATAAAACTTTCGTGCGGCCCATATATTTAATAAGTATTTTATTTATCAAAATCAAGGGTATTACATCATTCCATCCTTAAAAAATTTCAACCTCGAATTTTTTCTCCCTTCATCCATAATCGTTGATGTCTCCATATCGTCATTTATTTAATAACTACTTTATCATCTAGACCAATTGCCATCACTAATCACATAACCATATAAACATTAAAATCTTTATAATTCTCCTTTCTCGAGTATCACCTGTAGGAGTCATCACTACAGCTGACCAGTCCTAAGGACCACTGTTACCCCAAAAATTCAAATCTTAATTCAAAGCATAATTGGACACCCAATTCATCTCCTTTGAGTCACCTTCGTCACTTACCATACACGATTTACTTCTAACATTATACTAGGTCACGCGTTACCCTTTGCCCAAATCCTCCAAATTCATATACTTATAGCTTCCATACAAATTGGTGTCGTGATTGTTAAAATTTCTTACATGTTCATTCATTGACAATACATTGCCTTACCACCGTGCTTTTGATTGACCTGGGATATTATCCAAACTCCCAATAATTATATTCATTTACCTACCCTTATAATTTCATATTCGAATTCCGTGTATACTTAATCTTACCTTAGGTTTCGTAATCTAAAATTAATGATACCAGGTGTAACGCTAACCAATGCTATAAACGGTCATATGCAACGTCATCATGTGCGAAGATTTCTTAAGACGAATAGTCAATGAAGTTCAACCCAAGTACCCAAGACTTTAGTCATATCATTTGCCCTACTAGTTTACACATAATGAGAAACTAGGCCCAAAACAATTGAACAAACATATGCACAAAATTTTAATTGCTCATGCAATCATGCGCACAAAAATCAAGATGCTCAAGAAAACCTAAATGAATAACCACATGGAATGCATCCTCAGTTACCATGATGCATTAGTCATACCCATCTTAGATCCAACTCTGAGTCAAACCCGTGTTGCACCTAGTTAACCACTGAGTAAAAAAATGTCTCAATCATTTTGAGTTAAATAAAATTCCCTCCTAATATGGAAGACCTCCTGACATTTCTTACCTAATTACAAGAGAAATTTTTACACGTAATTAATGAACCATATCTTGATCGTCGCGGACCTAATGTTCCACATAGATAAAGATACCAATGAGTTTAGTCACTACAAACTGGACTAGTCCTTGCCCATCCACGTACCCTAGCCTAGAGTGTAACCTCCGTAATTTAAAAATACAACATATCTAGGCGTGAACCTCAGGGATAAACCTAACTAATCACACTTAGATCACCATTTGCCTTAAGATATGAGTAATCAGTGTTTGAGAGCCTTGCTGCAGACAAACCTGTCTCGCAGCGTGCCCACCCTACTATGGGTGTCGTTGGCACTATGTCGACTATCATAAACTTCATAGTATTTAGAGATAATAAGCCTTCATTTAAATTGTATGTTAATTTTGTCAACTGACATCGACATATAGGAAAATATCGCGATGTTCGAACCTCACCTACCCTTATTTATCAAGTCATTATGTGACTTTAAAATTCTACGTCCATCCCGAAGTAGAGTATCCAATACATTTCCAACACTAGACTATCCAACACCGCTATACCTAATGAAGTTTCCTAAACTAAACAAACTCTAGCTTTTAGCATAAATCCTTGCCTCCAAGTCTACAAAGATGGAAAAACAAGAATTTCCTAGTTCTTTAACGATTCATGATCACTAAAATTGTCTTACACCCAAAGAAGTCGCTTGCAACACTCTTACCCAAAATGTCTATACACTCAATATCATTCACTAATGAAGAGAACCTTTTTCAAATGATACAATTCCTACTACACGAGACACCTCAATTCTTACCTGAGACTATATTTCTCTATTTGATGAAAATACCGTCACTAATAAAATTTCGAATAAACTGAAAAGACACTACTAAAATTTTTCCTTTGAAACCGAATCTTACCTCATGAAAACATTAAATGAGAGAAACTGTTTAGGACTAGACCTCTAAATACTGTATATGTGTCGCATCAATAGACAAAAATTCTTTCTATCATTTGTCTCAGTGCAAGATGCCTCACTACGATTCAATATTCCCCTTGGCAATGAGTACCTTTCATACTAGGTACCATACTCTTCATAACATTTTCCCAATGACACTAAAAACTCACCGATATTAGTCCTTGTGTGCATTCCCATACTATTATTGGAACTTGTCCTTGTTTCGAGTCACGACGTGGTAATGTCTATGATAAGACACAACCTCGGTATCAATATTCTCCAGCTTACTGTCACTACTTTTATATAATGGTGGGCGCCAAACTATGGCATCTAACCTATGGGTTATGGTCCCACCATGATTCCACTATGCTACTCTGATAATCTGTTCCCATAAATTTTCACAACTCTTATATGGACTCATTTACAAGACGTTATTAAGTCTTTATCAAGGCTTAAACACCCTTTTACGACTTGATCTGGGGTGTCACACACTTTCCAAAAATATCAATGTTACTACATGCTTTCGAGGTGAATATTCACCAAGACATTTAACATCATAATCGCGGGTACCGATGAAATAGTGAGTGACTAAAATCCGCCCATTATTTTAACGAAGAAACTTAGAACGATTGTGCAATACTTAACTCCATCATCGTGGTTGTACGTGTGCATAAATTAGAGTTCCCACCCACCATACAAGGTCGATCCTAGAGCCGAACTTTTGAAGATAAAAATCCGACATTACGACTACATGTAACTCTCTTATGGAATTTAAAACTAAATCTCTCATACCAAGTTCTAACACCCCGACTTGGATTTAAGGGCCGCCCGTAGGTCACCAGATCCCGACTGACTGCGTTAAGTTCAGAGTAATTTGTAATACCCTAGATAATTTTTCTAGTCCATTTTATTTAATTTTATTAACCGAGTAAGCATGAAAATCCATTTTTTCAAGCATATAAACATAATGATAACATGTTCGGAACCCATTAGACAATGAATTAGGGTTTAAGTAATGAGAGCTACTAGCGTAAATAGCAATAAACACTTAGCTGTGAAATGCTTTCAAAAGACATAGTATAGAATAATATGTCGTAACAAACGGAACTGGGTAAACCAATGCCCAGTGGGGTTCCTAACAACAATGCAATAAAGAAAATAACGACATAAAGGAAGGATGCAATAATGAACATGCAACAACTATAAAGTGTAAGCATTAACCATGTTTTATTAAAAAAACATTTCCTATAACTTTGGTTAAAAACCATTAAACTTTAATTTCATACTTTGATGATACCGTATTCTACACTTGGTATTTGAAAGGCTCTAAGTCCCCTAGGCTACCCTAAGGAAATAACAGAGGTCATATGCTAACCTTTGACCTTAGACAGATCATTAATTGGTCCCCAAGACCTCCTTTCCTCTCAAGGATAAGTCACGGTGCCACTGCCTCTCCTTTTTAGTATGGACAACCATTCTAACATGCCTCATCAACAAATATTAGAGACCATAGGACTAGAGTTTCGCCACATCTAACAACCAGAGAAGGCCTCAGTCTAAAGATAATGGATTTCTTAAGGTTACCAAACCCTCATCATAAGGGTGTATCATTGGAGTACACCTCAAGCAGAATTTAAGGTAGTCCAAGAGAAACTCTTGAGCTCATAAGACTCATGTATTACCTTTGCGACTAGTCTGGCGGAGTGGGTGGAAAGAAACACACTATTCCACCTACCGCGACTACCCAACTCCACTTGTATTGAATGTTCCCATCAATATTTACTGATACCAACAACCACTTTACACCACCTGCAAATCCTTTGGCCAAAACTCCACTTCCTTAATGACACCATTAGACCTCAGAGGTGCCCTAGCTATGCTGTGGCAGTCTATTCATTATTTCTCATAGATTTTACCTATAAATAGGGGCGGTTTAATGATGAATATAGGTTTAAGAAATCAGACATAGATAGAGAACAAAGAGGTTTAGCACATCCTAAAAAAAATTTCTTTGTTCCACGCTCGCGACCCACTATGGTGAGCGTATAACTCAGATCATCTCCAGTTGTTTGACACTTTATATATCCTTTTTATTCATAATCAATACTTAGGAACCCTTAAAGAAGTCAATCGGTTACTTCATAAGTGCTTCTGGATTGTTAACAAAGTTCGCAAGACCTCGAACTCTCTTGACTAAAGGTCAAGAGATCTTACAGACTGTAACAACTAATTTACAATCTAATAAACTAGTACAACACCTTTAACATTGGACATATGACCCTCATCTGAGGCTCGAACTATTTTACATTATTTTTTCATACTTTAACACTCCTCTCTTCTTACCCGTCTGAGGTCTATAGGGGAGCACATGTGGGTCTAAAGTCAGTTACTATTTTTACACACTAAGACACCATCTGCGAGGATGAAAAGTTCCATTCAAATACATGTCTTTCTCTCTTCAAGATGCCCACCAATACCTTTAATGCTCACTTTCCTAAATGATCAGAAGCTCTGCAAAATGATCTCCCCTAGAATGCCCAAATATTGAATTGCTAGGCATGAACACCTTAGATCCACGAGATGAAAAGAAAGAGAAAAAGTGAGCCTACTAAGGCTCTTATCACCGTATACATCGATTGGGAGGATCCAACCAAATAAATTCAAATTGGGGTTGACCTGAGCTCCTCCATTAAATGGGTTCTTATTTAATAGAGAAGCTTCTAGACCTGAACTCACTAGACCCAAACCTCAAGCCTGTCTGACAAAATACGACGTTCTTTGGCTCGAGAAGGAATAATATTGCAGTAGAAGAGGTTGATAAGCTCATAATATCCAAATTCATTAATGGGGTCAAGCATCCAGAATGGCGCTCTAGTGTGTTCTTATACCCAAAGCTAATAAAAATGGAGGATGTGTGTTGATTTCACTTATCTCAATAAGGCTTTCCTCAAGGAATGGTTTACTCAGACTCAGATTGACACCATAGTAAACTCTACAGTTGGTCACAAACTCCTCTCCTTTATGCATATTACAAGTATAAACAAATCATGATGGCCCCTCTTGACGAAAAAAGACCTCATTTGTTATAGACAAAGGTACTTATCATTATAAAGTTATGCCTTTTGGATTAAAGAATGCATGGTCCACTTATCAAAGGGTGATGAACTCAATTTTCAAATACTTCACTGGTAAAACTATGGAGGTCTATGTTGAAGACATGTTGGTTAAAATATTATAGGCTCAGATCCATATGCAGAACCTCATAGAGATCTTTGTCATCCTTTGAAGGAACCAAATGAACCTCAACCCAAAGAAATGTTCTTTTGGGGTGGTTGGACACAAGTTTCTTTAGTTCATAGTTACTAGACGAGGCATTAAAATAAACCCAGAGAAGATCCAAGTTCTATTGGATATGAAGTTCTTAAGAATAGTGAAGGAGGTCCAAACCCTAGCAAGAAGTTATTCATCCCTCAATCGATTTATCTCAAAGCCACAGACAAGTGCATCGCTTTCTTCAGAGTTACGAATAAAGAATTTGAGTGGACTTTAGAGTTTGAAAAGCCTTCCAAAACATAACAATATACCTTGGGTCCGCACCTCTTTTGTCCCATTTAATCATTGGGGAATACTTATACATATACCTTGATGACTCGCCAACTATAGTTAGCCCATCCCTCATCGAAAAAGGGTTTGGGGCTTACTATGCCAAGTGAGACCTTTAGGGGCCTGAAAGAAAATATTATAGGATAGAGAAACTTTATTTCTGCCTTATCATCTCTGCAAAATGACTAAGGCCTTACTTCTAGTCCCACTACATCGTGGCAATGAATAATCAACCCCTCCGACAGGGCCTCCATAATTATGAGACCTCAGGTAACCTAGTTAAATAGTCTATGGAGTTATGGGAATTCGACATCAGATAACAACATCGAAGTGATGTTAATAGGCACGCCTTAATTGACTTTATTGTAGAATTTAGGAATATGGAAGAAGTGGAAGAAGAACCCAAAAGCTCAAAGTCAGAGGTCACAACAGTGCAAAAAAACCCAAATAATAGTTTCTCGAGTAGGTGGACCCCAGCTCTCCCACGTGGATCCTTCACGTAGAAGGCTCCCCAAACGGATTAGGAAGCGGGTCCTGACTTCACCTGGAAATTCGTAAAGGGGATACTATCTCACTTGGCCTCCTTTTTAAATTTAAAGCCTCTAATAATGAAACAGAATACGAAGACTTGGTGGAAAACTCAGGCCTGGACATCCATCTAAAATCCCAGTAGGTAGAGGCTATAAACGACTCTCACATGGTGGTTAACTAGGTCACTGAGGTTTGTAGAGGAAAAGGTGATAGGATGGTGGGGTATTTAGAAATTATACAACACCTCAATAATAGGATCCCCAAATTTTGCATTAAAAGGATTCCAAGTTTGGAGAATTCAGAGGTTGACCATATTAAAAAGCAACTTCATCAAATGAGGTAAATTTGGAGGTTCTAGTCATTTTCTTGGACCAACCAAGTATTACCCAACTTCAGATCAACATCGCAGAGATCGATCAAAGCTCGGACTGGACCACTCCAATCAAAGCCTACCTCAAAGATGGGATCCTTCTAAAAGACAAGCTTCACGCTAGATGGATCAAGTCACTAACTTCCAAATATTACTTGGAAATGGGGTTTTGTTTAAGAACGGGTATTGTTCAATACCTGAGAGGTTTCTAAGCCCATCAGAGGCTAACTATGTCCTCAAAGACCTCCACACAGGTGTTTCTGTAAGGATATTATCCATCACAATTAATTACGTCATATACCACTATAAGTAGTCGAAGAATTGAGGAAGCTAACATCTATAAAAGACGGATTTGAATTTCAAGAACACTTTAACATTAATGACCAACAAGATAAATTTTGGTAAAATTATGTTTAAGTTCCAATTACATTTCATATTAAAAGTGTTGGGATATTTTATGAATTTTTTATAAATGGTTTTGTTAAAACATTTTCTTATAAAACATTTTTTATATAAAAGTTTATTGATCCCGTAATAGGTTTTGCTTTTAGAGGTTTCCAACTTTTTTCAAAGTCTAAAGAATTTTTGGGATCAGTGCCACTGTCGTTCAAACGACAGCGTATCTAATTCGAACGAGATGTTGTCTCGCTCAAACGATAACGTATGTGATTCGAACGACAGGACTTTTAGCTGGACACGTCACCACCTTAAATTCGGCTATATATTGATTGTTAGACTATTGGTTTTAGGTGTGAAGAAACACTGTTTTTAATAGAATACGATTTTGAGTGTGTTTTCCTCTCCAACCATTTAAGGGTTCAAAGATTTTGTTTTACAATTCACAAACCCCAATTACTTTTGTGTGAGTTGTTTTGTGGACCCCAAGACATATTTGCTGGGAGTTTATGCTACTACACTAGGTGTCTTGGAAGGTACTGGGATGATAATAGGTGCCACTTGCGGGAGGTACTGGGTTGATCGACTGTGTGTCATAGGGAGTGTTGCGATGTTCCTGGGCTGACGACTACGAACTGACACCTACGGGTATTTCGTATGCCAATTGTATTTTCATTATAATCCATGTAAACTGTCTTTTACAAATTATAGTAGAAATAAAAAGGTTTTTACCCAAAAGGGATTTTTTCATGAAATATGTGTTTGCCAGCTTAATCATCGCGAGGTTTTATCTTTTGATTTGATTTAACACGTAGATGCATGTTTAGGGGCTGAATAAAATTAGTGTTTGGTTTGAGCAAATTTAAACATCCAATTAAATAAGTTCGATTTGGAAATTTGCGAATCCATTTGAATCAGTATCGTACACGGCATTTTACAAATTGGTATCAGAGAAGGTTGCGCTAATTTATCGCGTATTCCTATTTTCCACATAAATTGTGTGATATTGATTTTTTTAAAAATCTGTTTTGTGAAAAATGGCAACTTTTTTGATGGATCACTTATATAATCGAATGCCTATTTTTTACTGGTCCAATTATGCCTATTGGAAAACCCGTATGAAATCACATTTAAAATCCATTAACGAACGTGTTTGGTTGCTTTGTGAAAGAGGGTGGAGTCCTCCCACTGTCACTGCTAATAATATCACATCTTTGAAACCTGTGTCGGATTGGACTGAAGATAATTTTAAAATGTCTAATTTTAATTCCCATGGTTTAAGTGTTATTTCTGGAGCCGTCACCCCCGACGAGTTCCGTCGAATTATGACATGTACCATGTCTAAAGAGGCATGGGATGTCCTCCAATTGAAACATGAGGGTGCCAACGCGGTTAAAGAATCAAAGTTATAAAATTTGGCCACCTAGTTTAAGACTATCACCATGTCTGAGTCTGAATGTTTTGATGAGTTTTATGCACGTTTGTCGGACATTGTTAACTCAAGCTTTAATTTAGGTGAGCCAATTGATAACACGTGTGTCGTTAAAAATATTTTGAGATCTCTCCTAAAACGTTTTATTCCTAAAGTCACTGTTTTGAATTCGTTGGGAAAGTTAATTTCACTTAAGTTAGAAGAGCTCGTAGGAGAACTACAAACTTATGAGATTGACATATTTCCCCAAAACCATTAAGGCTAAGGATAAAGGCGTTGCTTTAAAGACTCAAGTTAGGAAGAAAAAGAAAGAGAGGGTTATGAGTCTGATTCTAAGGGAGAGTTTAGTTTTGACGATGTGGCCTTATTTGCGATTTTTTTTAAAAAGTTTCTCAAAATGAACAAAAATAATTTTTCCAATGAAAATTCTTAGAGAAAAATAAAAAGAAAGAAAAGGCCAAGGAGGGTAGTGAAAAAGAGAGAGAGGGTGATAAAGAAGAAGAGAGTGAGGAAGAATTAGATGATATGACTTGTTTTGAGTGTAAATGCAAAGGACATAGAGCATTTGAGTGTCCTACTAGGCTAAGGAGAAAGGGGAAGAATGTAGCCATGCCTACCACTCATAGTGATAGTGAGGGAGATGAGCCCGGTAAAGGTTTAGCACATGGGATGTGTGTAGCTTTTTCGAGTTGTGCGATCACACCTACTTTATCCCATAATGATAGTGTTCATGAGAGCGACGGTGATGAGTCGACCGAGACCTTGAAAACAAAGAAGTATAATAGGGATTTAGGTCGTCAGGTTTTAAATTTGGAGAGAGAGAAAGAAGTTTTAAGGAGGGAAAAGTGTGACTTGACCGACACGGTGTCAAGTCTGATGACACGTGTATCCCACCTCGAGAGTGATCTTGAACATGCCCGGGAGGTCAAAGTCCCTTTAGATTATGCATCTAAGAAGGTTTAAAAGATGGTTCTCAATCCCATTTTGGGTAGTGGTGAGAGTACAGGAATAAATCATGATGGTGCATCCACTTCTTTTGTTGCACCCGAGCCGGTTCCTATCCTAGTGAGAGATTCACATGGCTCTCGACCCAACCCACTTAGGCGTCCCGCACCTGTTAGGAGAGCGCGTAGGAGACATGTTGAGAGAGGTGTACCTAGGCCAGTTTATGTTTGCTCCTATTGAAAAAAGAACGGACACCTTAGGGAGTTTTATTTTAAGTTGGGTAATGTGTCACACTTTACTTCTACACATGTTCACACACATGCACCCACTCATGATACTTTTCTTGCAAATAATGATTGAGAGTTTGCACATATTCGTGAGCAAGTAAAATTTTTGGTCAAGGCCTCACATAATTTAATGGAAGTTTTTCATAGGATGTCGTCATCTTTGAAAAACTCCCCTAATATGCCAAATATCACCTCGTCTATGGCCATAAGCCTCGGCCTCTGTCGGCCCTTACCAAATGGATAGAAATGAGAAGTTTCCACTCGAACTTTAAAGATTCGACCTTAGTCGGATTACTCGGCCTCGCTCCTCATCATGTCGCCAAGTAGGAGGTATCTAGATTATTCCTGAAAGATTAAGTATCCTCGGCCTTGGCCTGCTCCAGGCCGATGATTCTACGATGAGACCACCAGATGAGACAGGTGCCATTCCACGAGGGTTCAAAGTTCTACAGGCTCATCCTCGGCCACTAGAGTCTGCTAGAGCCATCGCGCTGATAGAGCGTGCACACTGGGGGACGTGTGGAGATGCGCGCGTGAATGTGCAACACGTGATAGCCAAAACCGTTACTACCAGATCATCCCCTCACGTGAGGGAATATATAGTCATCATGGCCTACATGTGATAAGGCCATATGTCCCCGCTGGATTGGCTAAGATCAATACATTCATGCATACAACATGCTTAGGGAGTACACTATGCCCCCTAAGCACTACATATACCTTTCATCTTCTTCATTGTAAAGGATCTATTAATTTAAACCCTAGTTAAAACTCTGCTCAATTGTATACAGAAGAGAGAGAGAGAGAAAGTTCGTGTTGTAACTAGGCCATTAGAGCCATATTTACTAGTGGATTTCACTCACACACACACAGATAGTGGATGTAAGCTCCGACCGAACCACTTAAATCTAGATGTTCATCCTCTTCACCTCATCTCTTTATTTGATAGCTTACTGCATGACTATTGCCATTGTTGTATACCTGTTTGAGCGTTTTACATCTATGACCTAGTGATACCATTTCTGCTGTCATCAGTTTAGCACCGTCTTTGGGAAGGTGTAGAATCATCTCTTCCTTTTTTTATCTTGTCCTCACTGGAGTCTCTGGTGGTGAACCAGTCATCCCCTCCTGTGGAGCTGTTTCACCATTGAAAGAGTTCCTGTTGAGCTACAAGGCTTTTTCTCTTCAACTGCAGCTCATCTATAAGGTTTAAAACATGGCATCAGAATTTCCACCCCACCACCACCACCAGCTAGTGGTCCTAGCTCCACAAACGCACCTCCTCAATCAGAAATGGCTGAGGTAGCAGAAGCATTGAAATCCTTGGTAGCAAGCCAACAGGCGATACAAGAACAGCTGGTTTCCATCAGTCAGAACGTAGTAATCAGGCCGGTAGGAGCCCTGCCGAAGATGATTACTCTGGCAGGTGGGGAGCATTACCAGGGGCTAGGGGAGCACCCCAGGAACCTCTCAAGGATCTACCTCCTCTTCCGCGGTGGAGGGATGTTATTGAACCTAGGCGTTTATGCCCGGGGAGGAAAGGCATACCTTGCCCAGAGGACCGTTATGATGATTATGAGGCTGAAGATGCTCAGATTGATTGTTGGGAGCCATACGAAGTATCTAGTAATACAGTATGCCCCATCCACGGAAGCCGGGGGCATGATAGGAGGCCGAGTCCAGATGCCCAACCAAGGGGCTCAACTTTTAACCGGTTAAGTAGAGGGTCGACCTTTGAAAGGCTCGGCCGAATTGGTGATTTGAGAGAAAGGTTGTCCAGGTCAAGGAGCAATGCTGGCTTAAGGAGGGTGGGGGCAAATGGTTGGCCCCTGTATGGCCGAGACGAGGGCCAGTGAGAGGTAAATAGCCGATGAAGGTTGGTAGTAGGGGAACCCTCTGTTCGACCGATTGAGGTAGTAGGGGATAACATTTTCCAGTTCGACATTATTGCAAAGGCCGAGAGGCCTATGAATGATTCAATTCAAAGGCTAGAGAACAATATCGGAGACATCCTGAAAATTCATGACCCCTTACAGAGGGGATACTCTAAAGGTTCTCTTTTTATAGAAAAAATAGTCAACTTCCCAACCCCTGCCAAATTCAAGCCGCCGATGGTTATCCCAAAGTATGAAGGCAGTACCAATCCTGTGCACCATGAAGAGATGTACCAGTTGGCTGCAAATATCTACTCCATCGTAGATGAGATGAAATGCCATGTATTCTCAAGCACTTTGACTGGAGCTTCCTATATATGACACCTCACTTACGAATAACTCCATTGAAAATTTTAAGCAACTCGCAGAACGATTCATCCACAACTTCTGATTTGGGGTAAGACCTCAAAAGAAGACTACTCACTTGATATACGTTAAGCAGGTGAAGAATGAGAGTCTCAGGGAATACATCGCGATGTTCAATAAGGAGAAATTGGAAGTGGAGGATTATAAGGAAAGCATTGCGATAACATCGTTAATAGAAGGTTTACAGGAAGGGAAATTTCTTTGGAAGCTTGCTGAAGATCCGCTAAAGTCTATGGACGAGCTATTGGCGACGGTCAAAAAGGTCATGAACGCCGAAGAAGCTATGGCATCTAAATATGAGGATGAGAAGGGGACTAGTAGTGGGAGAAAGTTTCAGAAAAAGAATAAAGATGGAATGAAGAGATCGGTCGATGATAAGTTTATCGGGCATACTCCTCTCACGGCCAGCTGGGAGCACATTTTGAATGAGATCAAGAATGATCGGTCCCTAAGATGGCCTGAGAAGCTGAAAGATCCCCCTCACAAAAGGAATAGAAGCTTAGGGTGAGAATTTCACCAAGATCGTGGGCACTTAACAGACAAGTGTTTTTACCTGAATGATGAGATTGAGAAGATGCTTAAGGCTTGAAATCTAAGGAAGTATGTGAGCAGTGATGGCCCAAAGAAAGGAAAAGACGACCCCAGAAGGAGAAGGGCTAATAAGTGTAGGGAAGATGGCATAGGGAAGAAGGATGATGGCTCAAATGATGATGACCCAAACCTGTCACCAAAAGGCGATGATCCAAAGGGGCAACTCCACATGATCTCATTTGACGTGAAGATGATTTGCAGAGGCCTGGCAGGGGTAGGTGCAGAAGTGGCTGACTGTAAGGCGCATGTGGCCGAGGCTAAGGCCCTTCCTAGAGTTAAAGCCATTAACTCGACCGAAGTAAGCACAAAGTCAGATAAGAGAAAGAAGGTAGATATGGACACCTTAATTATGGGATTTTCAAGACTCGACCTCAAGGGAATCCTAGCACCTCAGGATGACCCTTTGGTAATCATAACTAGAATGCATGGGTATGACGTACTGAGGACATTGGTCGATCGGGGAAGTTCGGTCGACGTTATGTTCTGGCCTTATTTCAAAGGTTTGGGACTCAGTAAGAAGAGCCTCATCCCTTATCATCACCCTCTGATAGGGTTCAATGGTAAGAAGGTGCACCCATTAGGAATATATGCAATGGATGTTAGAATGGGAGATGTTTGGCCTAAGAGGTTAACAAAGAAGGTCAATTTATTTATGATGTATAAAAGTTTATACCCGACTTATAACATTACAATGGGAAGAATGGCCCTCAAGGAATTTGAGGCCGTGCAATAATCTGTACACCAAATAGTAAAATTCCCAACCCCATATGGGGTAGGTAAAGTCTAAGGTGCACGTGAATGCTACTTCAACTCAGCCGAGGATAGGGAAGCTCACAAGAAAGCAACTACGACCTATAGTATTAACACCCTCGATCCCAGGGATGAGACCAAACTGAAGAAATGGGAGGTCGCGAAAGAGGTAGAATTTATCGTCCTTAATGAGGATGAGCTGAAAAAAATCTCCAGGTCGGCAAAGCTCTGAGAGGAGATATCAAGAAAGAGATGGTCAAATTCTTCAGAGAGAGGCAAACTATCTTCGCATAGAGTCATGAGGATATGTTGGTCATAGATCCTAACTCTTTTTCCATAAACTGAATGTGGTCGACGATGCTAGGCCGATATAACAGAAAAGAAGAATCTATTCCCGGGAAAAATACAAGGTCATCCGGAAGGAGGTGAAGAAAATGGAAAAGGCCAAATTCATAAGAGATGTGATATATCCTAAGTGGCTGGCCAACGCTGTTATAGTCCCCAAAGCTAATGGGAAGTGGAGAATGTGTGTAGACTTTATTGATCTAAACAAGGATTGCCCCAAGGATATCTTTCCTCTGCCCAGGATCGACCAGATGGTTGATGCCACAATAGGCCATGAGTTTATGAGTTTTATGGATGCTTACTCAGGCTACAACCAGATATCCATGCACCCGGACAATGAGGATAAGATTGCCTTCATAACCGATAAGGGTACTTACTACTACAAAGTCATGCCCTCTAGTTTGAATAATACTGGAGCTACCAATCAGAGACTTATTAACAAGATGTTTGAGGATCAAATCGGGAAGACGATGGAAGTCTATGTTGATGATATGCTGACTAAGAGTCTCAAGGTCGACTCTCATATGGCCGACCTCAAGAAAACCTTGGACACGATGGATAAGTACAGGATGAAGCTCAACCCCGCAAAGTGTGTATTCGGCGTAAGGGATGGTAAGTTCTTGGGCTTCATCGTAAATCAGAGGGGGATATAGGCTAACCCAGATAAAATCAAGGCCTTGGTAGAGATGAAGACCCCAGCTTCGATCAAGGATGTGCAGAGGCTGACGGAGAGAGTGGCGACACTTAACAAGTTTGTATCCAGGGCCATAAAAAAATATCTTACATTTTTTAAAGTTCTTAGAAAATCTTTCAAGTGGAATGAGGAATGTAATAAGGCCGTCCAAGATTTGAAGTCCTACCTTAGCTCCCCCTTCTTATTGTCGCTGCCAGTCTAAGGGGAAAAAATTTAGGTATATCTAGCAGTATCAGAATCGGCTATTAGCGCTTCTATTATAAGAGACGAGGATGGAGTACAAAAGTCGGTATACTTCAATAGTAATGCGCTCCAGGGGGACGAACAGAGGTACCCTAGGATGGAAAAATTGGCCTATGCTCTGATTCATGCTTTAAGGAAGATGAAGACTTACTTACAGGCCCACACATGGTCATCCTAACGGACTCTCCACTATGACAGGTCATCCACATGCCTGAGAAGTCAGGGAGACTAATGGATTGGGCAATAGATTTTGGAGAGTTTGATATCATCTATCAGCCTAGAGTGTCCATCAAAGGGCAGGCGTTAGCAGACTTTGTGG
This sequence comes from Sambucus nigra, assembly GCA_949130495.1. Classification (NCBI taxonomy): domain Eukaryota; kingdom Viridiplantae; phylum Streptophyta; class Magnoliopsida; order Dipsacales; family Adoxaceae; genus Sambucus; species Sambucus nigra. The sequence continues at coordinate 80,626,396 of OX422212.1, read as the reverse complement.
TCGATTTCACCTGGGACGAGGCCGACAGTGAAAATTTTGAGACTACTGGCTGTGAACAAGGAAAAAGTGTAAGCTCTCCCCCAGACAAGGTCGGGGTAAGTTCAGAAAGAGAGAAAGTATATGAGAATGAAGAGGAACGATATCTCTTTAAAAATAGGGCCTTGGTAGAAGGTAGTTTCTCTGAGAATGGAATAGGGTGGAGCCTTTTCGTCGATAGGTCCTCTAGCAAAAATGGAAGAGGTGCATGAATAATAGTGTCAGCACCATATTGGACATACATTAAATATGCATTGAGGTTCAATTTTAAGGACTTCAATAACGAGTTTGAATATGAAGCTCTCATAGCAGGCCTCTCCTTGGCTCGAGCTCTGAATGTTGGCCAGCTCCTAGTTCACAGTGATTCAAGATTGGTGGTGAACCAAATCTTGGGGGCGTATGAGGTGAAAGAAGATAGGATGGATAAATATTTGGGGAGAGTAAGGTCAGTATTGAAGAGTTTTAAAGAGGTGAATCTGAAGAGGATGCCTTGGTTGGACAATGGCCGAGCTGATGTACTTACAAGACTGGCCTCAACTCAAGAATGGAGATAGGAAGGATGGTGTCGATAGAAATCCTGCATCGGCTGACCATTAAAAAAGAGGAAAGTGCTTCAGAGCCATGTTTGGATTTAAACACAGGAACTTCCTATATGGATCCCTTCATCAGGTACATAATGGATGGGGAGTTTCCAGAATCCAAGACCAAGAAAAGTACGTTGAGATACAAAGCTGTCAAGTTCTCCATCATAGGATACACTTTATACAAGAAAGGGTTTCTATTTCCTTTTATCAGATGTGTCCATTCGTCTGAGGTAGCATACATCCTGAAGGACGTACATAAAGGAGAATGCTAGAATTAAGTTGAGGGAAGATCCTTAGCTAAGAGGATTTTTATACAAGGGTATTGGTGGTCGACCTTGGCCAAGGATGCTGCAGCATATGTCAAGAAGTGTGACAAGTGCCAGAGGTTTGCTACCATTCCCCACCAACCTCATCAGCCTCTGACCCCAATCGCATCTCCTTGGGTGTTTGCGGTATGGGGAATTAATATGGTAGGACCTTTACCAAGAGTTATGAATAATTATCATTATATGATCGTAGCGATAGATTACTTTTTAAAGTGGGTAGAGGTCGAGCCGATGATTATAATTATGGAGCAGAAGACCTTCCAGTTCATTTGGAAAAATATCATTTGCAGATATGGCCTACCCAACACCTTAATTTTTTTATAATGGAACACAATTCAAGAACGTCTCCCTAGAAAAGTGCTACTAAAAGGTCGGCATCAAGCAATTATTCTCCACCCCTGGTCGACCCCAAGAAAATGGGCAGACGGAAGTAGCAAACTAAATAATTATTGATGGAATCAAGAAAAAGTTAGAAGATGCAAAGGGGAAATGGACCGAAGAAGTGTATGCTGTCCTGTGGGCCTACATAACAACAATCAGAACTCCTACTGGGGAGACCCCATTTATGCTCGCTTACGGATCAGAGGCAGTTGTGCCAATGGAGATAGGTCTAGCTACTCATAGAGTTCAGACCTACGACCCTGAACAGAACAGTGATGAGTGGAGACTCAATTTAGATCTTATGAAAGAAAGAAGAAAAGAAGTTGAAGTTAGGCAAGCTGCCTACTAGAAAAGAACAACATGATTATATAACAAGCGAGTAAAAGCGCGTTCACAGAAAGTAGGAGACTTGGTACTGAAGAAGACATGGAAAAAATGCAATAAGATTCATCCACATTGGCATGGCCCAAACAAAGTGGTCGAAGAAGGGATGCCGGGAACTTACAAATTGGAAAACCTGGAAGGAGAGCCATTCTCCAACCCATGGAAAGCCGACCACCTCAAGAAATATTATCAATACGACTACAGTTTTACTGTCTTATTTGCATTATATTGTAATACATGTGTATGAGACTCAGATGAAAGAAATTCAATGAAAACCAAGTGTTACTTCATATGATGTTTACCTATTCAAATATTCGTTTGTGTCAGCTCACCTTAAGCTGCGAAACATCATTCGTGGTGAAGTAAGCTTAAATTGCCCTCGGTGATACGACAGTCTGGATAGGGTTCGACCTCTTCCATAGACTGCCAATAATATCGAAAGGCATTTATTATATAAAACATCATTAACTTAGTGGATATGCTCCCTCGGCCGAGACGACAGTGCTGGATGAGACGACTCTCCATGCACTCTCAAAACGACGAGGGAGGACTTATGTTTACACACCATAATTTGGTGGACGCACATTAAGAAATCACTTAATCGTGGTTGTTATTTAAAATATCATTAACTTGGTGGATATGCTCCCTCGATCGAGATGACAGTGCTGGACGAGACGACTCTCCATACACTCTTAAAATGACAAGGGAGGACTTATGCTTACACACCATAATTTGGTGGATGCAAATTAAAACATCACTTAGTCGTGGTTGTTATTTAAAACATCGTTAACTTGGTGGATTTACTCCCTTGGCTGAGACGACAGTGATGATGTTGGAAACACCACCACCAGATAAGGTGTGGACAAGCTCAAGCTAGTGATAACAATGATAGCATAAGAGTGTATATATCTCTAGTAGAATGAGGTGAGGAGAAGAGGATGAACACCAATATATAAGTGGTTCGTCAATCTGGCCTACGTCCACTTTATGTGTGTGAGTAATAGCACAAGATGAAGGCACTAATAGCCATGGATACAATCTCTCAATCTTTCTCTCTCAATTGTGTAAAATGACAGAGTTTTAGCTAGGGTTGCAATTATAGATCCCCTTTACAAGGTAGAGGATTACCTCTATATATAGTGCTTAGGGGGTGTAATGTACCCCCAAGCATGCAATGAGCATGTGCATGAAGATCCAACTAGTAAAAGGATGATACGTGGCTGATCATGAATAAATAATGATGACCTCAGTATTCCCTTACGTGGAGGGAATGATTCAGTTATAACAGATTTGTCCACGTGCTCCAAGTCATACATGTACATGTAAATTCTCAGCCCTGTGTTTGATTGGTACCAACCTTGGACTGTTCAAGTACGAGGTTGGTGAAGTCCGACTGGTCCCTTGTCCGATGTCAATATCCATGATGACCTCGGCCAGGATGATTGGTCGAGGTTAGATGTGGGGTAGTTGTTACATAGGTCAGGGTCGATGATGACATGATGCTTGATGATTGCCAACGAAGCTTTGCTGACTTCGGGTGATAAAATGTAACGTCGGTTGGGGCCGATGTTGTTGTTGATGGATAGTTGAACCCATGAGTCCTTATTGACCTCGGCTGATGCCCAACCGAGGTTGATGTATGCGGTAGATACAATGTCAGCTGGGGCCGACCTTCTAAGTGACGACCTTATTTATGGATGTCATAGGCTTCTAGTCACCTCAGCTGTGATACTGGCCGAGGTTGGTTTCTCTGAGTAAGAGGTTTCACTTTGGGCATATCAATCACCCCCTAGCCCTTAGTTACCTATGTGAATAGGTGATTGAGGGGTATGCAAGGCCGAGGCTGAGTTTTCCTGTGTGCCAATATTCTCTTTACACATATCACTTGCTGAAGTGAGTGGCGTGTTTACCAAGGCATGATGATTCTGATTTATCCCTTAGGTTCCCCAAGAAATTATGGGCCTTGGGACTCGCGCCAAAATGATTGGGTGGGTTTAAAACCTTCTTTTCTCTTTCTTCTTCATTTCTTCATTCTATTTTCCCGCCTGAGTTTTCTCTCTGCAATTCTCTCTCTCTCTCTTCAAGAGCTCCGTTGTTGCTGCATTTGAGGGTTTCTTCGCTTCTAATCCTCTTCTCCTTTATTTCGAAATCAGTTAGGTATCATCTCCACCTTACTTTACCATTTTTAGCCATTGCTTTTCATTTCTGCATTTTTCGGTGTGGGCTTGTGTTTTTCGGTGAGGGTTTTTAGGTTTTTCGGCAAGTCTTTGCATTTTATGGTTACATTGTTCTTGGGTGTTATTGGTTTGAAAAGCTTAAAAATTCCAAGTTTGATCCTTGGTTTAGATTGTCTAAGTTATTTGCCTATTTGTGACTATTTTGAGTCCAAGTTTAGTGTCGTCTTCCTTATGCTCAGACCCTTGTACCAACTCATAGAAGAGTTCCCTTACCTTCGTGAGAAGACCTTTGAAAAAATTAGGCACATAGAGCTAGCTAAAGAGGAAGATCATAGGGCTGAGGCTTTCCCTCTCAGACACATCTTTCCTCCACCTCTGAAGGTAATTTACCCTGAGCCAGCCGAGCCTGCTGAGCCAGCTGAGGTTCCAGTGGACCCATTACCAATGTCTGAGTCTGAGTCGTCTTCCTCAGACCCCATATATGTGGACTCTTTCTAAGAGGCTATGGATTACTCTATCAGGCTTGATGCAGTCCCTGAGCAAGCTAACGTCTCAAGCCATACCTCATCTCACCAGGGTGCTAGCACCTCACAATCTTCTTCCGATGTCGAAATTGTAGGGCCAATTGTGTCCATTACCCCCATTATTGATGCTATTCCCCTGTCGATCGCTAACGGGGCTGAGTTCGCTCAGAGGTTTCCTGATGGTGTCCTTGTACGTGCCCAGGACGATGTTGCTAGGGATAAAGATGATGGGAACGAGAGCGATATTGACACATCTGAGGCGACCAAGATTGATAGCTCTGTCAATGAGTATGACCTTTTATCTTTTAGGCACCTCTATTCGATAAACTCTTCTGTTAACCTCAGGAGACCTCTGAGGGGAGAGAGGGCCTTTGATGGCCGAGATGGAGAGATCTGCGTCTATGAGCAAATATTTAAGCCAGGCTTCCTTCTTCCTATTCACCCCTCCATCAGAGCCATATTATCCCACATAAATCTAGCCCCTTCACAATTATCCCCTAACGCCTAGAGGGTCATTATTAGGGCCATCATCATTTGGAGGGTTGTCCACCACTCAGACCTTCCAGTTAGGGTCTTCACAGGTTGCTATGTCCCTTCCTCTACCAAAAACCACCCTACCACTTCTTAGCTAGGAAGTCAGAGAAGAAAATGTTATTGGTTACCCAGACTTCAAACCACAACTGGAAACCTCAGTATTTCTTTATATTCGGGGCATGGGAATTTGGTCCCACGAGTTATCTGGAACGTCAGTTCCAAGGACCCCTCTGATATGAGGGAAGGTCTCACTTGCTTCTAAAATCGACCTGGACTTAGCCAGGATAATCAACAAAAAGTTAGAGATCTTTAAAATAAGGGGGAGCAGGGTCATCTGGTGAAGTATGAACATATGATGACTCCCTACTACCTCTCTCACACAGGCCTGAGGGTGGTTCTTTCATAGAGCTTCGTAAGTATCATTTTTCATACGTTGTACCTCTTACTTTTCATGCCTCTGATTTACTAACTTAGATATTTATTTTTTCATTGCGTCCTGAAGGTATTTCTAACGACCTTTGGGAAATGTATGCCCCAAGTCCTTTGAAGTTGATGAAGAAGGCTGGCCAAAATGCTCCCCCTCCTACCACCCAAAAGAACATCAACTCATTCAAGGTCGATGCTATGAAGAAGAGGAAGACCATAACGAACCCTGAAAATCAGAGGCCGAACAAGGCCCAAAAGGGGGACCGTGCCATTCCCATCTCTTCAGACGATGCCCTGGCATCTCGTCTTTTTCAGTTGAATATAAGTGATAGTTTAATTGGCCATACTCTGAAGGCTGTTGATTCTATCGGCGCTGTGATGACCAAAGAGGATAAGAGTTTCCTTCGCTCTTTGAAAACCCCTTTGTTGTCCGAGTTTACCCTCCATATATCAATTCAGGTACTAATTTCTGATCATTTATTCCAAGTGCAACCTCGGCTATATTGTAAGTTAATAGCTTAAACTCATACGTCTGACCTTCCACTACAGGGTGTTTTGTCCATGCATCGCTTTATTGACTGGACCCTCATGAAGATGCCTCTAATAGAGAAGGGTAGAGAAGCTCAAAAGGTCCAAGCCTCTTTGAATGCATAGGTTGACCGTCTGAAGGAGGATCTGAAAGAAGTTGACAAGCTGAAGGAGGTTGTCCAGTAGAGAGACAGGGATATGGCCAAGCTCAAGAATGACCATGAAGTGGCTCTGAAGGCTAAAGACGATGCCCTTCAAGCTAAGGTGGTTGCTGCAGTCAGGGCTTCTTTAGAGGATGCTTCAGGGAAGATTATAGAGGATTATAAAGTCTCTGATGAGTTCATCAATTTTGGCTTTGAATACCTTGAAAGAGGTATCAAAGCAACTGGTAAATGGGCAGCCTCCAAGAAAAAGAGTCAGGGAGTTTGACTGCCTCAGACTTTGTGGCTCTAGGCTTTGGTGACCCCCAGTTTGCTCAAGCCTTGAAAGAGGTTAAGGAGGCCGACTCTGCTCCTGCTGAGACTGCTCCCTTGGAAGTCACTAAGATTGAAGAGGCAAATCCTCAAGATGATATGGCAGAGGTGATAAACGTCGTCCAAAAAGAAACGACTGCGGCTACAGATACCTAGGCCTTGCCTTGTTAAGCTTTTAAGTTGTAATTTATCTCCTTTCTTATCTGTATCTCTTAACTTTTGTGAAATCTGATGGCATCTTGGTACATTTAATTTATAACTCTTGAATGTTCAATGGTAATCATTAATACCATCTTCTTCAGATTATATTGCTTCTTTCAGTGAATGTCTTCTCTTGCATACTGTTTCAAATTATAATGTTTACCTCAAAAATTACCACCAAACTAATGGTGTTTTAAAGTCTGAGGTCATCATGATATGATGTTTCACCTCATAAATTACCACCAAACTAATGATGTTTAAGGTCCGAGGTCACCAAAATATGATGTTTCACCTTATAAATTGTCACTAAACTAATGATGTTTTAAGGTCTGAGCTCACCATAATATGATGTTTCACCTCATAAATTACCACCATATTAATGATTTTTTAAGGTTTGAGGTCACCATAATATGATGTTTCACCTCATAAATTGCCAAACTAATGATGTTCAAGGTCTGAGGTCACCAAAATATAATGTTTACCCTCATAAATTTTCACCAAATTAATGATGTTTAAGGTTTGAGGTCACCAACATATGATGTTTACCCTCATAATTTTCACCAAACTAATGATGTTCAAGGTCCGAGGTCATCAAATTATGATGTTTCACCTCATAAATTACCACCAAATTAATGATGTTTAAGGTCTGAGGTCACCAAAATATGATGTTTCACCTCATAAATTTCATCAAACTAATGATGTTTAAGCATAATTTAACAAATTATTGACACATAAATTGCTCTTTTCATTGACATCCTCTTCATAAAAATGATACATGTATTACAAAGAAGGAACTGCCATATCATATGTAATATTTCTTCAAGTGGTCAGCATTCCAAGGATTGGAGAAAGGTTCCCCTTCGAGATTTTCTAGCCGGTAGGTGCCAAGCACAACCTCATCAACTACTTTGTAAGGCCCATGCTAGTTTGGGTGGAGATTATTTGCCTTTTGCAACGTCTTCTTTAGGATTAGGTCTCCCACAGCTATAGGTCTTGATTTCACCCTTTTATTGTAGAACCTTGCAGTTCTTTGCTAGTAGGTTGCGTGTCTAATCTCCGCATCTTCTCTTCTTTATTCAATCAAATCCAGATCAAGTTTTCTTTCTTCCCCATTCCTCTCAGGGTCATAGGTCTGAGCTTTATAAGTGAGGAGTCCTACCTCTGTAGGGATGATAGCTTCCAAGCCATGGGCTAACATAAACGGGGTCTCACCTGTTGGTGTCCTTACGGTCGTCCTGTAAGCCCATAACACTTCATATAACTCTTCTGTCCATTTCCCTTTTGCCTCTTCCAACCTCTTCTTAATCCTATTAAGGATTGTTCGGTTCGTGACCTCTGTCTGACCATTTTCCCGGGGTCGTCCAGGAGAAGAGAAGAACTGCTTGATGCCTACTCTTTCATAGTATTTCTCTAAGGAAGCATTCTTGAACTAGGTTCTATTGTCTGAGATGAGGGTGGTTGGAAGACCATACCTTCATATGATGTTCTTCTAGATGAACTGGAAGGTCTTTTGTTCTGTAATTATGATCATCGGCTCAGCCTCTACCCACTTGGAGAAATAATCAATTGTAACTATCAAAAATTGATAGTTGTTGGTAGCTCTTGGAAATGGTCCTACTAAATCAATCCCCCATATTTTAAACGGCCAAGGAGAGCTGATGAACGTCATAGGCTGATGAGGTTGATGAGGGATGGTGGAGAATATCTAGAACTTATCACACTTCTTCACGTAGGCAGCAGTATCTTTGGCCAAGGTAGGCCACCAGTATCCCTGAGTAGTTATCCTCTTAGCTAAGGATATTCCTCCTATATGGCTGGAGCAAGAGCCCTCATATACATCTTACAGGATGTGTGGAACCTCTGAGGGTGGACACATCTGAGGAGAGGTAGTAGGAAACCTTTTTTTTTTATAGAGAACGTCTCCTATAATTAAGAACTTGGCAGCCCTGAACCTCAACTCTCTCCTTTCCAACTTTGATTCTGGTATCTCTCCCTGTCTGATGTATCTGATAATAGGGTCCATCCATGAGGCTCTCATATTCAAGTTGAGGCAAGGTTTGGCAACCTCTTCTTCTTCAATGGTTGGTTTGAGCAGAATCTCGGCTGGTACCTTTCTTCTTATGTTTGTCCTTATTGCTGAGGCCAACCTTGCTAGTGCATCTGCCCGACTGTTGTCTAGTCGGGGTATCCTCTTCATCTTCACTTCTCTGAAGATTTCTAGCATCATTCTCACCCTCTTCAGGTATTTGGCCATCCTTTCATCCTTGGCCTCGTACACTCCCAGGATTTGGTTGACGACCAACCTTCAGTCACTGTGGACTAAGAGTTGGCCAACACTAAGAGCTTTTGCCAAGGAGAGGCCTGCTATCAAGGCCTCAGACTCTGACTCGTTGTTCGAAGCTTTAAAGTTGAACATTAGTGCATATTCAATGTCGGTACCATCTAGTGCTGACACTATCAGCCCTGCTCCACTTCTGCTTCCACAGGAATATCCATCAACGAAGAGGTTCCAAACGGCTTCATCTGAAGCAAAGCTTCCCTCTGATAGGGTCCCTAGCTTGAAGAGGTACCTGTCTTCCTCATTCTCAACTATTCCTTTTCTGGCTTTGCTTGATACAACCTCATCCGAATTTTTAAATACGTTACTACCTGGTACATCTGCAACCTCTTGACTAATCCCAATCTCGTCCTCTTCCCATGTAAACCCAGCTACAAAGTCTGCAAGTGCCTGCCCTTTGATGGAAACCCTTTGTTGATAAACGATGTCATATTCCCCCAACTCGATGGCCCAAGTCATCAGCCTGCCTGACTTCTCAGGCTTATGGAGGACCTGTCTGAGTAGGGAATCAGTGAGGATGACCATAGAGTGGGCTTGGAAGTATGGCTTCATCTTCCTGGAATCGTGTATCAGGGCATATGATAACTTTTCCATTCGAGGGTAGTTCTGTTCAAATCCTTGAAGAGCTTTACTATTGAAGTATACCGGCCTCTGTACTCCATCATCTTCTCTTACTATGGCAGCACTAATGGCTGACTCTGAGATAGCTAGATAAACATATAACTTCTCCCCCAGAATGGACCAAGATAAGAGTATGGGGGATCCGAGGTAAGACTTAAGCTCTTTAAAATATTTGTCGCATTCCTCGTCCCATTCGAAGGCCGATTAGGCACACATTCTTCATATTTATCCCCTTAATTTTGGTATTTTTATGATCCCGTGCAGTGTAAATAGCTTGGATTTGTCTCGTATTTATGCTACAAACCTTTTTTGGCAAGTATTTCTTATTTTGTGTATTTCTCATGTGTTTTACAGGTATTTCATGCAAGTTAGTGCGAAAGAGAATGCAAAACAGTGAAAGAAACCAAGAAATGGAGAGTTGAACGGCATTTTTGTAATTTTGCAGCCTTAGTATGGAGGTGGGGCCAACTAGAAAGTTGAAGAGCTCTAAATTACAAGAACACTAGAAAAAACGGCACCTCAATCCGAGCTACGGTGAAGAAGTTACGATGTTTTGAAGTTGCGCGATAATGAAGAGAAATGGACCGGTCCGGTCATGCGAAATCCTGGCATTTATTATGAAGATTAAGAGGTGCGTAGCTAGTAAAAACTTGCGCAACAAGCAATTCTAGCTGTCAAATTTGTGCTACTTGGTGCTATAAAAGACCAAGCCCTACCTCATTTCAAGTAGAGTCGAATTCTAGAGAGTAGAATAGAATTTTAGAGAGAGAAAGTCAGATTTTAGAGAGTCTTTTTAGTTTTCTTTGGTAGAAATTTTCATAAACCCTAGTTTTTGAAGTTTGTCTACTATTCAAGATTCAAAGTTATATTCAAGATTCATCATTCATCCATTGCAAGTAATTTTAATTTATTATTTTTACTGCTTTCCTAGTTAGTTTAATTAATTGTTGATTTCTAGTTTTCCATTCCCAATTCACTTCTCAATTTTCTAGAGTTAGTTATGAATTCCTACACTTTAATTTGTAAGTTTTATTTTGATTTCATCATGTTAAGCTAAGTTTTTAAGGGTTGGGATGCATGAACCCATCCCAATGTAAATTACTTATGTAGAAAATAGAATTTAAATTAAAAATTTGAAAGAGTCGTGCGAGACAATTTTACAACCATTGTAGATCTTTTAATCTCTATTGCCCTAGGTACTTGGGATGTTTAAGAATATGATGTGTGTAAAATTATTTATCACCGCTTTATATTTACCTTTGATTTCATATGGTGCGGGCTTGATCCTCATATATGTAATGCTTAGGATCTATAAAGACTGGATTCATTCAAATTATTAATTTACAATTCTAGGTTTCTATACGGTAAATTACTAGGGTTAGGGGGATTGTATTTCAACCTACTTTCTTATTCATCTTAATTAATTTAACTTCTTAATTTACTTATTTTTTTCCCTTTTCAACCATCATCATCTTTTTTATTTTTTCTTTAGAAGCAATAAATCAATTAAATTCTATCAATAATTCCCTGTGGATTCGATACCGAGACTCGCCCCTATACTCCTTAAGAAGTGTAGTTACATGTTTAGGTTTTTTTTGTATTGAGGTTGGAAGCCGATAACAACGACTAGCGTATTACACGGACGCTCGATTTTTCCCCTCGATCAAAGGCCTTATTAAGTACTTTGAAAAAAGGAAGACACTTATCCGTAGCTCTTGAGACAAACCTGTTAAGTGCAGCAACTCTTCTGGTTAGCCTTTGAACATCTTTGACAGTTTTAGGTGTCTTCATTTCAAGCAGGGCCTTGATATTCTCGGGGTTGGCCTCTATTCCCCTTTGATTGATGATGAATCCAAGAAAATTTCCTGCTCCTACTCTGAAGACACACTTGGCAGGGTTGAGCTTCATCCTATATAAATCCATGGTGTCAAAAGTTCTTTCCAGGTCGGCCACGTGAGTGTCGGCCTTCAATCTCTTCATCAACATGTCATCCACATATACCTCTATGGTCTTGCCAATATGATCCTCGAACATCTTATTTACAAGACTGTATTCTTCAAGCCTAATGGCATGACCTTGTAGCAATAGGTCCCCTTATCTGTGATGAGTTTTGTCTTCTCTGAGTCTTCCGCATCCATGAAGATCTGATTATACCCTGAATATGCGTCCATGAAGCTCATAAGTTCGTGTCCTGCTGTGACATCTACCATATGATCAATTCGAGGCAGGGGAAACTATCTTTTGGGCAAGACTTGTTCAAATCAGTGAAGTCTATGAACATCCTCCATTTCCCGTTAGCTTTTGGTACAATGACGGGGTAGATAACCACTCAGGGTATATGACCTCTCTGATAAACTTGTCATCTTCTAGCTTTCTAACCTCTTCCCTGATGACATCATACTTTTCCCTTGAGTATACTATTCTTCTCTGCTTGATGGGCTTAGCGTCTTCTTCCACATTGAGTTTGTGGCATATAATCTCAGGGTCAATGCCTGGCATGTCTGCATGGCTCCAGGCAAAGACACTTTGTCTCTTCTTTAAAAGCTTCACCAGCTCTTCCTTGATCTCGGGTCTTAGGGCTTTGCCAATTTGGACAGTTTTTTTTAGCTCGTCCTCATTGAGGACGATGGATTCTACCTCTTTCGTGACCTCTCCCTTCTTGAGCTTTGTTTCATCCCTAGGATCAAGTGTATCGATGTTATATGTGGTTGTTTCCCTCTTGTGAGCCTCTCTCTCTCTTCTGCAGAGTTGAAGTAGCATTCACGCACCGATGTTTGGTCACCATGCACTTCCCCTACTACATAGGGAGTCGGGAATTTTAGCATTTGGTGCACGACCTCAAATTCTTTAAGGGCTACTCGTTCTATGATGAGGTTGTAGGCTGAGAAGACGTTTTCATCCATCACGAAAAAATTGATTTTTCTGGTCAACCTCTTAGGCCACTCGTCTCCCATTCGTACATCCATATCATACATGCCCAATGGATGAACCTTTTCATCACTGAAGCCAATCAATAGATGATGGTACAATCCTAGCTCTGGTGAGGCTTAGGCTCTTAAAACAGGTCCAGAACATTGAAGCCCTTATACTTTTGACTCACTTGAGTCTATATTGTATAAGTGTTCATCTAGTTTGGAAATTGTGACAAAATTATGTCTTCCCTAGAATCCAAAGAACCTCAGAAGTTGGTTTGCTACTTCATCTCTCTATCTTGTAATGATCAAGAACCTATTGCCAACACTCACACACAGTAGAATTCGTTTATTGCATATCATACTGCATAATAATGTGTGTACATATGTTGAGTGTGTTTAAATCCCTAAATTGGAAATTTAATAATTTTTTTGATTTTTTAAACATGTTTAAAATAAGGTTTTCTTAATTAAAACTTCTTTTAAAAGTTTTGTGGTCAATTTGTAAATATTATTTGTTGGGTATTTTGGCCTAATGTTACCTTGGGTAGAATCCGAAAGCGGAGTAAAATTTGGGGTGTGGTTTTAATTAGTTTTAGACGCGCGTTTTATATCCTGTTATCATCCAACACCTGTCTTCATCTGATTGGCTGTAACTGTGTTTGTTTACTGAGTTAAAAACGCGTTTGTTCCTAGCCCTTGGATCATTAGTTATCGACGGTCTACGTGTTGTCTTGGTGAATCCCAGTACAACTTTCTAAACCAATCAGGATTCGTTTAAGCACCGCTTTATTAGAACCCTTCGATCTAAGTCAATTTGACTTGACTTAATCCTGGCCCTTGGTTTTGAGCCAGCCTCTCGAACCTTCTCTTCACCCTATAAAAGGGGCCCTATTCTCAGACTTCGAAGACTTTTGCCATTTTCATTTCCTCTGAGAAATTGAGAGAGTAGAGAGAGAAGAGAGAGAAGAGAGAAAACAGAGAGAGTTAGAAACCCTAACCTTGTTTCGTCAAAACCTCTTCCATTCAAACTCAAACACTTCTTCAAAACACCTTCATATCCAAAACACTACTCTGAGTGTTCTTGAGAGTTTGAGTAGAGTTTTTGCTGCTGTAACCTCTTGTTCATTAGATCTTGTTTACAACTTAAACGTGTACTCAGATCTACTTTCTGATTTCATAGAAATTTCAGATCTGAGTCATTCATGTTACATTACACTTAGTTTCATTCTTTATTTCTCATCTTGAGAAATATATTGTTGATTATTTTCTATAGAACGTTTGCTTACTTTGAAATCAACAATAAATGTTTTCTGTTTCTAGTTCTTGTAAAACTAAACCTTTGACCTAGTTTGGAATCTCACTTGGAGGTTTTCAATCTCGAAAAGTTTTTCTATATTCTGAGATTGATTAAGACCTTGTCTGTCTTCCTAGCAAGGTATCCGTGGATTATGGGAATGATTTAAAGGTCAAATAAGGTGAAAAGTTTTGTAAGAAGAAAGAAAAAGAAAAGATCACAGCATATAGTGTTACTGTAATTTGTTAGGACTGTTTATACTTAATAAGTGTGTGTGTGTGCATGCATGTGTTAGAAAGCACCTCCACAAACACTTTCACCCTACAACACGAAAAGTGTTGGTAATAAGATCTTGAGAACAAAGAGTCGACGTAAAGTGCTGGAACAAATCAGAAGTTAACAAACTGGGAGAACTACATCTACAATCGGAACTGCAGAGAAGTTTAAAGGACACCAGAGGGTACATTCCTAAACTTATATAGGTCTGAGTTGTTTGCATGTTAGTTATATAGTTTGTAACTCATATATTTGTTTTAGTGGATTTTTCATTTTACTCCGTAGAGGGAGTCGTGGATGTTTCCTCAATTGGTGAGGTTTTACCACGTAAAAAACATCGTGAACATAATCTTTCTACATCTCCTCATCTCACTCTTGGTTGTGCTGAGTTTAAGTTTTTTAAACTACTTTATAAACCTGTTATTCAATTCTTGAATAGATCTCGTACATACTGTTTTGTTAAACACATTTTGTGTTCAAATAGTTTGGTTTTTACGAAAAGAGTTTCTTAAAAAAATAGATCGGAGTTACTTAAATAGTTTATTTTTAATAAACGACTTTAGTAACATTTTTCATCGTAGAGCTTCCACCCTCAACAAGGATTCTCTGAACTTCACACCCCTGCACCCTTATTGTAATTACTAGAGGGTCATCGTGTGGAGATAATATACCTTTGAAATCGAGTCTTGAGAATCCAACTGTGAGGGTATACATATCTACCTTTTTTTCTCTTCTTGTGTTTTACCTCTGTAGATGCCAAGTTCGCAACCTCGGTTTTGGTCACTGACTTAGCCTCTGCCATGTGAGCCTTGCGATCAGTGACCTCTGAACCTCCTCCTGCTAAACCTCCACAGATGGTATTCAACTCGAAAGATATCATACCAACTCTCTTCACCGGGACATTTTTATCTTTTGGTGGGTGATCTGGGTCATCATCATCATCATCAGAGTCCTCTACTCTTCTAACAAGGGAATCTTCCCAAAATCTATCATTTTATTTCTTCTTAGGGTCATCTATTCCTCCCTTGGAAGCTCTGCCATCCACATACCATCTGAGCTTCCCAGATTTAAACATCTTCTCAATCTCATCTTTCAAGGCAAAACACTTATCGATCAGATGGCCATGATCTTGGTGGAACTCACACTATAGGTTCTTGTTCCTCTTATGTGGAGGAGCCTTTAGCTTCTTTGGACATCTTAGTAACCTGTCATTCTTCATCTCGTTGAGGATGTTCTCGCAGATCACAGTTAGAGGAGTATAGTGCGAAAACTTGTCGTCCGTAGTTCTCTTCTTTCCATCCTTCTTCCTTTGAAATTTCTCGCTGCTACGCCCGTTCTCATCCTTATACTTTGTAGTCATTACTTCTTCTGCGTTCATAACCCTACCAGCTATTGCCAACAGCTCGACCATGAAGTTAGGAGGGTCTTCAGCAAACTTCCATAGTAACTTCCCCTTCTGAAGTCCTCCTATAAGTGCTGTCATAACTATATTCTCTTCGTAATCTTCCACTTCTATCTTCTCCTTGTTAAGTCTTGCAATGTAGTCTATTAGGCTCTCATTCTTTCCCTGTCCTACATATAGAATATGAGTGGTCTTCTTTTGAGGTCTTACCCCAAAACAAAAGTTGTGAATAAACCGTTCAGCCAAGACCTTAAAGTTCTCAACAGAGCTCTTCGGAAGAGAAGTAAACCAAATATGTGTAGCTCCCGTTAAAGTGCTTGAGAAAGATCGGCACCTCATCTCATCTGGGATTGAATTGATGTCTGCTGCAGACTGATACATCTCAATATGATGTACATGGTCGATACTTCCATCATACTTGGGAGACACCATTGGTGGTTTGAATTTGGCAGGGGTTGGGAATTTCACAATTCTTGCCACAAATGGGGAGCCCTCAGAGAATCCCCTTTGTAGTGGGTCTCAGATTTTGATGAGGTTCCTTATCTTCTCCTCCAGCCGCTGAATGGAGGCATTCCACGGTTTAGCAACGTCGGCCTAGCTGAGGTTGTCCCCATCCACCTCCAAGGGGTGGACTGAGGTTTCCCCAGCTGTAACACAACATCAGTTGTTGACCTCCTCTTGATCCTTGTCTCGACAATGTTAGGGTCAGTCGTGATGGGGTCGGCCATGATGGGGCCGATGTTCACCATCTTCCCTTTGTGAGCCAGCTACACTTCTTGACCTGTATAACCTCTATCTCAGATCATTAACTAGGCCGAACCTTTCAAAGGTCGACCCTCTACTCAAGCGATCAAAAGCTGATCCTCTTTGTTGGGAACCACCATCTCACCTGGCCCCACAGCCTCGGCTCTGTTAGATAGGACGTATAATGTAGTTTGAAACCTCATACGGCTCCCAGCTGTCTTCTGGAGCATCTTCTGCCTCCATATCGTCATACCTATCCTCAGGGAAATGGTTTCCTTGCCTCCCCAGATGTAAATGCCTAGGGTTAGCATCCCTCCTCCGTTGAGGAGTAGGTTGGTCTTTTCGCGGTGCCTGAGGTGGTCCCCTGGCTTCAGGATGGGGCTGAACAGCTGCCAAAATAATCATCTCTGGTGAGACCCTAGGTGGTCTTATAATATTCTGACTGAGCTGGGCAAATTGCTCCTCCATCACTTGCTGAATTATAGCTAAGGACCTCAAGGCCTCAGCCACTTCGGACTGTGGTGGTAACTGGCTGGAACTAGGTCCTCCAACACCAGATGGTGGAGGAGGTGGTGGTAACTCTAGTGCCATATGTTAGGACTAAAGATATTGTAATGAAAATATTAGAGAGCTTGATACCTCTTTCAATGGTGAAACAGCTCCACGCGATGGGTGAGGCCGGGTTCACCACCAGTCCCCGGTGAGTTTAAGCAGCAAAAAGGAAGAGATAACTCCTCATTCCCACAGATGGTGCAAAAATGATGATGCTGGAAACAGCACCACCAGATAAGGTGTGGACAATCTCAAGCTAGTGATAACAGTGGCAGCACAGTGTGTGTATATATATATATATATATAGTAAAATAAGGTGAGGAGAAGAAGATAAACACCAATATATAAGTGGTTCAGCCAATCTGGTCTACGTCCACTATATATGTGTGAGTAATAGCACTAGATGAAGGCACTAATGGCCATGGATATAATCTCTCAATCTTTCTCTCTCAACTGTATAAAATGACAGAGTTTTAGCTAGGTTTTCAATTATAGATCCCCTTTACAAGGTAGAGGATGACCACTATATATAGTGCTTAGGGTGTGTAATGTACCCCCCAAGCATGCAATGAGCGTATGCCTAAAGATACAACCAGTATAAGGATGACACTTGGATGATCTTGAACAAACAATGATGACCTCAATATTCCCTCACATGGAGGGAATAATTCAGTTATAATAGATTTTTCCATGTGTTCCAAGCCATACATGTACTTGTAAATGCTCGGCCCTGTCTTTGATTGGTACTAACCTCAGCCTGTACAAGTACGAGGTTGGTGAAGTCCGACTGGTGCCTTGTCCAAGGTAAATATCCATGATGACCTCGGACATGATGAATGGACAAGGTTAGATGTGGGGTTGTTGTTATGTCGGCCAGGGCCGATAATGACATGATGCTTGATGATTGCCTACGAAGCTTTACTGACTTCGGGTGATAAAATGTAATGTCGATTGGGGCCAATGTTGGTGTTGATGGATGGTTGAACGCATGAGTCTTTGTTGACCTCGGTTGATTCCCAGTCGAGGTTAATGTATGAGATAGATGCAATGTCGATTGGGTCCGACCTTCCGAGTGACGAACTTGTTGATGGATGTCATAGGCTTCTGGTCACCTCGGTTGTAATACTGGATGAGGTTGGTTGCTCTAAGTAAGAGGTTGCATTTTGGGTATATCAGACAGTTCTGGATGAGAAGACTCTCCATGCACTCTCAAAACGACGAGGGAGGACTTATGCTTACACACCATAACTTGGTGGATGCAAAATACAAAACCACTTAGTCGTGGTTGTTATTTAAAATATCGTTAACTTGGTGGATTTCCCCCTAGGCCGAGACGACAGTGCTAGACGAGGGAATGAAAATACGAGAGCAATAAGCTTCATTTCACAAAAAGTACTCAGATTGCAAAAACTATGGAAGTATTAATTTGTCCATAGCAAACTAAACAGAGGTACAATCAAAACACGATATCGACCACAGACGGACACCCTAAGAAATTGGCTTAAGATTGACGATGGGGGTTCCCTCTATGTTAGGCTCATTTCCACCATGGGCTTAAAGGTTAGTTGTTGTCAAATTTTATTTGATAAAATTACCGCAAGTGCACGGGCTATTAAAATATAGCGAGTGTAAGTACGGATCGAACCCATAGATATTTCGTCAATTTTTATAAAGTATCGACTGTCCAACTAGACAAATAAGTGTATAAATATGATTTAGAGATAAAAAAATTAAATTAAAACATACGAGTGAGCATAAATTATGTAACAAGTATGCAGATATTACTAGGATTTCGAATACGTTTACCATTTTTTATTAGTTTAGGATTAATTAGTCTACTCGTTATTCCCTTTTATAACTCAAAATTGTACCGACTCTCGTCGTGTAAATTTCGGATGATGAAAACGTGAAAGTTTAAATAAATATTTTTACATCTCTTTTTAGATACCAAAAATCCCTAATCCCTAATCCCTTAAAAAATATCATTCCTAAGCATTAAATGTCAAATATAAGCATGGACTATCAAACGATTTAACATAAGCATAATCCATCAAATGTAAGCACATAAAATCAAAGGGTGTGAATAGCACAATTAATTTTGAAGGTTTAAAATATCACTCTCGTGACTATTTTAAATGAATACCGAATTTTAAAACGTTTTTGGAACAAGTAGGGAATTAGCTAATTAAACCAATAGACATGCACTAAATAATCATGGTAAATTTCACCTCATCCTAGCAATTTAAATTAAACACGCATCATAATTAAAACACAAAACTTGCAAGATGAAATACTAATCGTCATTAATAATAGTCAACTTACAAAAATTTGAGTATTAATATCTGAATGTCGATACAATAAAGTCCGCTCCACACTTGCACACAAAATTTCACACTCTAAAAATTCGTATCTATATGTACAAAAATCTTTCTATTCCCAAAGTAGTCTCTAAAAATTAGTACTAATCCCTCAAATTAACTCTCCCAAAATGAAGACCAAATGGCCCTTAAATAGTTGGAATTTTAGGATGTGTGGGTATTTTAGGAATTTTACCAAGTAATATTCTATTAAATAGAATAATAAAAGGGGTGGGTAAGGGTTTATTTAATTAAAAGGCAATGGTTGTTGAATAATAGAGGTATGGGATCAAATAAAATAAATGGTTTCTTTTTAGAAAAGAAATGAAAAATAAATGAGAAGAAAAGGTGAATTATTGAAGAAAATATAAAGAAATAACGATTATGGGGTGTAAAGTGGAATTAATGGAAGCTGGTAGAAGTATTTCGTCCAAAATTTAAATAGGCTGGGGGAGGAGTCGAACTCCTGACCTTACACCCATCAGCCCTTCACTCAACCACCTCATCTAACAACATGCTTTGAAAAAATTATACACACAATTATATTTAACAACATATTAAAACCCAAATTTCATAATTTGCGCAATAACCCAAATGGGGCCATAACTTTCATATATGACTTCCGACAGATACACCGTAAAAACCGACATGACCCTCAATTTGGGACCAAAAATATTTCAATAGTGTCCGGGTCTCGGGGTTGACTTCGGGCATTGACCCGAGCTTTGACTTGGACTTTCTTTCGAACCGAACTTTGTACGACCATAACTTCTTCGTTTCAACTCCGATTTATACGCCGTTTGAACCCAGACATCCCTTGATTCAAGGCCGTCAATTTTAGTGTTTGACCCAACTCCAAAATCATTCATTTGAATTTATATTTTTGCCCCTGAAGTTGCATAGGTGCTCGTTTCATGCCCGAATTTGGTCCCGTCATCGCCGGTTGCATTCTAAGCCTGTCAACACTCAAAATAACCTTGCATAAGAGATTTGTAATGAATATTAAAGGTCATGAATAAAATATGTGAGCGTGAAGTACTCAAAAATGCATTATTAACCCCATTTATTATGAAATTGTCTTTTTCTTCAAAATAATCAAAATAACTCTTAAAGTTCTTTATTATTGATGTAAGGGGACTAACAAGTCCTAGATTTGGGTGTAAATAATACAAAATAATTCATTCATCAAATACCCCCAAACCTAAACCTTACTAGTCCACGAGCAAGACTAAAATTTTAAAATCTAACTCACTTTCGTAGGAATCACGTCTCGTGAGGGTTTGCAGTGAATATACCCACAAAATTCAAAAACTTGACTCAATTTACAAAATATACAACTGTAATATAACCAAGTCTCAAATGCAAATGTCATAAATATAGTAATAATTCACCTTTTCTTCTCTTTTCTTTTTCATTTCTTTACTAAAAAGAAACCCTTTTATTTTATTTGATCTCATACCTCTATTATTCAGCAGCCTTTGCCTTTTAATTAAATAAACCCTTACCCATACCCCCTTTATTATTCTATTTAATAGAATATTACTTGGTAAAATTCCTAAAATACTCCACATCCTAAAATTCCAACTATGTAAGGGGCATTTGGTCTTCATTTTGGGAGAGTTAATTTTGAGGGATTATGACTAAATTTTAGAGACTACTAGGGGAGTAGCAAGATTTTTGTACATATAGATAGGAATTTTTAGAGTTTAAAATTTTGTGTGGAAGTGTGGAGCAAAATTTATTGTATTGGCATTCGAATATTAGGACTCGAATTTTTCTAAGTTGACTATTATTAATGACAATTAGTATTTCATCTTGCAAGTTTTGTGTTTTAATTATGATGCTTGTTTAATTTAAATTGCTAGGATGAGGTGAAATTTACCATGATTATTTAGTGCATGTTTAATTGGTTTAATTCGCTAAATTCCCTACTTGTTCCAAAAACGTTTTAAAAATTCGGTATTCATTTAAAATAGTCACGAAAGTGATATTTTAAACCTTCAAAATTAATTGTGCTATTCACACCCTTTGATTTTATGTGCTTACGTTTGATGAATTATGCTTATGTTAAATCGTTTGATAGTCCATGCTTATATTTGACATTTAATGCTTAGGAGTGATATTTTTTAAGGGATTAGGGATTTTTGGTATCTAAAAAGAGATGTAAAAATATTTATTTAAACTTTCACATTTTCATAGTCCAAAATTTACACAACGAGAGTCGGTACAATTTTGAGTTATAAAAGGGAACACGAGTAGACTAATTAATCATAAACTAATAAAAAATGGTAAACGGATCCGAAATCCAGGTAATATCTCCATACTTGTTACATAGTTTATGTTCACTCATTTATTTTAATTTTATTTTTTATCTCTAAATCATATTTATACACTAATTTGTCTAGTTGTACAGTTGATACTTTATAAAAATTGACAAAATCTATGTGGGTTCGACCCGTACTTACACCCTCTGTATTTCAATAGCCCATTCACTTGCGATAATTTTATCAAATAAAATTTGTCAACAATATTGTTATCCTGTCATATTTTTCGAATTTCTATATTAATCATTTCGATGCATGGCTTGAAAATACTAAAAATTCAAACTACTACATATTTTGATTTGAGTTGGATGGGTCAGTAATAATTTTTAAAGAAATTAAAGATGGCATGGACGAGAGTCCAACTCCTTTGATTACTATTTGCCCACCAAAGTGTATCAATTAGGAAGAGGTAAACAAATGATGCAATGATGAGTTTTTTTAAAATAGTCATGAAAAAATTATGGATAATCAATTTTGTGAAAAACAATTTGACAAAAAAGACACAAGTAATAATTATGATCATTAGGAGGTTTTTTTATTTTTTTTTCTCTTTTTTTTTGCATATTATTCTACTAAATATTCTTCTTTTGGCCTTAGCCATATTTTTACCCTGATATTCTCAGAAAAATGGGTATGGATTTTGGGCTATCAATAAAAGGATCGTTTTCATTTTGACACAAATGGACTTGTAACGGAATAATGTAAAAATATGGATTTAAGCTTATTTTGGGATTTCAAAATGATGGCCTAATATCATTTCTCAAGTTCTGTTTAGTCAATTTTGTATCTCAAGTCAACTTACTAAGGCATTTAGTGTGTACGATTCACATTTTGACTTCCAATTTTCAGTAATCGAACAAAACAAAGAATTTGAGATCATCGACGATTTTAAGCGCTAAAGAAAAGTTTGAGCTATTCTAACTCGGATTGATTTAAATTTCTTAAAAACGATGAATGGTACAAAAATCTCACCAGGTTAAAATCTCCACATTTATTCGGTAAGTATATTAACTTTCGCTTCAATATCCTTTTTCGACCATATTATATGACTAAGTGTCGAAGATTTATTAGTTGAGAGATTTATGAATTAATTATATATTAAGAATTATTCCAAAACTCACTTATATTGAAAATATTTTTTATTTTTGATATTTTTCTGATTTTTTTTTTCAAAACTACCATCCTTACCCCCAAACCTAAATTTTACATTGTCCTCTATGCATGCTCAAATAAAAATATGGACAAAGAAAATAAAGTAAAGAAGAAAAAGGAGGATATTACCTATGGCTTTTGTAATACCCCGTATTTTCTGTGATATTTATTTTTTGGATTAATTGAATTAAATGAGAATTAATTGGGAATTAATCCGGATAAAATACTAGCGAGTTGTGAGTTGGTATTTGACTATATTGAGTATATATGATGTTATATGAAATTTGAATTATGAAATTTGTCGTGAGATTGATATACGGCAATTTGGACATTTTATTGAGACGCGTGTGACAGTCGCGTCAGGATATAATTATTTTTAATTATAAAAGTGAATTTAAATTCTATTAACCGTATGTTCATTTTGAGTGCGCCAACGCGTCCGGAAGGGTCGAGATAGTCAGAAAACACTAGCCGGGGGTTTAGTTTGGGTCCCGGGGTATTTTTAGGCCATACCGGCATCTTATAAGGGTAGTTTGGTAATATTGTATTTTTGGGATTTAATAATGACGAAAATTAGGATTTATAATCTGATTTGGGTAACCAACCACTAAACCCACTACCAACCATTTTGACCCATAAGACTACGGGGAGTTTTAGAATTAGGTTTTCTAAGTTCCCAAAATCAAACCCTAGCCACCATAGCCATTGGAGAGGAAAGCTTGGAGAAAGAGAGATACAAGGGAATTCTGCAGAAAGAGAGAGGGAGCTTCTTCAAATCGTCATCAAAGTCAGAGATTGAATCAAGGCAAGTGGTTTAATTTCAATTAATTCAATGCTATGCTTTCCATGTTTAGGAATTTTCAAAATTGACCTTGGAAGATGATATAGACCCATGAATTGGAAGTTAAAAGCTGTAAATTATGTTAGGTATTGCATGTAGTAATATTCTGGACGAATTAGATGTTCAAAACAGAACCATTGATGATCTAAAAATGGATTTTAGAAGAAGTTTATTGATGTTCTTCAATGAAGAAGAAATCTGGAATTTTGATGAAGTTTTGATCTAATCACAGTCTTTGAATGGTGAATTATGGGTTTTAGAATGTTAATACTGATGTAGGATGATAGTATGATGATATTGTAACCTTGTCTTAGAGTTTCATGCTGGTAAATGGTGTTTTGGGACGAATTGGTAACTGCAAATCGAAGCAGTCCGTAGCCATACCTGATACGTTCGATCGATCGATGTTCATCAGTCGATCGATCGACCATCATCGATCGATCGAAGGAAAAGGTCGATCGATCGACCTTCCCAGAATGAGTAAAGTTTTCCCTAATTTAATTTTAAATGGTGGTAACTCTTGGATAATAATATTTGAGACCTTATGAATACCCTTAAACTTAAAGGAGACCAGTAGGCATGATTATGATATTGGACCTTAATAGGAATTCAATTTGAGGAATTATTCTAAATTATTGAAATTCAATAAGTGAGATAATATTTGGGTTAATAGTGTAAATTTGCATAATTTGATGAAATGAGGTTTGGGGCAGAAGTAAAGACCTTAGGAATAAAGATGTTATAGGTGATAATAATTGGAGCTTAATAGTCTATTTGAGATAGGTTTTAAGTTTAAGAAACTACGACGTGAGACGTGTCGACAGTTTAACTTTTATATTATCGGGAGACTTGAAATATGAATTTGGAATAATGGTATAAAGATGTAGAGTATACCTTTATTAATATCGAGATATCTAAGATGTGTGAATGCTTAGTATATAATTTTATGTGTATGACATACCTACCATACTTGCTATCACGGGAGGTTTACGTTCGCTTAGGGCCTTCTTATCCTTGTGTTGCCCGGATTTAGATTGGTTACCTCGATGAACATAGGTCAGAGAAGGACTTATTGGGATGTTAATAAGTCTGCTGATCGTGGGAGCGCAGGTATGTGCGTGACCCATGTGATGTGACTGTGTTCGCCTCCATTATTTGTGATGTTGTTATCTGTGAACTATTCCTGAGAGATTCGGAATATGTGATCCTTATGTACGTGATGTACCGGGATGGATAGCAGAGTATGCGTGCACCGCAGCTAGTTCTCTGGGTGCTTGTATTGTATTATATTGTATATTTATGTTGTGGAAAATATACACTTAGTAAAATGGGAACTTTCATATGGTATTATGTGTATAACTATGGAATAACATAAAAGGGATAATCTATAACGAGTTGTATTACTTTTATATGAGAACCTGAAGTTACGTTAAGCCCCTATTTAATTGAGATCGTTATTATGTTAATGGGAACCGAGTAATAAGGGTAGAACCTATGACAGTCTAGCTAGATATGATGTCACTTAGCTAGTAGTTTGGGTCATTTTAGATGGGTACTTACGTTAGGAGTGCACAGTTAGACGAGAGGGGAGAATTTCATGTGAGTGCACGTCCTAACATGCACTTTGCATTTAATGTTTTAAATGTTTTTAAAACACTTGCAGGTTTTTAAAATATCTCCACATTCGGGCTCTGACCCGTTTGCTTTCAAATCTATTTTTTGTAAAACCATTTTAGGTGCCCAGCCACAAGGACACCATGCATAGGATACTCATTCAGGTGACGAGCTGTAGCTGTTTGTGGAAGTTACAGGGATTTGCTTTTAGACGCTTCTATCATTTGGATTCCTTATTCAGTATTCTTCAGTTGTAGGGCATGTTGCCCAAATTCTATTAGAGACATTTCCATTTCAGTTTTTCAGACTTTGGCATGTATTAATTCAGTATTCAGTATTTCGTTACTTATTTCAGTTGTGGGATTGGTTGTGAGGAGTTTTTCCTCCGGATTTATTTATATCTTGTGATGGTTATTCTATTATCTCGTTATGGTGAATGGTGATATTATTCTTGCTTTAAATCTTTTACTGCATGTTAATCAGACTTTAATTAAAATTTGACAACTTACTTTTTAAATACTAGGTGGTTAGTAATCATTAAAATGTTTTCGACAGTGATGCTATTAACTGAGCCAACTTGGCATTTTGATTTAATTTAATAAAGGAGTAGCTACCCGGTATTTAATTAGTCGGGGTGTCACAGCTATCCACTTTTGTCACCAACTTTCAAACTATACAAGTGTATGTTAGCCATAAAATAAAGCTAAACAGCCTCTAAAAAAATCTAAGTAGAAAAGAAAAAAAACTATTTATATACAAGGCCGTGAAAATTATCACCATCACCGTAAATTAATAATCGAAATAGTTGTGGGTGATTCCAATTTATAAACTTTATAGCACTAAGTGCCAAAACATCATAAATTCGAAAGAATGACCACACAATGCAAATTTCAATCTTAAATCCATGGTCATAATGGTGCGCATGGACATTATCAATAATAAATAAATTTGAATCGCATAAATCATATGTCGATGCATCACATGAGGATAGAAAATTACGATAAGGATCCAAATATTTACTATCTCTTTTTCGAAAGTAGTCACGTAACATTGGGGATGCATCCTCCACTCCTAAATGTGAGATTTTATGAAAAGAGAGGGAATAAGAGGTATCACGAGGCGATACACTTTCTACATAAAAAATAGGAGGGCTGTCATATGTACTTGAAGTATCACTAAAATCGGATGACGAATCCTCAAATAATTTCCACATATAAGAAGAATCAACATTTTTCTCTATTAAATTAGGAGAAAAATTTCGATGGAAATTAACATCCAAATCATCACAACTATTATATGTGTCAAGATTATCAATTTTTTCCTCCTCATAAAATTGATTATCCCCATTTAATTCATCATTATA
This sequence comes from Sambucus nigra, assembly GCA_949130495.1. Taxonomy (NCBI): domain Eukaryota; kingdom Viridiplantae; phylum Streptophyta; class Magnoliopsida; order Dipsacales; family Adoxaceae; genus Sambucus; species Sambucus nigra. Next base: position 80,600,029 of record OX422212.1, on the reverse strand, counting down.
CCGTTTGTTTACCTCTTTCCAATTGATGCACTTTGGTGGACAAATAGTAATTACAGGGGTTGGATTCCCATCCATACATTCTTTAATTTTTAAAATGACTGCTGACCCATCTGACTCAAATTGAAATACGTAGTCATCTAAATTTTTAGTATTTTATAAAAACATGTCCACAAGATCAACTGAGGAATAAGAGGAAGATGGCTAGATAACAATATGAGGATCACCCATTGTAATTTACAATGCATGATTTTTTTTTTATAATTTTTAAAAAAAATTTAGAATGCAAAAGCAATTATAATTTACTCAAAATCTAATTGGACAGCCCATAGTCTTTGACAAGGGAGAATTTAAAAGATGTCCAATTACGGTATCGCCACAAATTTTGCTTTTTCATCTAGGTAGGAGGTCGGTACGAAGACTCATTAAAAAACATCAATCCTAGACAAGGTAAAATGAAATCGATTTGATAAGTTCGCATTGGAGTAGTTTTTAATTCTAGCGTCGTTAAGAGTTTTACCCTTAAGTCAATTTATGCAACGTGCAAAATTAAGTGCGAAATTAAACCATATAGGAGCACACAAAAACATACCTCCAGCGTGGACTTTTTATGGTCACTTGTTTATGCCGAGCTGAAGTTTTAGTTGATGTCGATCAGGAAAAAAATTCTTCTATGTTTCAGTCATCCCCGATAGTTCCTTGTGCTCGTGGAAAAGTTGCACAAGCTTTCTTCACGTTCGATTACTATTGCACACCTTTTTTTCTTCACTTTTGCTCTTTTTTTCCCGAATGCGATTCTAAAAAGAACACAAAAGAAACTACACCAAACGTAAAGTGCAACACACAAAAAAAATAATAAGGAAAAGGAAAGAAAAGAAAATTAACACGACATGCGCACTAATGGTGTATTTAACACACAAACAAAAATGACCAAGCACACTTATGAAATAATTTTTTTCTTGTTGGTTTTCATACTCCATATTATCCAAGTAGGGTTCTCCTCTCAACTCTTTTCTAAAGCTTAAAATCATGTGTTAAAGTAGTGAAAATCATGCTTGAAAATGGAAGTATTTTACTTATTTTGCTTTGTTGAAAATTATGATTTTCATGCTAAAATTAGTGTTGAAATTGAAATAATTATAAAATGATGTTATTATGGTGAAATAATTATAAATCATGTTATAATGAATCATTATAGCATGAAATATTGAGAAAATTATTATGGTGAAAGACTTCATAATTATGAGCATGTTAGTAGCATTTTGGAGGATTTCTTAGGTAGAAATCCATGGAACTTGTGTAAAATGTTGTAGTAATTCATGGGGTTCACTAATTAAGATGATTAAAGATGGAGTATATTGTTTTTAATATGTTTTTAGAAATATGAAAAATGCAGCCCTATTTTATTAATTTTAAAAATAAATATTAAAGGCTTAAATATGGGTTTTCTAGCTATTTAAAATAGAAATAAAGTCGAAAAATCTTGAAAAATTCAATTTATGATTAATTTCAAGAGGGATTGGTATATATGTTCACCCACCCCAATATATTGCATTTAACAAAACTTTTACATGGAATTAAAAGCATTTGATATAGTTCACATATGAACATTTAGTACAAGAATTAACATATTTATTATTAAAATATATAATTACAATAAAAATATTCACTTAAATAATACCATTATCAGACATAAACCTTTTTTTTCATGAATCTACAAACCAAAAAAAAATGACTCGAAGAGTACCATTGCCTTGCTTTAGACACCATTTTTTTTCTTGAATCCACAAATCATAACAAATAAATAGATCAGTGCCTATCCTTGCAAAGTAATGAACAAAATTAGAGTCCAAGTCACGACGCTTCATATTGTAGTCCTTTTTAATAAGAGTAATAATAGGAAGACCCTTTTTTGTTACCCGATTGATGTGTCAAACACACATTTTGTGGTCTTTTAACTGGATCCATATGAATCACAAACACTACCCAATGTGTCTTTAACAAATCATCTAGATAATAAAAAAGGGTCTCCCTAATGTTACACTTTTAATAATTACTTAAAAAATCTGCAAATAACAACGAATAATTTTAATGCATATTGTTAATGTCAATTATTGTTTGACACTTTTTTGGTTTACATTTACATTTGATACCTTCACTAATGAAACTAATAAACAACAAATATGAATGAAAAAAATTAAGGATAAACGTCTACACCACCATCTTTGAAATTATATTTAGAAAACAAAGAGAGAAAATTAATAGTAGACATTACTTTATCTACAAATAACCAAAATTGAAGCTTTAATTTTAATTTCAAAAAAGGGATAAAAGAGAAATAAGATAAAAATTATGGATACATGTAGAATGTCGAGATTATAAAGAGAGAAACCTACTTTTTTACCACAATATTAGGTTGTTTAATACCAAATTTCTAAACTCTCAAACCACTGAATTGATTAACTATAAATTACAAAGAGAGATCATACTTTTAAATTTGGAATAAAGGCAAAACACGTAGAGAAGTTGTTAAATCCTACATAGAAAGTTGTATTATATGATCTACAAAAAAAATTGGAATGAGAGAAAAATCCAAAATTTCAAACTTATTTTTTATTCATAAGAGAATACCTTTAATTATATTTATATTGAGGTTGTGAGAGGTATATTTGTCGAGGTCAAAATATGTGAAGTGGAGAGAGAAGAGATAAAAATGAAAATTTTAAAGTGACTCGAGAGACGGGGAGAGTAATTGGTACCTTTTTTCTTTTAACTTATAAATCGAATGGAAGTTTAAAAGTTTAATCGTCATTTTAAGGAGACTTTTCCCCTTCAACCTTATGAATGCACAGAAAGTTTAAAAGATTGAAGTAAGAGTCGATATAAACGAACTTATAATAAAAGAGGAAATAAAACTTAAAAAATTAGACGGAATAACTAGGACAAAATTAAAGAGAAAAGAGAACTTAAAATGTAGAGAGGGGGGGAGAGAAAGCTTATGTCTGAACAAAGGGTCGACTTCCTTTATATAAAAAATAAAAGGAATAATTTATTCCATTTAAGAGGGTAGTCCCCTTGTAGCCTGGGAGTGTGGTAATACTAGTTCAGTTGTAACCCCTATAGGTATGGTGATAAATGATATCCCGGAAACTCTTTTAATGAACACAAGTAAACACACAATATTATATTTGATTAACACTCGGATTGGATTCACAATACGCTCGTGTATCACTCAAACAATAATAAAGGAAAATCAGAAGTAACTCAGTCATAGGGAGAGAGGAGTAAGCACCCTAGATACACCTTGGTAGGCAGCCAAACACACCAACAACTCTTAAAAGACCTCTAGTTAGCAATTCAAAGCTTCGTAATAAATGAAAATGGTGGGTGAGTAAGAGTTCTGGTTTGCAATAACTTCTTTCTGGTATATTCTCTCTCTCGCCAATAAATCTCTAGAAAGGACCCCCTCTCTCAGAGGTGGTAGAGGCCAATAAATAGGCCCCACACCACTCCCGAGATGCCTTAGTCCCTTACAGCTGTAAGTAGATGTCCCCCATGCTTTACGTTACAAACATTAAAAACCTGATGGATTAGTTAGCTCTACATCATAAACATTAAATTCCAAGACATGCATATTGCCTAACCACTGTGGTCAGAGGATTATCACCACAGAGGTGGCTCACCAAATCGTCTGACAGCCTCAATACCACAGTGGTTTACTCGAGTATGGATCAGATAATGTTTTAGCTGGCTAGTGACATCACCTAAAGTAGATGTGACATTAGGTAAAGGGTTATTTGGTTCGAAAATCAACATACGATGGAACTCAAGGCTGCTCCGCACAAGCTTCCATGGTGAAAGGTCTCTCCATGTTTTACTAAGTGTATCTAAGATGGTCAAGACAAGCCCCAACGATGCCTCACTCTTCAATCCTCCAAACCAATTCCCTTTAAACTTCCCACGACAAGGTCATTCGATAGAGCATGAAAGCTCTCCCAAGCCTGGTCGCTCGTGAGTACCGTTTGACCTCACAGTGGTAAGTTATAATCATTACAACATTACAATAGTTACATCTTATAATCAATATAAAAAAAAGTTATATCCCGACTAAGTAAGAACGGAAATAAATCGAGCTTGATCACTGGGACGCATTGCTGAGTTACCTCGTTGGTTTCTTCTCTTGAGTCTTTTATGCTATTTCGGGAAGCTCCCTCTAATCCAGGCATTGGCTTCAGGCACACCCTACATTTGCCCCTTCGTGTAGAGATTTATTGTGGCGAACAAGAAATGTCTGCACGAAATACTTCTCAATCCGATATGCCCTATTCTAAACCAAAGCTCCTTATGCCCTGGGCTTATAGCAAGGGGACATAATTACTTTTTGGATACCATGGCAGTGCTATTAACTCAGAGTTGGATTCTCTTCCATAAATATTCCCAAGGAAATTCTCCCAAGTAGAAGGTACTGCCTCGTTGGGACTACCCCTCAATGATTAGCATTTTTCCCCTTAATTCTACGCCAAAGCTAACTGCGTCTTGGCTACTTACGAGGAGTCCTTGTGAGCATTTGGACTGTGCTTATAAGTTAATTTTCCCTAAGATACTTGTAGTTTAGCCAAAAATGTTTTATATGGTTCGAAAAGAAAAATTCTCTCCGATGTGCCTAAGTCAAAGTTAACCCCGTTTAGACTTATGGCGAGGGGACATCATAGTTTTTTTTAACCATGGTAGCATCTTCTCTTGTTGTGGGTTAGAAATGGAAAGATTTATGTCCTTCTCCTTCCAATCTATTGTGTCATCATTTGGGGTCCTAGGGTTTATGATATGTCTAATAGATTCTGGTGCCAAAATCATAACTTCTTTTAAAATCAAACTCTCTATCTCCTCCCCAAGCGTCACTTTATTAATGACGTGGGAATGTCTTTTCAACTGTCATAGCTCTCCCCAAAGTGATGCGTGTCCATTTGAAATGATTATGGGCGGCTTGGAACGTATGGGGGTGGGAAACTCAAATGTCAATTTGAAAAATCAAACGACTATTATCAAAACACTGAGCCATTTTTCCATTCATGCTTACTCCGTCTTCTTCAAACTCAGATCTTTGTTAGAGAGATAAAGAGAAAAACCTCCATTATTGCAAAGCTTCCACCCGCTTCTTCTCCTTCCCTGCCTCCTTTGCCACTACTAGTGGACGTACTCTGCCATATTTTCAAACCCTTCCTATTTTTCACCAAACGCGCCACTCTCGGCCACTTTTGTTATGGCTTCCACAAGAGCTTCCAGCATCTCTACCCCTGGAACTCCGTTTGCGACCGCTCCTGCTGCTACTCCCTCTTCAAACGCCACTACCTTGGTGGTTGCCCGTCAAGAACAGCTTTTATTCTATCATCGCTCCCCCGTCTTTGGCAAGGATGACGCCTAAGCTAGCGCCTGTAAAACTTATAGTTTCAAAGTTAAGTGTGACCCTTTATTACTAGGTAATGAAGATGAGGCCTCAACTGAATGGGGTTTTCTCCCCTTAAAGGAAACTCTACGTTTTATATTTGATCGAGGTGACTTCCCTTGTTCTCAAATTGACTTTGAAGCACCTGGGGGCTCTCCAACCTATTTTATAGCCTGGAACGCTCATATTCAGAGTTCCTATTCTAACGTTCTTTCTCAGTTTGGGCTTCAATGGTCCAAGTGTCTTGGAGAGTTTACCCTTTTAAAGCACAATGCTACTCTTCAAGTGTTGGTCTCCCATTAGAACATCACCCCTCATACCTTCGTAGTCGTTTGGGGAGAATTCACCATTTCATTGGAAGATGTCTGTGAGATGCTAGGGCTTGAGCCCATAGGTGATACGCCTTACACTAATAAGCCTCTGGATGCCGAAGAGGTTATTGGTCAATCGAAGTTGGATTGGATATGTCGAAGTTACACTAGATCTTCCAACAAAGCCACTTTCACTCCCTTTATTAGCTACTTCTTTGAAGCTCCCACTGAGAAGGATTCTTCTTCTACCACTAGCAAGGGTAAAGGTACATCTCTAGAGCTACCATCCCACCTTCTCATTATACTTTAACATTTTTGTTGACTGGGAAACCCAATGACCAACCCTAAAGGGACCTTATAAATATTTCCACCCGTTTGGCCAGAGGCTTCAAGCACCCTCTGGCTTCCATTGCCTTAGGATCCCTCTACACTTGGTTGGACCGGACCTGTCGTGATATGGAGCTGTCTCCTAGTCGTTACAACCTGGACAATTTTTCTAACACCATTCTTCTAACGGGTTTCCCCTACCTCTATTTTCCTTCTATATCTGCTAACTTCATTCCTTATCCTCATGGGCAAGCCGTTAAGCCCCCTCGCCTTTTGTGTTTTCATAAGAAACAATCCAAAAGGTGATAATGGGCATTTTTGACAAGCTTGACTCCTTTGTCATGAGGCCTTACAAAGAAGAAGCCTTTGCCCATTCTTAAGAATTTTTTAAGTCTGGAGCAAGGGCAGTCCAAGCCCCCACTGAAGCCATTATAGAGGAAGATACCTCGCAAGTCATGGTACTTCTGTTCTCTCCTGGATATTTTCCTTCCTACACTGAGTGGGGCTACACTTTTGAACATCACAACCCCAACCGCTGCAGTCGACAGTCTGGTTTTGACCAAGAGGCTCCTCGGGCAGTGTTCCAACTATTCCATCAAAAGGCTACTTTTACTGAGGCATGCAGTTATTACACTAATTACGCAACCTGGTCCATCAGTTCAACACTTTCAGGCCGTGTCACCATCCCTAGTGCCACCATGGTAGGGGATGTTAGTACTTTATTTGGGAATAAATTTTGGTCGATGCAACTAGCCAAAATTCAAGAATTCATAGGAAATCCTCCTCAGTATCCTCCAGTCCTTTCCTTCCCAGCTTTTTAACTGGGCCTCAAGATCAACTCTGTTCTTGGGGTTGTGTTCCCTCTGAGCAAAACTCCCAAACACCCCCTTGTGAGCTTCCCACTTATTACCCAATGATACTTGTTATTGCATCCAAGCCCAAAAAAGCTCCATCTCCTGAAGGTGTTTTCGACGAGGATGCTCCGACCGGTGTAACTCCTAGAAAGGGACCTTCCATGCCTTCGGTCAAGAAAACTAGGGACTCCAAGAGTGGGAATTCTTTAAAGTCTAAGTCCCAACCCCAACCTCAAGTTCCCTTGGATGCATTCCCTATTGCTCCTGTTCCTTTCCCTATGTCTTCCGAAGTGAGTGAGGAACTGATGAAGAAAGAAACTAAGGTCAATCGGATAAACACTTAGTTTCAATGGCACACTCCTACCGTCCCTCCTATTATTGTGTTTCCCACTATCGTGGTAGATCCTTCAGAGGGGGGATCAAAGCGAAAGAAGATTTCATGAGTTCCCTCTAGTCTTGGTGCTCCTGGCACTAGGAAGAAGACTTTGGGTACTAAGACTCAGAGGAAACGGGCTCCTGATGTACAGCTTACCTCAGGTGCTTCAGCTACTGAGGCTATTACTTTGGATGATAGTCCTGACGTTGAGCAGCATCACAGTGAAAGGGTTTCACCAGTTGCTTCCCCACCTTCCTCGTCAATGGTGATATCATCCCATTTTACTCCTGAACTAGAGGTATGCATATTTTTCACACTTAGCCATTTCTATCTTAGTGAAGTGAGTTTACTAACACTTAAAAACTTTGTGCAGGAGATTGAAGAAAAAAGGCCCAGTCCTCCTATGAGCCCCTTCGTGGGGGGATGATTCAAGGGTGTTTCTGGTAATGCACTCCCTCCCCGTTCTCCCATGTATGGGATCGCTTACTCTCACCATTCTCCCTTCAGGCGTGCACTAGTGGCTATCAGGAGGGCTGATGTTTTTAGAGAATCTGTTAGGGCTTCTTTGTCTTTAGAAGAAACTCCCGTGTCTTGTACTGCACCGTTTGCCCTTCCCATGGTCCCTTTGGGTGTTGTCCCAGTTTTGTCTTGCCCCCCAAAGGTAACATCTTATTTGTGACTTAAATGTACTTTTCCTTCCTGAGTTATTCTTTGAGCCTTCACGTTTTCCTTAGTCTTTTAGTTTGCAACTGCCCCTGGTTTGACCACATCTCCTGTTGGATCAATTCTGTAGTTCCCTCTGATGAGACCTGCAATTGTGGTGTCCCCCTTTTTGCCTATTACTGAGGTAAGGTCACTCCTTATGTTTTTTAGTGTTGCTAAATTTTGTTTCCCATGCCTAACTTTATCATTGTGTGCAACTTTCCCCCAGTTTGAATTCACCATCCTCACTTGTGGCTCCCTATGTTATGCAGGCCACCGTTGGGTCATTTGCTCGCCCAGGGGTCTCTTAATCACCTACAAGTGTTGATGTCTCTGTGGGAAGTCAAATATTTCTTTAAAATTCTCCTCCAATCTTGGACCTAGTTCCTTTATCTGAATTAGGTGCTTCGTCAAATGTTAAGTTTCCTCTGACTGAGGGTCCTACGAAGGCTCATGAGGAAATTAATTTGCCTGCTACTGTGTCTGTCGTTGTAGTTGTTTCTCTTTCTACCATTCTTGCTCTAGTCATCACTGAGGTATTTTTCTATTTTCTCATCATTTCTTGCATATGTATGTCCTTTATGCCTTTCGTGTTATTTTAAAATTGTTCAACCTCTTGTTAAAAAATCTCAAATTCCACCTACAACGGTGATTTAACAATGAAAACACATTTTTTAAGGTTTTTTCTTCAAACTCCACCTATAATGGTGACTTAATAATGAAAACACACTTGTTAAGGTTTTTGGTCAAACTCCACCTGTAACGATGACTTAACAATGAAAACACACCTGTTAAGATTTTTTGTCAAACTCCACTTATAATCTTGACTTAACAATGAAAACACACTTGTTAAGATTTTTCGTCCAACTCCACCTATAATGTGACTTAGTAATGAAAACACACTTGTTAAGATTTTTCGTCAAACTCCACCTATAACGGTGACTTAACAATGAAAACCACTTGTTAAGATTTTTCATAAAACTCACCTCATTTTTTTTTTTGCAGGCTGTGAGGGATCCTGCCATCGCTCCAACCATAGCTCAGTGTTCTCCAATGGCTATTAAATCCACACATGAAGATCAAGCCCCCTCTGATTAATCAAACCATGACGATCGTGGTTCAACTACAAATCTACCACCAGACAGTGAGTCAGGGTGTGAGATTCCTTCTTCAGATATAGCTCCACCCCAACTTCTATCTCATGGTCCTTCGTCACTCTCCCTAAATTTTTACGATGGACCAATCCATCATTGAACGTATTGCCCAGCACCATCCTGAGACTTTCACTATTGATCGCCTGCGCTCCACGTATTGGTGATGAGCCATAGGTTACAAGGTTTGGCGACCATTATTATTGAGGTCATCAATACCCAAAGGTCTGACCTAACTAGGTCGCTCAACAACCGTCACTTGGGTAATTTAAAGGAGATGTGCAAGGATGGATTCCAACTGACTTGGCTAAGTAACCACCTAAAGCTTCTAAAGATCCATCAGTTGGAAACCCAGAGGGAGCAATATCTGAAAAAGGTTTAAGGCCAACGATCTGAGGAGCAAAGGCTAGCAGAGTTAGCCCCTCTACTAGTAGAGGCTGGAGGAAAAGTAAGGGCTCTCAAAGAATCCTTGGTAAAGGCCAAGCTAGAACGAGAGGCCCTATTGATTGAGAGAGCTCAAGTGCAGACCCGGCTCGAAGGCTTCATTGCTGCCCAGCGGACCTACTTGGAAGCTTCATCGAGCTTGCCTGGGGACTTCTTTTCTCAGCCTGATCTATGGTTCCTCCTGGGCTAGAAGTCCTTTCTTTTGATTTTGTCAAGTTTATTTATTTATACCAAATGTAGTTTTTAGGCAGTAGCTCCCAATTTTGTAAATCTATCCAACTCACATCAATAAAATATATAGTATATTATCATCATGTGTTGTTTTGTTGCAATATCTTTGTTTTATTGCAAAGTTCAAGCATTTACAATTTACAAACAAACTCTTTCTTTTTATCTTATTAAGAAAGAGAAAATAAATCATGCAACGGATTGCACCACAATAAAACAAATAAATTCTAACTGAGGTTACTAGACTATATATGATAAGCTTTCAACCATTTGTTGTTAATCTTGAAAGGTTTATCCTCTTACATTTTAGAAATTAAGCAGTAACCTGAATCGTGAGCCTACTTTACAATGAAAGGTCCCTCCCAATTTGCAGCGAATTAAGGCAATGGGAGCCCCTGAATGTGCTTCACCCCTGCCTTAAAGACTAAGCCCCCTTCCAAAAATTTCCTAAGCCTCATCAAGTTGTCATATGATCTTGAGTGTTGCTTGTGTACATTTGGAAATGTTGCATCGCATTATCTATGTGCTTATCTAGCGCTTCCAACTATACATGCCTAGTTTAAGGGAGCATACGGCTTCGCAAGGCGTATCGGGCAGAGGGGACTTCCAGTTTTACCAGAAGAATTGCTTTAGACCCAAACACAAGTGAGAACGGTGTCTACCTTATAGGCTTCCTCTTGTTCGTTCGATAGTCCCACAGGACTGCTGGCATCTTGTCATCCCGCGATCCTGGGAAGTCTTCCATCATTTTGGCCAAAATGTTGACCAAGGTCTTGTTAGTTGCTTCGGCCTGCCCGTTTCCCTTAGGATATGCCACCATTGAGGTATGATGGACGATGGAGTATCTGTCTGTAAGCGTCATTACTTATTTATTGACAAACGGAGTCCCATTATCATAGAGGATAACCTTTTGAATCCCAAACCTGCAAATAATGTACTCTTTGATAAAGTTAGCCGCCATACCTGCAGTTTCTTCTTAAGTGGTATCGCCTTAGCCCACTATGTAAAACAGTTTGTTGCCGCGAGTATCCAGATCTTCCCCCTCAAAGATGGGTTTATCACCCCTACTAGGTCAAATTCCCAAGTGTGGAATGGGTAAGGAGTGGGCAAAGAATGTTAGTCCACTGAAGGGACATGGATCATGTTTTCATGCAGCTGGCACCCCTTGGATTTTCACACAAACTCAACAGAATCCTTCTCCATAGTTGTCCAATAGTAACCCAAGGTCATTAGTTGGTTATATAGCTTTGCTCCTCTAATGTGAGACGGATCGTGAGCCTATTTCAAAACTATTGCTACCTCTTCCTTCGTGATGCATCTCAACAGTCTGTTGAAGTACCCACTTTGATAGTGCTGACCCTCCTGAACATAAAATTGTGGGGGACTTTGCTTGAGTTTTATCATATCTATTTTCTCTGAAATAAGAACTCCGTCTTTGATAAAGTAGATGTAGGGCTTCCTCCATTCTTCTTGAGTTTCAACAAAGTGGCAATCATCTACTTGAAAGAAGAGTTATCATTTATCACACCTTCGTTGTAACTCCGTTGCATCCTGCTTCATTGTTGGCCAGAAGTATCCCTCCCTCTGAATTCTTCTGTATAGAGGGATATCTAATGTTTCACACTGTTCATATGTATTCTTTAATCTCTATTCTGTTTCTTCTAGATCGACACATCTTGACAACCATCCTCCCATATTCCGGAAGTAGAGGTTTCTATGATTTACAAAGTATTACAGTAGCTCCTTCAGTTCCATCTTTCCTTCCCTAGATTTCAACTGCCTCCTGATCTCGCCCCTCCAATCCGAATCACCTTCTATAGGTAATATTAATTGCACACTCAATGGGGTTATTCTCTATTGGATCACCAAAGTAGTTGTAGCAGTTTTTATAGCCAATTTTCTGAGCAATGGTGGCACACGCATCATCATGTCTATTCATCATTCTGGGATGCCTTCTTATCTTAACTTGATGGAACTGATTGATCAATCGTTGGATGATCGTTCTCTAAGGCGCAAGACTGAGGTAATTCAACGCATAATCCCCGTTCACTTATTGGACCACCAAGTTTGAATTGCGTGTAATAACCCGCGTAATTTTGGGCTATTTTAATTAATTTCTGGAAAATGGAGGAAAATAAAGTTTTTGATAAAATTATTTTTACTGCTCAAATATGTTGGTTATTATATTTAAAGGCGAGAATTTCAAACGGTTTCGAAAACGGAGTTAAAACGGATTTTAAAATGATTTTTAAATGTTTTTAACTCTTGGAATTCTAAGTCGGCGAACATTAAGTAATTTTCAAGAGTTGTTTTGGCTTCCAACTCTTCATTTCTTTGCCTTATTTAAAGGAGTCTTTTGGCTTCCAACTCTTCATTTCTTTGCATTATAAAAGGAAGTCGTGGGCAACCCTTTTAACCTACTTTTGGCACAAATTTTGGCAGCAAATATATTGTATATTCCTCTTCTTTTTATATATACTTTGGCCCTTGATATTTGTGAGTTCCAACCTTAGATTAGAGGTGTTCTTGGGGCTATTTTGTTGGATGTTCTTGGAGGAGATTTTGTAGATCTTTTGTGTTGATCTTGAGGATGTGATCGTTGGTTTCTCATCATGGTTTGAGGTATGGGGTTTTACACAATATGCTCTTTAAATCTCTCGAGAGTTATTCCCTTTGAATTCTTGCGATTATTGAACTCATATTTGAACTGTTAAATTCATGGAAATCTGGAGAAATAATTATTGAATTATTTTGATTCATGTGGTATCGTTATATTGTTGATGAGCACGTTATCATGAGATTTTAATATGGCACGGATGTTGGGCACCCGCCAAAATTCCTTCTTCCCTGGCCATGGCTTGATAAAGCACATGTGGATGGGGTGAGGCCTGGTGACTCATTGATGTGTTGTTGAGAAATTTATTGATAAATGCTATTGAGATTTGCATTTGATTTGAATATTCGTACTCGTGTTGTTACGCCTTATTGCTAATATATTTGTTGAGCATCTTTCCTGTTGTATTGTGTACTTCCCCATATTTTCTTTTGGTTGGTAGGTTAGCGTGGATTTGAGCGCTTTGGATTATTGGGATTATTGTAGCGTGGATTATTTGGGAAGATTTTAATACAAGTTAGAATATTGTATTTTTTTGATGTATAGAGCATTGGATATTTGTATTTTATTTTCGAGTTAGTTGTTGTATGTAATTCGAGAGACTTAGTATTTATTTGAAGAAATTGAGATTTGTAGTTTCTCTTTTGTTGTTATGGGACTTAGATGCTCTATACCTTGTGATTTGTGGATTGGATTTATTTTATCGCATTAGCGCTCCGTTCGCTCTCCCCGGGCGGGCGAGGTGTTACATTGCCTTTGATGCATAGTGAACGGATCCCCCTTCGAACGTCCTCTAGCAACCCTAGTACCAATACTTTATATTCTGCTTTGTTGTTGGATCAAGGGAAATCCAATTTGTAGGAAAGGAAAAATTCTTCCTTCCCTTTAAAGAAGATAACCCCTGCCCCTCCTTTTTTTCCACTGAAGAACCATCGAATTGCATCATCCATTCTTCAAGGTTGGCATCCAAAAAATATGCCTATAAGTCGTCTCTTAGAATGCTTTCTCGGGGTGGCTCAAATACCCCAGATGGGAAAATCTCCAATAAATTTGCCTACGATTGGCTCTTAATTGTGTGAGGGGCCACGCACTTTAAGTCATACTTTGAAAGAATGAGGAACCGCCTAGATGCTCTTCCAATCAAAATAGTTCTTTCTAACAAAAACTTAATTGGGTCACATCTTATCACAATGTGAATTATGAATATTTTGCATGTAATGTCTAAGTTTTTGTGCTATGAAAACCAAGGTTGAACAATGCCTTTCTACACTACTGTACCTTGACTCTGGTCCATGTATGATCTTGCTCAAGTAGTATACTGACGTTTCTTGTCCATCGGCTCCCTGCACTAAAAGAGCCCCAATGGACCTGGTGGTAGATGTGAGATAGAGTTGTAACGGTATCCCTGTTCTTGGAGGAATCACCATTTGTGGAGAATTTAGCATCTTCTTTAACTTGGTCAAAGATTCTTGGTGAGCTTCCTCCCATTTAAATTTCGTGCCCTTTTGCAATAGCTCCATCAGTGAGTGTGTTATTTCGGATAGTCCTGGTACAAATCTCCTACGGTAGGAGACTTTACCGAGGAAACTCTTGAGCTCCTTCATCGTTCTTGGACATGGAATTTCAAGGATTGTACCCTGCTTGTCCTGGTCCATCTGTGCTCCCTATCGATCCAACACAAAACCTAGGAACTTCCCACTTATGACCCCAAAAGCGCACTTTAGTGGGTTCATCTTCAGTTTGTATTTTCTACAGCAAATGAACACCCTCCTCAAGTCATCTAGATGGGACTCTTCCTTCTTTGACATGATGACCAAATCATTCACATAAAATTCTAAAAACTTATGAAAGAAGTCATGGAAAATGGCCATCAGCATCCTCTGATACGTTACCCCAGCATTCTTTAGCCCGAAGGGCATCAGTTTGTACAGGAAATTGCCCAATAGAGTCCTGAGTGTCGTCTTCTCTGCATTTACTGGATCCATCTTGATATGGTTATATCCGACATACCCATTCATAAAACTATACATCTCATGACCCATCATTGCATCAATTAGTCTATCAATGGAGGGTAGAGGGAACTCATATATCGGGCAGGCTCTGTTCAAATCTCCAAAGTCCACACAAATACTTATCTAATTCTTATCCTTCTTCCCCACTGGGACGATACTTGACAGCCCAAATGGATGTTGTATCGGTTTAATAAACCCTACCGTTAGCAATTATTCCACCTCATCTTTGATCTTCAAATCCAGCTTTGGTTTTTAAGTTCTTGTGGCTTGATTCATCGATATGGCTAAAGGCCTAATGTTGAGCTTGTGGCAACTCACTTCTTCATTTAATCCCTCCATTTCTGTGTATTTTCATGTAAAAACGGACTAATATTCCCGAATCAGCCCAACCGAGGCCCCTCTTTTCTCCTTGCTCAGATCCTTCGAAATGAAGATGGGCCTTGGGTCTTCTCCTTTATCGACTAAGTTCAGTTGCTTTAGTTCTTGCACTTGTGGCTTCAGTAAATCTGTCATATACTTTGTCTCTTCTCCCACTTCATCTATAAACTCTTGTATGTTAGAGTTATCAGTGACCATACATTGACCTTGTTGGTCTATCAAGAAATATTCATATACCGGGTCAGCCTCTTCACCAACTTTTGTATCAGCTCCTTTGACTGCCCTCTCACACCCTCAGAGGAGGTAAATCACTATCCCATCCTCTATGATTTTCTTCTTGCATTTCCTGCTTGCTATTACAACTGACTTCCTCTTCATTTCCCATGAAGCTTTTGCCAATCTGCTTATATAAAACTTTCTCAGCACACTCTACTATGGGGCCTCATGCTCCATCGGATCCATCATGGTCCCCATTCTATCCCTGAGTGACTTTGAGAGGTTCTGCTTCTTGGGATCAACAAGGAAAACTTCCTCGGACACTTTCGTTCCTCTTTCCCCTTTGCAGCTTTGGTCATTCACGAGCCCCATCCGTTATCTGATGAACGGAACCCTGCATCCTTCCATCCTTCTTGCTAATACCCTGGAATCTTTCTCCATCTCCGTGTAGCAAGCTGCGTCGACCAAGTGAGCTTCTTCAATAGCGAAAGGCTTCTTCGTCGCACGTATAATGATTTCAGTCCCTTTCACATTGGCCTTCGCATATTGGTGATATGTTGATGGGACTAAACCATGGTTGTGCATCCACACCCTTCCTATCAGAAGGTTTTACCTAGTAGCACTCTCAATCACATGGAATTTGACGTGCAAAGTAAGGTTCCCCATCATAATCTCCATGTTCAGATATCCAATTGACTTGGATGATTGATTATCATAGCCAAAAATTACCAAAGGCATTGGTATTAATCTTTCCTTCAGAATGTTGGCTATCTGGAATGAATTGATACGCATGATGTTTATTGATGCTCCCCCATCCATCAAGGACTTTGCAAAACTCACCCCGTTAATACTAGTCGTTACGTACAGGGGTCTGTTATGTGAGAATCTTACAGCCCTGTCAGCGTCACTAAAGGTCACATCAGACAGAAACTTCCTTACTAACCTGGCCATAGGCCCCTTCCACCTCAACGATGGTAGTGCGTTCTTTAGTGCAATGTCTAGAATTTCTTACATTATCTCTAATTGGCTATCCTTCGGCATCCCCACTTGGACGTAGAACCCCAAGAACTTGGGTGAATGCGAAATAGTCTGGTACTCCACCCCTTGGTCTACCTCCTCTCCTTTTAAGTTATATACGTCTTCTATATCCCTTGCACTAGCTTCAACGTAAGCTATCACCACGTTGGCCATCGCCCTGGTACAGTCCTCTAAGGCATCCTCAAAGTCTTCTCGTTGGATCTCCAGTTCTCTCGCTCCTCATCATAAGCCACCACCAGATTTTCCCCATGTGATGGCAAGGGATTGGCGTTAACTATCTCCTGAGGGATATGTAGAGTCCCCGTCTTCATATGCTTACTGATGATTTTCCTTAGCGTGAAACAAGTTTCCATTGGATGATCCACCTTTCGATGGATCTGGTAGTATTTAGGATCAGCTCTTATTATTGCATCTGGTTCCACGGCTACAAAGCCCTTGGGTTCATACACCATTCCCCCTTGGACCATGGCATTATAACAGCTGACAGCCTCTTCGACAGTGCAAAGTAGTGGCGATGGGTCCTCTATGTCCCTACCTAACTCCCTCCTATTATCCTTTTTTGTCTTCTTGGCCCCTGCTCCTCTATTGGAGTACCCTACCCGTGGGGGCTGGCCCATTGATGCGACGGGCTATGTCGGTTACCTAAACATCACAGGCACCACGATGAAATTTGGCTGAGCAACTAGTAATATATTCCTTGCCGCCTTTAGAAAAGCTGCAAAAGTTCCTTCGCGCATTTTGTTGATGAGATGACAGATGTATTCCGGGAGAAAACCTTCAGCACAAAGCTACAACAGTTTGGACTCCTTGGCCTCTTCTCTTACATCGAGGGACCTCTCCCTGAACTTTTGAACATATGTTACCACATCCTCCCCAGGTCGCTACTTCTCCCTGCCTAGCTAGGTCAACGTGAACTCATTCTCTGCCAAAAAAACTTATGGACAAACAACACGTGCATTTCCTCCCACATTAAGACACTTTTAGGTTCCAAGTGGGAGTACCAGGTGTAAGCCCTATTGGCCAGAGATTTGGAAAAGTCCCTTAACCTAATATTCTTATTATTGTAGTGAGCCACCAGACGTTTCATGAAGCGTTTGATATGTTCCTTCAGGTCCCCCCCCCTTCCTGTGTATTTGCTAAAGATGGGAGGAATGTAATCCTTTGGGTAAGTCTCATCGTTGTATTCCTGGGGATAAGGAGTACGAAAGTTATCATACACCGGTGCTACCTCGCTGGCTGATTGCGAGGAAGCTGCTATTATTTTTAACATCTCTTTCTGCATCCCTTTCCTCATTTACTCCAAGGCAGATGATGGTGTTTTCTCGGCCATTGGAGCAATGGGTTGAGGGAACACCAGTGGAATACTCGTTACACCCGGCGTACCCACCACAGGTGGAATGCCCATCATGCCTGGGATGCCCACCATTGGGATAGGAGTGGGTACTATGTTCGTAGGACCAGTCCCCATTGGAGCTGAGCTTAATGGGGATATCGGAGCTACCATTGGTGTTACAAAGGAACTTGGGTCCAATCCACCCAAAACCATAGTAGCAACAGGAGTTTGTAGAAACTCAAAGAAATTGCCCATGAGAAGAGCCATATGTGCCTGTCCCATCCCAGCACTAGTGGAAGGTTACGTCACCCCTGGGACGCCTGTTGCTGTTTGAACTGGGGGGACCTTATCCCGAGAAACCCCATCCCTGGAAGCCTCCATCTCCCTCGCAGCTTGTTCTTGATTACGGTAAATGGTGTCAAAATCTATGATACGTTTAACATTATCTTGCGCCATAATTTTAAGAGAATACCTCTTCAGCAGAGTCGTCAAATGTAAGAGGCTAATCCCCTTATAGTCTGGGAGTGTGGTAATACTAGTTGAGGTGTAACCCATATAGGTGTGGTGATAAATGATAACCCGAAAACTCTTTTAATGAACATAAGTAAACACAAAATATTATATTTGATCAACACCCAGATTGGACTCACAATGCACACGTGTATAACTCAAACAATAATAAAGGAAACTCAGAAGTAATTCAGTTAGAGGGAGAGGGGAGTAAGCACACTAGATACACCTTGGCAGGTAGCCAAACCCATTAACAACTCCTAAAACATCTCTAATTAGATATTCAAAGCTTCACAATAAATGATAGTAGCGGATGAGTAAGAGCTCTAGTATGCAATAACTTCCCTCTAGTATATTCTCTCTCGTGCCAATGAATCTCTAGAAATAATCCCCCCTCTCAAAGGTGTTGAGGCCAATAAATAGCCCCAACACCACTCCTGAGATGCCTTAGTCCCTTACAGCTGTAAGCAGACGCCCCCCCATACTTTACATCACAAACATTAAAAACCTGATGGATTAGTCAGCCCTGCGTCATAAACATTAAATGCCAAGACATGCCTTTTGCCTAACCACTGTGCGTTAGAGAACTGTCACCACGGAGGTGGCTCACCAAACCATCTGACATCCCCAATACCACAGTGGTTTACTCAAGTATGGATTGGACAGTGTTTAGCTGGATGGTGATATCACCTAAAGTAGATGTGACATTAGGTAGAGGGTTGTTTGGTTCAAAAATCAACATGTGATGGAAATCAAGGCTGCTCCGCACAATCTTCCATCATTAAAGGTCTCTCGGTGTTTTACCAGGTGTATCTAATATTGTCTAGATAAGCCCCAATAATGCTTCACTTCTCAATCCTCCAAACCAAGTCCCTCTGAAGTTCCCACGGCAAGGTCATTCGATGGAGCATGAAATCTCTCCCAGGCCCTGCCAGACCTGATCTCTCATGAGTACCGTTTGACTCCACACTGATAATTTATAATCATTACATCATTACAATCGTTACATATCATAGTTAATATAAACAAAATTTACATTCTGACTAAGTAAGAACAGAAATAAACAGAGCATGATCAGTGGACTGCATCGCTGAGTTGCCTTACTGGTTCCTTCTCTTGAGTCTTTTATGCTATTTCGAGAAGCTCCCTCCAATTCGGGGATTGGCTTCAGGCCTCCCTACATTCCTGAAAATGTCCATTGGGTCTTACCACTATTTAGTCTAAGGATGAGTTATTCGTCGTCGAGCATCGACATCAAAAGTTATGGGGTCCTTTGGGTCCAAGATGTCAAGTCTTTTGTCATCGAGGGTCGGCGTAAAATGAAGTGGGGTCCATGTGACCCAATCAATAACTCAAATCAAATCATCAATTGATGGATGTTGGAAATTTCCATTAATATCCTTAGCAAGAAATGAAGCTTCTAGAAATGCAACAAAAATAACCATAATCGGTTAGTAGAAACCTTCGTATTCCATATATCTCTACTAAAATCATTGTCAGGATTTTGAGATTCACCAGCAAAGGCAAAAGAACGGATTTTTTGTATTCTCAACTGATGACATGGATGTATCGTCATCTGATGATAAAGGAATGGGATTAATCTCCTAAGATGGAGAAGGCAAATAATCAGTGCAAAAAGGCACAGTAAATTGACTTTTCATATGATCCATCACTTTCTGAAGTAATTGTTGTACAGATAGATTAGGAAACTACTTTTTAATCTTAAATTTCAAATCCTGAATTGGATTTGCATAAGGAGATATTTTCTTACTGTTATATGAGATTCTTCATCTTGAGACATATAATTTTTTAGGCTCCCCTTAATTAAATAGATGGTCTTGATATTATTAATACCAACCCACCATCTCTTGGAAAAAATCTTTCAAAAAGAGGAACCCTTAATTGATTCACTATACATGGTAAATACTCATAGGATGCTAATTTCAATTAAAAAAATAATAGGGTTGATAAACCTATGGGAACATGATTTTTTTCCTTTTAGACTTGGATGAAATTTTGTCCAATGAAGAAAAAGTTTTTCTTTCAATTGGGACTAAATTTGTCCTAACATTGAAATACCCAACTCAGAAATTCAGCCTTAATTTACTGAGAACGCAGTTTGAAAAACCAAGTATGTTTATGATCAAAGTCTTGGTAATTAAAAGCTATAGACCATGCTTGATTATAATCCCAATAATTATAAGATCTTATTTGGGAAATCAATTTTCTAGATTTTAATGGGTGTATTCCCCATTCTCTAGCTGATAATTTTTTTCAAGATATACTTACTATAAGTAATTGGTGATCTTGAGTTTTTACTATTTTTATTAGTATGGGTAATAATAACAGATTCAGTCTCAATAAGGATAGCCTCATAGATTGAACAATATTTACCCTCTTGCACAGCATAATTATGTGTATCAAAGTAAAGGGACTTAATTTTCCATGGATTAACCATAAGCTTTGTATTATCTTCATTAAGGATGAGCACTAATTCATGTCCTTGTATTAGGAATGAATCCAGGTGCTTCCGATTGTAAAACTTCCTTAGCAGTTTTATTTTTGCTAGGAGTTCAAGAACTTAATTTTCCTCTATTATTTACACTAAGGTGGAGAAACTCTACAAAGTCCTATAGAGGAGAATATTAATCTTTATTGGTCAATATTTCTTTATCAGGTCTTTGGTAGGATTTCCCATGACCTTCGCCATAACCCCAAGAAGGGACACTCATTAGTTCTACAATATTTTCGGGTTAGAAAATCGGGTAGTGAATTATTGTCACCATTAATATGTTCTTTATCAAAATCAAAAGCTGATAAATTTGCCTGCCATTTTAAAAAGATTTACTTAGAGACAATATTTTTAACATCTTTTTGCAAAACCTGTTTGCATCACTACTATCAATTCGTAGTAAAAAATTCGGATTTAATAAATCACTCTAAAATTTAGAAAACCTTTTTACAATATAACGAATTTCCTTCTTTATTGTAGAATAATTTTTCTGAGCATCTTTCCAAGTGCCTGAAGTAAAACGTACTAATTCTTCTTTTTTATTTAAATAACTAATTTATTTTAAAATACCTCCATAACCAATATCTGAGGTATCAATTTCAATAATTTCAAGGCAAGGTAATTTCTTGACTTTTAGTTTTATTTTTCTAACTACTTTAATGTGTTCATCAGTCTAGGGAGACAGATACTTCTTTAAACTAGTAATCAAGATTATAGAATATTGTGCAAGATCTTTATAATAATCCCCAATATAATTCAGACTTCTAAGAAATCTTTAGAGTTAAGTTTTCTCTTTTAACTCATCTTCGAATTTAAAAGAATATTCAATACGTCTATCAAAAGGAAAATTTTCCCTTCATCAATATTATGACCAAGAAACCTAACATTAGTTTGAAAGAGTTTCATTTTTGGTGCTGAAAGTACCAAACCACTAGTTTTAACTATATCGTTTAAAATTATAAGATGTTTGATATATTGATCAATAGATTGTGAAAATATGAGGATATCATCAATATACTTAATAGAAAATTCTGAGTAAAGATTAAATATCTCATTCATGATACTTTGAAATTCAAAGGGGGAATTCTTAAGCTCAAAAGGAATAACATTCCAAAATGACCAAAAGGAACCATAGAAGTAGTTTTGTACCTATCTTGTGGAGCTATCTGAATTTTCTAAAAGCCATATTTTAAATCAGATTCAAAAAATATGATGGCATAATTAAGTCTGTCAAGTAAATTCTTTTTATTAGGTATCTGATATCTTACCCATTATAAAGTATTATTTAAAGGGTTGTAATTAATTACAAGCCTAGGTAAACCTCGTTATTTTTAGTAGCTTTATTAACATCAAAAGTTGTATAACTCTAAGGAGAATAACTTTTAGTTATTAATTTTTTCTCTAAAAGAACTTGCATTTCTTTTTTGCATAGTTCAAGAAATTCAACCTTCATTTGACTGGGTTTAGCCTTAGTTGGTATATATTTTTCATTAAAATTTATGTCATAAGGAAGAAAAATAATATGTTTCTTTCTATTCAAAAAAGCATTTGGAATATCACTCCAAACTTCAGTTATTAATTGATTCTTAATAACATTAATATTTTGCACAACACTAGGTTGATCAATTATTCGTTTTATAGATGTTATTGTCTAAAATTGGTATTAAGATATATTCAAGTCTTAGCTAATGAATTTCAATAATAAACTCTAGCAAATAAAGAAGTTAACAATTTAGATTTAAGAGAGATGATAGATAAAGAATGAGGCGGGATATTAACGTGGTTTGACCTAATGAGGTGCCTACGTCGACAAGTGCAATGTTGTGTTATATTATGAATGAGTAAATCACCCTAGGGTTTTGTGTATGATCATTTTCCTCATGCCTTTGTCATGTGTTATGGGGCTCCATTTATAAAGGGAGAAGATGAAGAGGTGGGATGCCGTTATAAATCAGGTTATTTACACCTTTGACAACTAATGCTGAGCTAATCATATATATAGTTGAATATATTAATCTAAGTGCGTGTATAATGAGGATTTTTCATATTCTCACGTGCGTCTCACGCATAAGTTTGATGACATCAATTCCTAGTGGTCGGACACCAAGCCAACCAAGAGAAACACTGAGTCAGTAAAAGGAATGATGTTCTGACCATGTTCAACAAGCGTTTTATGATGATAGGCGTCACAATACAATTGGTCCATGTCACTTTACGGATTTATAGTACAACAAAATCCCCCAATACTTCATTCATAACTGGAATGAGTAGTATCTTATCTGAAGCTTGAGATCTTTAGAGTGGACAGGCTTGTGGACTGAATGGATGGAGTATTAACCAGTAGGAGTTGATCGATTTCATAAAAATTTGGTCGCAGGCCTTTGTTTATGGCTTTGGTCCATTGAGGCGCTGGGCCAACAGTCGATTTTTTAGAGTTGGCATTTCTGGAAAAAATTTACTCTTGATGCAGTGGAAATTTTATAAATAAAGGAAAAAATCGTGAAGCGTTCGGAGGTACGCTGGTAATAAAGCACGTTGGATAATGAACAGTTGTTAAAATGAAATGACACATTCTTTTAATCATAACATCTCTGGGCAATTGGGGAGAAATCATCTAGCTTATAAAGTGTCATTTCCTTCCTCTTCTCATTTCACCCTTCTTTCAAAAATCTCTTTCTTCCTCTCCAAGATTTTTCTTCCATTCGTGAGAGTCGTGTTCCTACCTTTCGCTGTAAAAAATCCGTATCCTTTTAAACTTGATGGTTCATGGATTCCTTAGGATGTTATCTTAATGTGTTTTATTAGAAAATACCTCAAGGATTATAACCTACATGGAGATTATGAACTTAGTTGACCTTTGCATTTTATAGATAGGGCAAGTTCAAGCAATCAAACAAGGTTTAAACATCTCATAACGACCATTACTCCTCATGTACTGGATGTACCTCCAGTTGGTTTTGAAAATGCACCGAGTAACCTCGTTCTCATTGATAACTTGTTGTATTTTCATTTTGTTTGATTTGTAATAACTTTTCATGATTTATAATGAAAATCCACATATTTCTTTCTTCTAAATCAACTTATTGACTGTTAGTTCCTTAGAAAGGGAATGCTAGTAGTTTAGTTTTATGATTATATGGTCGACCATTGCTCAACTAATCTTCCTTAGTAGCTGTCGATGTTGGACAAACCTGGGTTGTCCTAACTTAGGTTATACAAACGTGTAATCCACTTACTGGTCGTGCAGGCGTATCTTGTCGTCTTGACCAGGTGACCAGATGTTAACGTTACTTATCGGTGGAGACCAAATGTGTTAGGATTTTCCCTTACGTTTATCCAGTTATGGTTGGTCTTCGTCATTCTTATTACTGACTGCAATGGATTTCCTTAATTTGATTTGTTAAACTTATTATTTTTGGTCTACCCTAGGGTCAGGCCATGTATGAAGTTATTCGGTACTTCTTACTCTTGACCTTTTGGGGTCATAGATGAAGTTTATTATTTAGTTCAAGTCGCTGAGATGTCATCGGTCTTGAATTGCTTTGAATTTTTAGCTCATCTCTCATGCCAATAAAAAAACATAAAAAGGAGCAATAACTTTCACGGGGAATTAACAATCTTTTTTTATCACTCAAAATGGGTTATAGGGAAATAAAAATCGTTTTGAAAGACTTCATATTTTTTTATTATTGATAGTGCTTCCTCAGTTTTCTGCATTTCAGGGGTTCTTAAATTTGTTCCCCTTTCAGTGTTTTAATTATAAAAGTCCTTGGTCAGACAACAACAGAAATTGGGTGTGGACCATGTCAATTTAGCTCCATCATAATTCCTTTTTGAAGGAATTTTTTCAGCATGTAGTCTCCTTCCTTCAAAGTACCCGTCTTCACTCTTTTGTTGTAAAATCGAGCGTTTATTTGTTGGTATGCTACCACCCTAAGTGTTGCATGATCTCTGACCTCTTCCACTAGGTCTAGATTTAACCTTCTTATGAGGTTGTTATTCGGTGAGTCAAAATTAAGGACATGGTGACTTGGCAGATCAATTTTTTTTGGGACCACAACCTCTATTTCGAAAGCTATCATGTATGGAATCTTTCCAGTAGCTGTTATCGGCATCGTCTTGTACGCTTAGAGTACACTGTGGATCTCATTGATCCAGTTTCCTTTTATATCATCCAGTCCCTTCTTTATTCTGTTGAGCAAGGTTTTGTTTGTTACTTCCGTTTGCCCGTTGCATTGTGGATGACTAGGTGTAGAATGTAATTTTTAAATTTTGGAGTGAATATAATAGTCTTAAAATTTTTTATTATCAAACTGCAAGCCATGGTCGGTGATGAAGGCATTTGGCATTCCATAACGACAAATAATGTTCTTCCAAATAAAATGGAAGGCCTTTAAATACGGCATTTCTACCATGGGTTCAACCTTCACCCATTTAGTGAAATAGTGCACTTTAACGACCAGATATTTGAACCTTCCTCTTATTTTTATTAGAGGACCAACTAAGTCAATCCCCGATATGGAAATTGGCCAATGGGATGTGATTAGTGTGAGTGAAGCCCCCAGCATTTTGTGAATTATGGCGTATTTTTGGCATTTATCGCATCGCCTTGCATAATCCTCATAATCTTCTTTTATGGTTGGTCAGTAATAGCCTTGTATGGCTACTCTCTTAACCAATAATTTCCTTACTAAGTATGCTCCATAGGAACCTTCATGTACCTCCTTCATTAAGTTTCTAACCTCAGACGAGTGGACACATCAGAGTAATGAAATGATGAATCACCTTTTAAATAATATTCCTCCTTCTAGGACATACCTTTCTACTTTATACCGAAATCTCCTCGCTTCTTTAGGCTCTGGTGCCTTTTCCTATATAAGCTCATATTGAATCCATCTATGATGACCCCAAGTCTAATTCAATTGTATTGGTAATTTTTTTATCGGTACTCCGGTGCAAAATTTTTACTGGAATTATTCTTCATAGCTTTGTTCTTGTGGCAGAAGCAAGTCAAGCAAGTGCATCTGCTCAGGCATTCTTCTCCCTAGGGCTCCTGACCACCTTAACTGCATGGAACATTTCTATCAGTCTTTGTGTTTTAACTAGGTATTTCTTCATAAAGTTCCCTCTCGTCTCATAAACTCCCAGTACTTGGTTCACTATTAGTTGAGAATCACTTTGTCCCCATATCTGTTTGGCACCCAGCATTGAATTTAGGACAAACCATGCTATGAGTGGCTGATACTTTGCCTCACTACTAGAGACTTCAAATTGGAATATAAGAGCGTATTCCACATCAATGTCATCTTGTGTGGTGATTATTAAACATGTTCCACTGCTGGAGGCACACGATGAACCTTTTATGAACATTTTCCAAACAGGGGGTCTTATTTGAAATCTCCTTCTATAAAGCTCCCATAATTGAATAGTTTTTTCAATTTCTCCAGGTTGTGAGCAATTTATTCTTATTTGGCCAATGACTCTAGTACGTTCGATATTGGGTTATCCGGATTAATGGTCGAGCTATCACCCATAGGAGTTTACTCGTTTGGTTAAATCGGTGATCTCTCTTTGGAATAAGTCTCCTCTATATTTTCCCTTATTGATATTTCTGCCTTAGAAGTCTGCTCAGTGGGTTTTTCCTCATATGTGAACTCAGTAATGAAATTTGCTACGGCTTAGCCTTTTATTATCGTTCTTAGTTCAGATTTTATTTTATACTCTCCTAATTCCATAACCCAAGCCATCAGTTTACACGATTTCTCAGGTTTATGAATGGCTTGTCATAGTAGCAGGTATATATAGATTATATTGGTGTGGGCTTGAAAGTATGGCTTCATCTTCCTAGAAGCCTCGATTAGGGCAAATTCTAGTTTCTCCAGCCTTAGATATTGAATCTCCACTCCTCGATATGCTTTACTTGTGTAGTAAACGAGTTTTTGCACTCCATTGTCCTGGCGAACCACTACCGATCTAACTACTGATTCAGATATAACCAAGTATAAGTAAAGCTTTTCTCCCATAATAGGCCTTAAAAGCAGAGGCATAGATACCAGGTAATTCTTTAATTCCAAGAAGGCGAATTCACATTCATCGTTCCACTCAAATGGCTTTTGGAATACCTAAAAGAAAGGAAGGCATTTGTCGGTAGCTTATGAAACAAATTAGTTTTAGTGCTCCTACCCTGCTTGGTACTTCTTTTCTGTTTGTTGGAGACTGTATATTGATTAGTGCTTGGATTTTATCTAGATTTGCTTCAATGCCTCTTTGGTTTAAAATGAAGCTGAGAACATTCCTCTCATACTCTGAATACACATTTTGTAGGGTTAATCTTCATTCTATGTTTTTCTAACTGGTTGAATGTATGTCCCCTATCTCTGATATAGTCGGCACATATCTTGCTCTTGGTGATTAGGTCATTAACATATACCTTCATGTTTCTACCGATCTATTCTCCAAACACTTTCTTTACCATCCTCTGTTACATTGACCTAGTGTTCTAGAGTCTGAAGGGCATGACATTGTAATAATAGGTACCACAACTTGTTGTAAATGAAGTATTTTCCTTATCCTAAGAAGTCATATTGATTTGATTATAGTCTAAGTACGCATCCATAAAGCTGAGCAGCTCATATCCAACAATGGCATCGACCAATTGATCAATCCTTGGTAAAGGATAGTGGTCTTTCGGGAAAGCTTTGTCTAGATCGGTAAAGTCAATGCACATATTGCATTTGATATTACTTTTTCTTACCATCACTACAATAGAAAGACAATATGGGTACTTAACATCCTAAATTAAATTCATCTTTTTTTAACTTCTTTACTTATTCTTATATGGCCATGTTCTTTTCCTGGATAAAGACACGTCATTTCTTCTTGATCGTCTTGGTATCCTTAACTATGTTAAGTTCATGACATATGACTTCTTGATCAATCCCTGAAATGTCATCATGACTCCAAGCGAACACGTTCTTTTGTTGCCTAATAAAATTAACCAGCTCTTTCTTGATGGTAGGATCCAGTGATGAGCCCTTCTAGGTTATTTTCTCAGGGTGTTCATCATCCAAGATAATCGATTCTTCAGTTTCTATGATTTGTCCTTTGACCAACTCCCCCTACTCACATGGATCCAACATTTCAAATTTAGTAGTTTGTGATCAGTCTTTTTTATTCCTCCTGGTCGACAGAAGTATAATATCACTCTATGGCTTCAACTTGGTTACCTTTAACCATGTCGACCCCATAATGAGTGGGGAACTTCAAACATTGATGCATGGTAAAAGGAACTGCTTCAAAATTTTTCAACCCTACTCTGTCTAAGATAATATTAAATGTTGAGCTGACGTTCTTATCTAGGACAAAGAAATGGAACTTCTCTGTTTGAAAGGTCAGTCAGACACCAATCATTACTTTCAGACTAATTATTCCCAAGGGGTAAACCTTCTCTCCTTAGAAACCGATGGGGGCCGATGGGAAGCTTCAAGGTTGTTATCTCGTAGTCCTAAACCTCTAAAGCAATCATAGAATAAGACGTTGATCGAACAAGAATCTAGCCACCTTTCCTTCGTGTACCATCATCATGGCAACTAGGGGGTCATCATGAGGATAAAGCACTCCAGAGAGATTATCTTTAGAGAAATCGACCACTAAATGATCTTTGTTTACTTTCCTCGAATGAGTATCTACATAATTATTTAGGTTGATTTGCCTAATATAAGGACAGGACTTTGTTTCATTGAGGTAGGCTTTCATATCCACTATTTCATCTCTTCCGCTAGTATCACCTCCTGTAATAAAGTTACATCCAAAAGAGATCATATTTACCCCACGCATAGGCTCCTTAGGCCTTCTGGGTAGGTACGAGTCATCTTCGAAGTTGTCATCTCTGCCTTTTTTTCTTGTTATATCCTCTTCTACAAGGGGATTTCTATCGTTTCCTAGCTTCTTACTCATCCCTTTGATTTTTTTCGGCCTCCATTTTCTACGAACTTTGAAATTTTTTCCTCTTCGGATTAGGTTCTCTATCTCATTCCTCGGGGTTATGCGATTGTCAGTGCTATGATCGTGATCTTTATGAAACTTGAAGTAGTTAATTTCATCTCGTCGATTTGGTGGATATTTCAGCTTTTTAAGTCATTTTAGGCCTCTGCTTCCATGGATGTCTTCCATAATATGGTTAACACCAACAGTTAGAGGAGTGTATTCCTCATACCTCTTTGGTTTCTCCACCTTATTATCCTTTTGCTCTTTCTTCTACGAGCTCTTATTGGCATCAGTCTGGGAGCTGTTGGTTTCTTTAACGGCCATAGCTTCCTCTGTGTTCATAATTTTTCCTTTTTTGGCGACTATTTTGATCATAATCGTGGGTGTCTTCTTAGACAGTCCACAAATATAACTTCTCAAGTAGCAGGCCACTAATTAATGCGGTGATCGGCGTCTTCTCATCGTAGTCAGTGACTTTTAGCTTCTCACTATTAAAGCGGGTGATGTATTCGCGGGTAGTCTCATTGACTTTCTGGTGAACATTTAGCAGATGGGCTACCCTTTTTCCAGACTTGTCTCCAAAATAAAAGTTACGAACGAACAAATTCGCCAGATGTTAAAAGTTGGAGATTTTCCCTTATGCCAAATTATTGCACCAGATCTGTGTCGATTCGGTGATCGTAGTGGAGAATGCTCTGCAACGCATCTCATCAGGGGCTGAGTAGATGTCGGTAACAGATTGGTATTGTTCCACATGTAACACTGGATCATTTTTACCATCATACTTCAGAGTTACTACAGGTGGCTTGAACTTAATAGGTGTGGGGTAATCCACAATAGAAGGTGTGAATGGATATCCTTTCATAAAACCTTTGTGTAATGGTTTTTTATTTGATTTTCTCCCCCAAACGATCCTCCAGTCACTGGATTAAGTCCTTCGAGAGATGGTCATCCAAATTAGCCTTGTCCATGACGGTTTTGGATGCTCGATCACTATTTTGTGTTGATCTTTCTTCTTGGGAAATCTGCTCAGCACGTATTAACCCTCGCATGCTCATCCTTGACTTGATGGATCCTTCTCGTCAATCTTTGGACCCTCTAAGCTCTCGGGGACCTAGTCAATCAAATACAGAGCACTTGCT
This sequence comes from Sambucus nigra, assembly GCA_949130495.1. Classification (NCBI taxonomy): domain Eukaryota; kingdom Viridiplantae; phylum Streptophyta; class Magnoliopsida; order Dipsacales; family Adoxaceae; genus Sambucus; species Sambucus nigra. The sequence continues at coordinate 80,570,455 of OX422212.1, read as the reverse complement.
CAATATTTCTAACACACTTAGCCTCTCCTCGAATAATGATTGATCATCATAGTGATCAATCGTCCTGAGGGATAAGGTGTCTCCTGGGCAATATGACCTGTCATCTTATGATCTAGAGTATCTGGATCTACTTCCTTCGTTTCATGATCTTGAATTCATCCTTGGGAGGTTCTGCAGTGCCTGTTTGTGATGGGATAATTGCTTATCTCTATAGGGGAGGAGGCAACATCTCACTTTTTCTATTAGGGGGTTCTCTTCCAAATAGCATGATAAAGTCTTTTTCGGTCTTATTTTAACTGGCTTAGAGCATCTGAGTTAGTTTCATCATCGTCTCATGCATTGCCTCTTGGCCTTTGGCTATGTTCATCAATATTCCTTATAGATCCCCCCATCCACACAGGGGTAGAGGGAGGAACAATTTCATTCGCCCAACTACTTTCTGTATTATCCCCCATTTCCCACAACAAAGGAGTTGACAAGAGTTTTGAACAACTTGAATAGGAAACAACAAAGGGCTTGTCTAGTCATTTCCCACAGACAATGCCAATCTGTTATTGTCTAAAACTGGTATCAGGATGTTTTAAGTGTTAGCTAGCGAACACCAATAATAAATTATAACAAGTAAAGAAGTTAACGGTTTGGATTTGATAAAGATGATAAATAGAGAATGGGATAGAAAATTAATGTGGCTCGGACTAATGAGGTGCCTACGTCCACAAGTGCAATGTTAGGTTATATTATGAACGGGTACAAGCTCTCAAGAATCTTTATATGGTTTTGAATATAGCTATTGTCCTCATGCCTTTTTCATGTGTTACGAGGTGCCATATATAGAGGGAGAAGATAAAGACGTGGGATTCCTTAATAAACCATGTAGTTACACCTTTCTGCATTCTAAGTGACAATAAATGTTTAGCTAATCGTAGTTAATTGAAAGGATTAACCCACGTGTGTGTATAATGAGGATTGTGCATATTCCCACATGCGTCTCACGCATATGTTTGATGACATTAATTCTCGACATTTGGCCACCAAGCCGACCAAGAAAAACACTAAGCCAACCAAAAGAATGATGTGTCGACCATGTCCAACGAGCATTTTCTGATGACAGTTGTCATAATACAATTGGTCCATGTCACATTACGAATTTATAGTGCAACAATAGTTAAAAAAGGATATTTCCTTTTGTAGAAAATGAAATTTATTTTCTTCAAAAAAGATATTATCTTTTAAAGAATATATTTTCTTTATTTCAATTTTTCCCTAAATTCAAAAATAATTTTGTGATCTTTAATAGTAGTGTAAATACCACTATAATCAATTTTATCCTAGGCATAAGAAAGGATAAAAAAGAAGTACCTAATATGACCTATTGAAACTAATCGTCGATGAGCAAAAAGGTACTAGGTAAACATATACCATTATTACAAATATAAACTTTGGTAATTTTATATTGAATATGCATATTATCACCACTAGCATTAAATAATATTTTAGGGTTCTCTTAAAATATTGAGTTGGAACTAATCCTTCATGAATGAAGTTAATATATGCACCACTGTCAACTAAAGTGACAATGTTAGTTAAAGTATATTAACTGTCAATCATAAGATCAATAGAGATGTACCATTTTCTAATTGGTACCAGGTTGATTAAACGTAAATATTCAATTGATCTTCAATATTTAATGTTTCGAGATTTGAAGAATGTATTTCTTTCTCAAGGTTATTGATCTCGATTTGTATATTATGTTGTTGATTTTTTAATTGTCTTAAATCATTTTTAAGATTATTAACCTCGTGTTTTAAATCCGTTAAATTAGCAGGTTTGGAGGATTCTTATTTATTCTCCAATACGTTAAGAACTTTTTGTAAGAACTGAAAAACGATACGTAGCTTAAACCTTATATGTAGACACCCCATTATGTTACCCCTAACTCTCCTTAGGTCCCTAGTACCTCCCTTCATCGCTACAAACCCAGGTCATGTCCCGAGTACTGACCTAGAAGCCATCGAGGCTGAATGAATCTTCGAAGGGCACTGAATCCCCTTTCCAACGGTTCGCCCCGTGCGCGATTCCGACTTACCACGTGGACGAACGATTCGTTTGCGTTCGAAACTTGATCCGGAGGCCACCGGGCGCTCCCGGGCTCTGCTTTACCTAAGTCAACTCTTCATCTCGATCGAGACTAAATGAATCTTTGAAGGGCACTGAAACCCCTTTCCAATGGTCCGCTCCGTGCGCGATTCTGACTTACCATTCGGACGAACGATCTGTTTGACTCCAAGAAGTCACTGAATGCTTCCAGGTCCCGGTTGACCAAAGTCAACTCTCCAAATCGGGTCAAACTCTTTGCAATATCTAAGTACATCTCATAACCTCTCCAACGGTCTACCCCGTGCACGATTCATACTTACTATACGGACGAACGATCCGTTTGCGTCCGAACGATTCCCCATCCAATGGACCGAGAAATGCTTTTGAGCCATATTTGACCTAAATTTAACTCCCGAACCTGGGAGAGGTCCAAAGGACTTTCAAAGGTATCTTAATTACCTTTCCAACGGTCTGCCCTGTGCGTGATTCTGACCAACGATTTGCCTTCGGCAGCTAATTTTCCAAAAAGGCCTGAAACACACTACCAAATGGCAGGTTCTAGACCCTACCTATCAGCAGGTGCCGATAGGCAGGAATAGGTCTATGCCGATCAGCAGTGACCTGGGCCTATAAAAGGAGTCCTTTACCTCATTTGCAAAGAGAGCCCATATCTGATAAGAATCATTCTCAGCGAATCCCAAAAACCTCTCTCGAAGACAGCGCGATTTCAATATCCAAATCCCTTTCTAACTTCCACTTTTCATCATACTTTTCATCAAACTTGGTGAATTAGCCACTCTCCATCACCATCCAAGTGCAAGGGCTACTCTCCAACATTCAAGATCAAGCTCAAGATCTTCAAGAAGGTCCAACTTTCTCAATTTTCTCTTAAATTCTCTTAAATTCGCAATAACTTGTTTTATTACTTAGCACTCTTTATTATCTCATCTCACATATCCTAATATACTTTTTATTTAGTATTATTGCACATCTCCTATTTTCATATAAATAAAAACCCAAAAAAAATAAGAAAAAGATGGTTTGCGCATAAATTCCAAATAGGGATTCTCATACTCTTCTCACACTTTTCTCATAACTAAAACATTTTTTTCCTACACCCACACACCATCACAAATAAGAGATCCCCCATTTGGATTTAAGGGATAAACCCCACCCCTCATTTTGTATGCGAACTACGTGGACTTTGATGCCTTTATAGGCTACGTAGGCGTCTCGGGGTAAAACTCGAGACTCGAGTCCTATTCTCACTTTCTCTTTCATTTTCTATCTTCTCTAAATTCAATTTTCTTATATTCTATATACTTGTTCTTAGTGGCGTATTACTCCATAAGCGTTATCGTTCCATTATAACGATCAACGTAAGGGTAATCGCGTAAATCTTACTTTCTAATATTATTTTTATACCTTCCTATGGATGACTCACTTTATATCTTCCATGATACAAGTTGAGGATTCCTATCTCCACCATATATGTACACATGCACACATATCATGGGAAAAATAAAGGAAAATAGAAAATATCCATGAGAGACCGAAAGGGCAGAATGGATGCCTAACACTTTCCCATTTCGTAACTTAGCCTCTGAACCCTTCTCGAATCATCTTCGTTTCGCATGCACCAGTATGTCTTTGGATCCTATCCTTCGGGGTGGCCTCCCCTTTGTCTTTTGTCTGGTTTGAGTAAAATAGACTGGCGACTCTGAATCTCTCTACATTTTTACACCTCATCTCAGACTACGCCGATCGAAGCGCTCCCGAGAGGGATGCGCGGGACCCGAGGATCCTTCCTCCGCGCGCCCGCCCACCCCCATGGAGAGGATCGGGGATGGCCACAGTGGCGACTTTGCTAGGGATATGTGTGATTTGAGGGCTTGACTCTATTTACATGGATGTTATATTTGTTTGTATTTCCCCTATATCTTTATGTTCCCCTTTTTCATGTGTATCCCATGCCTATGCTTTTGTTCACACACTTGTAGAAAATTCTCCATGTACACTTCGCACCACGTGCACCTAGGATCACATATATCCACATGTTGTACGCATCACCCATCCATACTTGGGGTACCTTTGGTACTTGTACTTTGCTCCCTGTTTGGCATAACAAGAAAATCATTCTCATCATAAGATACTAATAAGAGAATCATGCATGATTCACACGACATCACCAAAGAGCATTGTTATTTACCAAATTTTACCCAGTAACTAGAGGGTCACTTCGTGATGGGCGCTGGTCGGGCAGGTCACAGTTAGCCTAAGCGATATGACTCTCACCTTCCATTGGTCAAGTACCTTCGACGTATATCGAACGGTTCCTCCGCATCGTACCGATTGACCGAAGTCATGACGAGAGGTATATCGCAGGGCATTCGTTCATGTACGCCGAGTATATCGAATTCTCTCTCACACGTACCGTCCCCACGAGGTATATAGTGAGGCAATTCACGTACACTCAGGTATATCAAATGGCTTGTCCACACATACTGATTTCCCGCAAGAGCAAGATGTATATCGTGGAAGTCACGCCAAAGGGGGGAACCCATGCTGATTCACCCAACCAGCTGCATACCCGCATATAGGTGTTAAACCTAGGACACGCACTTTAGATTGCTGCTTTCAACCCGAAACTCTGCATAAATTTCGGGTCGGCCTGTCACCCGAATTTTTGTACATTTTTAAAATGGGACCCTGTCCGTGAGCCTGGTTATAAGTCCAGCCGTAGCTTTGCATATATTAAAAACCCCACTTTTCCATGCACGGGTCCCGTTCGGCATTGCATTTAGGAGAATTAAATACAAGTGAGAACATAATAATCATAATAATCATGCTGAGTTCCAAATCCAAAAACATTTCTCCCTTCTTTATCAAAAATCCAAAAATAGTTTCTTCTCTTTTTCTCAAAAATAAATCCCATTATACGCCTTCTCAGGTCAATCGTAAGCCCTTGGCCTGGCTCCCTATTGGCTTCGGTCTTCAGTCAAATCACTCCGGAATTCCATCTGTTCCTCTACTAGTTCTTTCGAGTCTGGAATCCATCCACTTTCTATGGAGAATACAGATCAAGTACTAGTCATACAGTCGGATCTGACGGCAGTACTAGCTCAGCTCGTGTCAAAGATTGACAACCTCCAAACTGAGGTCCGAGAGTTGCAACGAAACCAGGTTCCTATTCCTCAAGATCCCGAGGCCCTATTCCCTCATGCTATGGGTCCGCCCGAGCCTATCTGGGTTCTCGAAGAATATCACCACGCTCCATGTGCCCCTCCTGTCAATGGGCCACTGCCTGCCCAGCTTTCGATGATAAACATTGCCTAGCCTGTGGCTAACCTACCTATGGCCATTGATCCAAAAAAGGAGGAGTTGAATAAATTCTAAGAGGATCTCAAGATTCTCACTAAGAAGTTCGACCAAGTCAGAATCTCTGGGAATTACATAGACTACACCCACATGTCTCCTTATCCTAAAGCAAGGTTACTCAAGAAGTTTAAGATGCCAAATATTGAGAAGTTTGGAGGGAGTGGACCCCCGATTGTTCATGTTCGCAGTTATCATCATTCCATGACTCTACTAGGGGCTTCTGAAGAAGTGATGGCCCAATTGTTTCAGTAAACTTTAAAGGATAGTGCCCTCCGATGGTTTTTGTCTCTCGAGGAATCCAGAATCCGTAACTGGGAGGATGTAGCCCGAGAAGTCATGTCACAGTACAAATACAATGAAGAGCAAGAGGTCACCCGTCGAGATTTAGAGCTGCTCAAACGGAACCCTGGGGAATTAGTCAGTAACTTCATAACACGGTGGAGGGAGCAAGCAGCTACCATGACCAATCGACCATCTGAGGAAGAACATGTCAACATAGTGAAGAAGAACTTCTTGCCCCATGTCCAAGAGACGATGGGAGGATAATAATATCCCCACTTTCGAGCTCTCAGAGAGGCAGGAGTAGAAATCGAGGAAAGCCTTATTAAAACAGAAGTTGAACCGAAGAAGGTGTCCGGACAGTTCACCCCTAGAAAGTATGACAAGCCTGTCAGTTCTACAGTCTCAACCATCAACAACATCTCCCAACCAACCAAATCATGGGCACCAGAAAGCCACCCGGTCCCCATTCGAAGGGAATACACTGAGCTCCATGCTCCCCTCTCCAAATTTTACCAAGCCTTGTTGAGCCGAAACCTCATCAAACCCTTGGATCCCCGTCCATGGACAAATCCACTCCCAAGAAACTTCAAGACCGATACTCATTGCACCTTTCACAAAACTGTTGGCCATACCACCGACCAATGCTTTCACCTCTGAAACATAATCCAATATCTCATTGACCGGGGTACCATTGTCCCACCAGCCAATCCTAAGCCAAACACTACTCATAATCCACTCCCAAATCATGTTAATGCCATCTTCTTATAAGAAAACCTAGAATTTGATCCCTCAACTCAAATCGCACCCGTATACTCTCCTAAACCTCTTCAAATTTGCCCATATTTCCTCCTACGTCCTACTAGCCTCACTGATCAGGCACTGTCACCCCTTACCAGAGCATGCATCACTGTCCGTACCCATTCTGAAAATGGAAATATGGAATTATCAGAGGTGTTAAACCAACTCCTAGAGTTCGGGCTAAAATTGCCCTCACAGATGGTCATCGATTGCCAAAGGTTCAGTACACTATTCTTAGAAGCACGAAAATGGGCTCGAGATTCAGACAAGTGGGTGGTACCAACCGATGAAGTCAGCCTAGATGATGTTGTCCAGATTATGGCAGAATTATTCGGGCTAACCAATAGCATTTGTAATATCACCGGGTTACTTGACATCTTGAAGCTATAAGGGCGCTTGGTCCCTTCAACCACACATATCCCCTCAGAATGGGAAGACCTGTATGAAGAAGCCGTGGAAGTTGTGGAATGCATTGACTTTACATGGAAAGACAGAATTTTTGCCACCGGGTGGGGGGGGGGAGAATTCAAATATTTAAGTGAAGAACAAGCTTCAGAAAGAACTGGCCCAGTAGCCGACATATGTGGGATGATATCATTTAAAGAAATCCTCGGAGAAATAAGCAGGGTGACAGAACAGCTTGAGATTGATGAGGAAACGAGATTCATGTTCTTCCCTTCTTTAGTAAATCACATGACCAGATCAGGGAGACATTACCAGGTTCCAAGCTCACTACCAGCAAATGACAAAGGTAAGGGCGTTAAAAACCTTCCTAAACCAGAGATGACCATCTAGGAGACCAAGATCCTCGATCAACTAAAGAAAACTCAAGCTAACATCACTCTATGGGGGCTTTTCATGTCTTCCCAGTTGCACAGAAATGCTTTAATCAAGATGCTCACTGGACCCACAGTTCCTCCTTCTACCTCACCAGCAGAAGCGATAAATCTTGTTGGATCCTTGACCACTACCCGGATGCTATCATTTTCTGAAGAAGAAATCCACAGAATTGGGCCAAATCACAATCATGCACTCAACATCTTCGTCGAAGTTATGGGGAAGGTCGTGCCACTCTCTCTTATCGATAACGGATCCGCATTGAATGTTTTCCCTCTAAGAACCTTCAAGTGTTTAGGCCTGAAAGAAAGCGACCTCTCTCCAACCTCCGTCGTTGTGCGTGCTTACGATAATACTCGTCGGGAGGTGATGGGATCCATAAAACTTATAATAGTGGATGGCCCTATAAACCCTGTCGTCGAATTTTAAGTCATAGACATCCCATCTTGTTTCAAACTGTTTCTCGGATGACCCTGGCTCCACAGTGTCAGGGGTGTGTCTTCCTCACTCCATCAGAAATTGAAGTTCTTCGTCGATGGGCGAGTCATCACCATTTTGCGTGATGACGAAAATGTCGAGGGTGTAAGCACTAGCAGTCCAATCCTTGAGATATTGCACGGGTCAAGTGATATGCTCCTATCAGGATTCCGAGTTGAGCCATTCCTACTCCCGGTAGGGGACGATTTCAAAGAAATGGTTTGACTAGAATATAAGCCTCATGACAATGTCAATGTGATTCAGATGTTCATAAACATGCACTTCATGCCCGGACTGGGGCTAGGACAAAGGCAACAAGGGATACTTGAGCCCATCGAACTGAAGAAAGGTTTCCCTCCTTGTAGCTTGGGATATCAACCATCAGAACAAGAGCTCAGAATGATCCACCAGTCTCGACCAAAGATAAGATTAGACTTCATCCAAACTATCCCAGGAGACTCCTTGAATGGACGATTCATCAAAGAAGGCGAAGACTTCCCCTTTTACGGTTTTCCAGAACCATGGTATGACCACACAGACAAGAAGATGAAGCTTGGAATGGAGATCTTTTTCTAAGATAGCTATCCATGGGACGAAAGTTTCCAACACTGAGTACAACCGCTCATCAAAGATATCGAAGAGAGTCAGGAAAGTGATTCTGAATATTCCTTCAACTTACAGACACTAGGGCTGGCACTCTGTATGGTTCATTCAGGCACTACATCAATGGATCCATCCCATCTAATTAAAGCTGCTGATATACCCCTCATCAACTGGCATGCTGCGCTAGTTCTACCTCTTGAAATATCCCCTAACCCCAATGTTTACCCCATTTCTTATTATGTTGTTTATCCTTGTTCAAATGTAATCGAGACCTCTTTTGATGAGGTTCTCAATGTTGTTTTTCCTATCAATGAAATAAATGAAGATTTTGAATATCTTGCAGTGCGTTACATTAATTTCTTGGATTCTAATCAAACTTTTGATGATGATGATTTTGCAAATGAAAAATTCTTAACTGATCTAAATAAGGTTAATAATAAACAACATAACCGCGTTCAAGTTAATAAAGAAGAGACTGTTGTTATTAATCTCGGTTCTAGTAGCCAACTGCGCGAGATTAGGATAGGGTCCACCCTTGACGAGCATGAGAGCGCACAACTCAAAGAATTGCTAAAGGAATTCATGGATGTCTTCGCATGGTCCTATGATGATATGCCCAACATTGATCCTGAAATAGCTTAGCACGAGATCCCCACTCTCCCATATTACAAGCCGGTTAAATAAAAATTAAGAAAGCTCCGCACTGAATGGTCGCTCAAGGTCAAAGAAGAGGTGGTCAAACAGTTGAACGTGGGTTTCATTCGTGTGATCGAATATCCCACATGGCTAGCCAACATAGTACCTGTGCCAAAATTAGGATGGAAGGTTCGAATGTGTGTAGACTACCGATAATTAAACAAAGCTTCTCCAAAGGATGATTATCCGCTACCCAATATCGACATGATCGTGGATAACACAGCCAGTCATGCTCTCAAGTCATTCATCGACGAGTTTTCCGGATACAACCAAATCAAGATGCATCCAGACCACCAAGAAAAAACCGCATTCATCACCCCATGGGGAACCTTTTGCTACACCTTTATGCCATTTGGTCTCAAGAATGCTGGGGCTACCTATCAAAGGGATGCCACAACCATCCTACATGATCTGATTCATAAAGAAGTCGAGATTTATATGGATGATATGATTATCAAGTCCAAAACTAGAGAAGGTCATGTTCCCGCTCTCTAGAAGTTCTTCGAACGACTGCGACGGTATCAGATGAGACTCAATCCACAGAAATGTATCTTCCGCGTTACAAAAGGAAAACTCTTGGGATTCATGGTCAGTGAGAAGGGTATAGAAGCAAATCCTACATAGCTGAAGGCCATACTTGAGATGACACCGCCCCGAACAGAGAAAGAAGTCCGAGTTTTTCTTAGAAAATTATAATATATCAGCCAGCTAACCTCCATCTGCGAACCAATCTTCAAGCTCCTACGGAAGGATTCAATCAAGGTTTGGAACGAGGCCTGCCAAGAAGCTTTTTACCGAAACAAATAATATCTCACCCAACCTCTAGTGCTCATGACACCACAGCCTGGTCTCCCTTTGCTCCTATACCTAACCATAACCGAAATTGCATTTGGAGCTTTGCTAGCCCAATACCTTGAGGACTCCCATAAAGAAAGAGCCATCTATTATGCCAGTCACAAATTAGCTGGTATGAGGTCAACTACACTGCTTTGGAAAAGGCGGGTGCCGCACTTTTCTGGGTCACCCAAAAGTTGCGACACTACATGTTTGCCTTCCCTATCAAAATTGTATCCCGAATGGATCCCATCAAATACCTTCTTAAGAAACCCGCCTTATCCAGTCGAATGGACCGATGGTTGATGCTCCTAACCGAGTTTGATATTGTGTACGTCACGCAGAAAGCCATTAAAGGAAGAGTCATCTTTGACTACCTCGTTGATTAACCCGTAGAAGAAGCAGATGTCTGGATCTCCGAATTCACAGATGAAAATATCCTCTTCACCGCTCAAGACAACCTTCAATGGAAAATGTTCTTTGACGACGTTGCCAATAAAAAGGGATATGGCATTGGGATACTTCTGATCGCCCAAGATGACTCCCTCCCATCGCCATCAAATTGGATTCCCTTGCACCAATAACATGACGAAATACGAGGCATGCACAGTAGGCCTCAAATTTTCTCTCAAGGAAGGTATTCAATACCTTGATGTCTACGAGGATTCTGCCCTCATCATCGGTCAAGTGCTCAGAAAGTGGAAAGTCAAGGACGAAAAGCTCCAACCCTTCCATGCCCACTTAGAAGAGTTAGCCTCTCGATTCCGAGATATCACCTTCCATTACCTACCCCGAACAAAGAATAACCTAGTTGATGCTCTCGCTACCTTGGCCTCCATGGTCGACATGCCCGAAGGAATAACAATGACCCCTTCCTAGTCCAAAAGTAATACAAACCAACCCACTGCTATCATATTAAGCTCGTCTCAACCGAAGACCCCGAACTAACCGATTGCTAGTACTATGATATCATGTGCCTCCTCAAAAATGGTAGGTATCCCGAGGGTTCCAACAAGAAGGACCGAACAACCCTCCGACGACTGTCCGCCCAGTACATCATTTATCATAAATTTTTACTCAAGAGGAACTTTGATGGAACTCATCTACACTGTATCGCAGGGGCTGAGATTGAGAAAATAATGCAGAAGATCCACATCGGGGAATGCGGACCCCACATGAACGATCACATGCTTGCCAAGAAGATCATTCGACAGGGTTACTACTGGACCACTATGGCCCAAGATTGCACCGCCTTTGTCCGGAGATGCCTCAAATGCCAACAGTTATCGAATCTTCAACACCTGCCTCCGTGGCAATTATACAGCATGACCTCTCCCTGGTCGCGATCCACCTGGGGTATCGGCATCATAGGGAAGGTTACAGCAAAGGCTTCAAACGGACATGATTTCATTCTAGTTGCCATTGATTACTTCACAAAATGGGTCGAAGCTGAGTCATACGCAGTATTAAACGCTAAGAAAGTGGCCAAATTCCTCAAGAAAAATATTATCTGCCGATATGGGGTCCCGCACGAGTTAGTGTCTGATAACGGGTTACACTTCGAAGCATAAGTCATAGAAGCAGTCAACGAGTACGGGATTCAGAGACACAAATCTTCTCCCTACCAACCTCATACCAATGGTGTAGTTGAAGCCGCCAACAAGAACCTCAAAGCCATCATTAGAAAAATGATCGAAAGCTATCGGGATTGGGCCGATCGGATCCTGTACGCCCTCTGGGGCTATCGAACCTCAATCCGAACCTCTACTGGGGCTACCCCCTACTCTCTGGTCTATGGTATGGAAGCAGTCCTACCTGTGGAGCTGAAAAAACCCTTGTAATGCGTCATGCTCGAAAGAAAAGTTAGTGAAGAAGACTGGTGCCAAAGCCATCTCGATGAGTTAACCCTCCTAGATGAAAGGAGATTGCAAGCTCTTTACCACATAGAGGGATGCCATCGCCGGGTAAAGAGATCATTCAACAAGAGAGTCAAGGACCGCAGTGTCCGAGAGGGGGATCTAGCCCTCAAGGAGATAATAGAACCCATCTGGGACCCTAGAGGGCAATTTAAGCCCAATTGGAGTGGCCCTTACATTGTGAAGAAAATCTTATCCGACGGTGACGCCATGCTCACTGACCTAGATGGGGAAGAGATGGCTCTTCCTGTTAACCTGGACCATCTCAAAAAATTCTACGCCTAGTTTGGAATCTCGGCACGCTACGACTCTTCTCATCTCCCTTCTATTCTAAAAAAACTTTTCATTTTCCTCTACCCAGAATTACGTGGGCATGATCCTCTGCAAAAACTATTTTCAAACAGATAAAAAACTTTTCAAAAACCCCAAAGGTATGTAGGCAGCTCATACACCTCACATGAGTGCGACCCTTTCTTTTTCACCAAATATTATTCTTTTCTTACCTATGAGGGCGGCGGTTCATTCTAACAAATACTTGAACAAAAGGATTATATATGCCTTAGCGATCGGTATAGATAATTCAAAAATGCAAAATTCATCGAAAGGCACAGCTGGATGATCAAAAACTTATTTATTTCATTAATAAGAAATTACAGCACGGATTACATAAAAAAAGGAACGGAGAACTCCCTTCCCCCTACTGCCATAAAAAGCCAAATAAAATCCCCACACCTATTTCTTATTACATAAATAAACTCTCCAAGAGTCCTACCCACAGCTATCAGAGGAACCCGCACCCTCATCATCTACATCCTGGGGTCCCCAAATTTCCCCTACCTGAATAGAGTGCCGTAAACACTCCATGGACCGATGAGCCAGAACCAGCTTCAAAAAAACCACAACACCCCCTTCCATGGTGTTAAATAAAACAAACCACATTTGTCCAGTCTCCACTGCCAACATCTTGCTGACTACTCTCCTCCACAACCATGTTATATAATCTTTAGGGACATGCTAAACTCTCTCAACAGACTGAGAGGGACGGGTCGATGGACATCGATCTTCCCACAGAGATCCGAGCAATAGACGCAGGCACTCAGTCAAATCTTTTATCGGAAAGAAATTTGAGGTCCGAGGTGGCACGACATGTGCCCAGCCAAATTGGCGCAGAAGTGTAATACCCCGTATTTTTATGCTATATTAATTTGGGGGTTTATTATGTTATAATTATTATGTTATAATTATTAACGTGACGAGAGTTAGTAATTATGGGAAATTTGTTGAATATTACTATTGAGCAAAGTAATATATGCTATTGATTATATTGAATGTCATGAGTGAAATAAAATGACAATTTTAGAAATTTGAGTCGGGACGCGCCCGTGTCGCGTCGGGACTAATTATCGATAAATAAAAGTGAATATTTTATAAGTTGTTCGTATGGTCATTTTGAGTGCGCCAACGCGTCCGAAAGGGTCGAGATAGTCAGAAAAGTGTACCCGGGAGTTTAGTTTGGGTCTCGGGGCATTTTTAGGCCTAATTAGTAACCCGGGAGGGCATTTTGGTCATTTTACATTTTGGGGTAATTAAAGCCACGAATTTTATAGGGTTATATCAGATGGGAAATGTCATCTTTTAGGGTTAACACAACCTAATTCTAATGACGGCCATTGGAGAGGAAGAAGGAAGCTTTCCAAGGAGTTCTGGGCCAAGAACACCTCCGATTGCACCGCCGTCACCGCCAACGCATAGATCGCGCAACGGGCTACGCAACCACACCAAAACATCTGCAAATCAGAACGTCAAAAAAATCCCAGGCAAGTGTTTATCTTGCTATTTTCGTTTGTGCAATTTCCATATTAGTTTAGGAATGATTAGGGACGAAATATATGGAAGAAAACCCAAATTTTGATAGGAATTTGAATGTAGTAAAGACTTAAACCTCATTCTGGAAATCTTTTGTGATTTAGAAGAGTAACCCACGAAATTTTGATGATGCATTAGAAGGAAATTTCTGGTAAAAACAGATTAGAACCATGATTAAGAAAACTCTAGGGTTCTTGATGATTAGATAAGATTTTGGGTTGATTATCCATGTTTAATGATGAATATGTACATGCCTTACGTTAGAAACATCTGGTACAATGTTATAATGTTAGTAGTAGAAATTTTGGGACATTTGGAGTTGAAAATTATGGATTTGGTGTTAATTTGGTGATGAAACCCGTAACTGCAATTCTGCAGATTTTCGCAGACCTGCTTGATCGATCGATCGAGCCCAGAGCTTCGATCGATCGAGCCCCAGACCTCGATCGATCGACCCCTCCTGGCAAACTCCTATTTCCCTTATTAAGTGAGTTAAATTTAATTTATTGTGAGATAATTCTTGGGCATCCGTAACAAAATGTTTTGGGGGATAGGGAAGACCAGTTGGACATGTGAATAAATTTTGGGACCCTTGATGACGGGAAAAGATTGTGTTTTAGGATAATTACATAAGGGTCGGTAAATTTATGATTTAAATAGAGAGAGATACGTAAGTGAGTTACTTGGGACGAATATGTATACCTACTGAATTTTATGATTGGGAGGATAGAATCCATGAAGCGTTAGTGGAAAAGTTTCGCAAATTAAAATAAGACGTAAATGGTTATACGTGATAACTATATAATGTTAAATAAATGCGAATGACGTAATTATGGGAATTGAGAATTTACCCATTAATGATATGGTAATATTAGTATAGTTATATGATTGTGTATGCATATACTATCTATGTGTGAAAATCATGCCCACGCTACTTGCTATCCCTGAGGTTTTCGCGCTGGGACAGTCTTATCTCGATGGGACCTTTATGGGGGATATTGACTTGTACCCTAGAAGATAGATATCCTTGGTACATGCTATCGATGTGATAGTTCAGACGGTCCTAAGGGACGCAGGCATGTGCCACCCCCTTAGAAACTTGGAATCTATGCTTCGCCTCATCTTTGTTTGTGTATAGGTATCCTTGGTACAGGCTATCGCAGTGATAGTTCAGACGGTCCTACGAGACTTGGAATCTATACTTAGTCTCAATATTGTTTGAGTATGTGTTAATACAATTCGAGAGTGATTCCGAATTTGTATTCCCCTTAATATGAGTGATATGGGGTTTGGATAGTAGAGTATGCCCGCACCATAGTTTTATTTGGGGTGCTGTTCTGTTATATATATTTTACGAGTAGTTAATATATATATGAAATTATGAAATCTGGAACTGTCTACTAAAATGTGTTATGTAGGACATGGTTGATGAATCAATTATAAATACTTGCTTTGAGAAAGTATAATATGTCACTGGAAAACTTTATTGATTTTATAAAGTTAAAATGGAGAACTTTGGTTACTAATTGAAACATCCTTTTCGAAATGGAATCGTTGAATTTTAAATCTTACGAGTAATCTGAGATAATTTAAACCGTTGGGAAGGTTAGTGCGATAGGTGTGCACATTAGAAGAGAGGTGAGCATTTCTCAAGAGAGTGACGCACTAATATGTTGTTGCATTGGCCTGTATCAATTTAAATACTTGCTAAACGTATTTTAAATCAAACACACTTTCGGGCTCTGACCCGTTTCTCTCTCTCTCTCTCTCTTGTATATATATGTATGTATTACAGGTGCCCAGCCACAGGGGCGTCTTGCTTAGGATCTCTTGGAAGGAACGCGCTGCAGCTTAGGTGGGAGTTGCAGGTCTCTTGATTAGGCGACTTCGTTCATTCGGATCCACTCTTAGTACTTTCACTAGTTGAGCATGTGGAGCTCTTTCCATTATTCCGTTATTATTGGACATTTGTATTTCAGTTATTTCCAGTATTGTTCTATGGGATTTATTCAGTTTGGATTTGTGACTTTAGTTTTCGTATGTTGTCATTCGATTGACGAATGTATTATATTAATTGGTTTATGTTTCAGAATTTAATATGGTGTGATTCTTACTTATTGAATGTTGTTAATAAAATAAATGTTTTTCTTTAAATAAAATTTGGAAAGTATGTATGAAAATGGTTTTGACACTTAGCTTAATTATTTAGGGTGTTAAATTGGAAAATATATTTTTTATCGACGGTGAAGCTGAGAATGAAACAACTGTTTACCTTGATTTAATTTCATAAAGGAGTGATCGCCCGGTATTTAATTAGGCGGGGTGTCACAAGAAGCTGCCAAGGGAAATAAAAGGACGTATGTCTGAGACCAACTAGCCGCAGATATGAATACTCTCCTAGATCCAAAATGGGTTGCAACTGTCCACACCAAGGCACTGACCAGCGCAGACTCCGAGCCCCATACTTCGCAAGCCAATTCTCCCAGCTCTCAACATACAGGACAACGCTGATGAAGTAACGCGAAAAGAAGTTGGGTACAACCGATAAAGGATACTTTGGAGGGACCACCAAGCAAATTCTTTCAGACAACCACATGAACAGCACCACGTGGCTACCCCTTAAAAAGTTAGAACGACCTTCTTTCCAGGAATTCGGGCCATTCAGAGTCTCCGCCAGTATCACCACCGTAGGATTACGACGGTATGACATCCATGAAGTAATGGCTGCAAGTTGCGGGTCCACCAGCAGTTCCCCAGTCACCAATAGCAATTTTGAAACCAGACCCAGAACAACGGCTCTAGCATAGCCATCATCACCTACGTCCCGCGAATGCATGGACTGCAGCACCGCCGGGAGGGAGATCATTCCTCCAGCAACCAATGATCTAGCCACTAAAGGAGAAATATGAAGAAGCCCGGCCAATAAATCCCTGGGAGAACGGGAAAATTCGGGAAAAGTCGTAGAAACACTGGGATTTACACCCAGCATGGCAAAAAATTCCTCGTAGGTAGGATAAACTTCATCCAACCCAAAGCGAAATACATGGTATTCGGGGTACGAGAATTATACCGCCGCCATCAGTAGGTTCCACTCAATAGGACGATTGCGCCACAAGGAGACTTAGCGCATGTTAAAAGCATCATAGTCGACATTATAAGAGCACATTGCCTCCAAGGCTTCGAGGTAGTTAGCAAACTCAATGCTACCAGGGAGAGCCATCTTGCAAGGCTAAGAGATAGTGGGCAAGTAAGTAAGAATCTGAAGGTGTGATGAAAACACTCCACCCTTACCCCCTTTTTATATACTTGAGAACCCTCACAAAAGATATAATCCCTGCAGAAATCAAAGGGAATCCTACCCCACAAAGTGAAAAAGTCTGAAGAGGGTACCAATCAAAGCTTTAAATTAATGGGACTGGACTGAACTGCCGATAGGCAGGACAGGGTGCTTGCCGATCGGCAACCCCCCATTTTTAGAAATATCCATTTTTTCCTCTTTTGTCAAATCAGAAAACTCAATAAAAATAAATTGATATTCTCAATAGAATTTCAAAATCCCTTTTCCTCCTTATATAAATTCTCCTTTCAAATAAAAACTTTCCTTTAAAAATTCTAAAAATACTCCTTTTTACGGTCTCAGCAGCAAAGTAAAAAGTGCATGTGCAAGCATTCATTCATCATTAATAAAAGATAATAAAAACTCCATTGCATTGCATCTATCTGTTTATTGTGTTACATCAACTTTGCAGGAAATAAAAAGAAAAAGCAAAAAAAAAAAATGGGACTCAGCCCGAACCCACATTCTCTCTCTCTCTCTCACCTACCTTTCTCTCTAAGAGCTTCCACCCCTGCAACGTGCTCTCTTTCCCCTACGACGAGACGATGCGCCACCATTACTCGAGCCAGAGTCCTCTCCGGACGAAGTAGACGGCACCAAGCAAGAAGGAACAGGAACCGCATCCCGAATACGGGCAGTCGCCAAAGATATCCAGTCTCTGATGTCCCTTAGCCAAATGGTCGACACTCGAACTTGCTGCAAGAAAAGGCAAAATTAGTATCAAAGAAGAGATGACCAAAACAGAAAAGAAAGAAAGAGAAGAACAGAAAGGTACACCGCAGGTCGGAGGACCTCCTCTGTCAAACCTAACTCCTCCGGATCCATCGCATGAGGAAGATGCAGTATAGTCACTATCTTTTCATCATCCCTTCGGATGTTATATGAAGGAGTGTGCAATCGCATAAAAGGAACCTCTGAGGTCGCTGCCGCTGCAGATGCCGTCAGACCACTACCACTGTGGGAAGATCCCACCGCTCGACTCGAACCCGCAGGAGGGAAAGGCAGGGCATCATATATGTTGGGCGCCATCAACCACCTCGTCACAAAGTCCATATAGTCATACGGCGTAGCCGTATCAGTGTACAACAAGTAGGACTCGCCGATCATCGTCGCGATCCTCTCATCCTCTGACAGCAGTCGCTCCCGCCTCATAGACGTAGGAGGCTGCACGGGTGGCACCACCACCTCCTCCTCAGCAATCTGGAGAACCACCCTCTCCCCGAGATACCAGGAATGGCTGAACTCATGTGCCAGCAAATGCCTCATGCGCATTCACCCCGATCGTCCCCGCATCCTGAATGGTTGTCCCCGAGGGATAAAAGGTCACCTAAAAATATCCAAGTAGGCATAAATTAATACAAGATCAGAAGGCGCAAAAAACAAGACTGAAAATGGAAAGAGTCTTACCCTACCACTGGTCAGGTCATTCAAGACCTGACGCACCGCCTTCAGAGAGAGAGATCCCTTCGACTGCCGATTGTCCTTACGCCATCGATACAACCGGTAGGAGTCCCCAACAGTGTCGTCCTTCAGAGCGATCAGCGGGGTATTGCACCCAATCACCTCATAAAATCACGTATGTCTAAGATAAGAGTTCACAAATAAAAAGATACGCATAAGGAAAATGCGAATGCTTGAAAGGAAAATGCGAATGCATGAAAAGAAATGCGCAAACTGAAGAATACCTCAAGAAGATACGTGGCCCCAGTAAAGGTATTTCGGTAGCACCGGCAGAAGAGTAAAGGGGTCACCAAAGTCAGACTCCCCCAATCATAGAAAGGTATGTTCGAAAACATCCTCAGGTATGGAAAAAACCACAAATGGACGACGTCGCCGCTCGACGCCATCATGAAACCCCCTAACAAAAGCAAAATGAATAGCCGGGCCATCTGCCTCACTTGCAGCCCGTCCTCCACATCAATCACCCTGCCCAACAAAACATCCTTCAGCAGGGACAGCCGAATAGAATCCACAGAAACTATCCTCCATACATCACCAAGTGCCGCACGCACTACCTCTGGTCTCACCCATAAAGAGCGATCCACCTCTATCTGCTCTCCATCCCAATTCAACCCCAACAACTGCTGTACATCTATGGGAGTCACAGTCATCTCCCTGAAGCCGAAAGGAAGGTGTGGGTAGTATCCTACCACCTCTCTCCCAAAACGCACAGGACTGCTGTTAAACGAGGCATCTCATCCAGCGCAGATGCCAACCTCCCCAAACTCGCTGATGATACCACCCAACGCACCACAGGTGGGAGATGCTCCCAGACATCCCTGAGCCCCGTCGTCCTGTGAGCGTGCATATTCTTCAAAGAAATATCAAACTGGCAAAAAGAAAAAATCTCATCAGAAGTCAAGAAAGAAAGAAAAATCACCAAAAAGAAAGGAATGCCAAAGGTCAGGTTACTTAAATAATCGCCGGGATTCACTCTCGAAGAGCAATGACGCGACAACTCCCACAGCAAAGTCCCACTACACCAAAAACAGCAATTTGGCACACATTGATATTAAAAATTTGGCACAGTTTAAAATCGTGCCAAATTCTGGCACGGTTTAATGACAATCTGGCACAGTTTAAAACCGTGCCAAAATTTGGCACTGTTTAAAAGTGTGCCAAAACTGAACACACTTTACTAAAATATAAATACCTTAAAAAAATACCAAAACTCAACTCCCTCTCATTTTGAAGCCACGCACCAATCCCCCGCTATTACTCTAACCTATCCCCGCTCTTTCTCTACCAAAATTAACTCTCTCTACCTTTGCTTAAGCATTAACATCTGAAGTCGTTAATGGTGTCTGAGATCTAAACCTAAAAAAAGAAATAACTATTAGGGCGTCTCGTGTCCGAAGGAGGTTTTACTAGTGTGCGTAATCATTTCGTTTCTAGAGGAGGTTTTACTAGCATAATCGTTCTCATTCATCTTCAGTGGCCAGGACCGAAATGCGGTGACACTGGTGTGCAAATCGTGGTATGAGGTGGAGAGGTGGAGTAGGAAATAAGGTGAGTCCATAGGAGGTTTGTAGGGAAATCTCATTTTGCGGATTTAAATCTGGTATCGGACGGATGGGGAAGGTATGTGTACCCGTAGATCGTGGTGATGGGCGGGGCATACCCTTGGTGGGAGGAGATTAGGTTGAAGAGGAAGGTGGTCACGGATGAGACGTTTGAGTTAAATTCGAGGTCGTTTAATAATTTTAAGGTGTTGGTGTTATTTTCCTGTGAGGGATTTACTACCGATGGACTTGCTTCTGTTGCCCCTAATTGCAGGTCAACGTTGAATCTAAACATAACACTGTAATTTTGATATTTAATTAACTGTAACATAGCATTGTAATTTTGATATCTGCTGTTATTTTTTATTGAGGAAATGTTTGGTGGGGTAGGAATTTGAGAGAGATGGATGTGGAACTCGTGGAATATTAATATCTGCTGTTATTTTTTATAATACCCAAATCGATATTCCACGGGTTCAATAGATTGTAAATTTGTAATATTATTGTATACCCAAATCAATATTCCAAAAATTAGGGTTTGAAGATCTGTTTTATTTTTTAAATTTTGTTTGAGTTGAATGTATATACATGTATATATTTATTTGTAGAGATGGAAAGGGAGTTGGTTGAGTTATTTGAATCATTGAAAAAGAGGCGAATGCAGCCGCCGTTGAAGGAGGGGCACCCGAGGAAGATCGATTTGTTGATTCACATGAGGAATACCGATGTATTGGTGCCCACATAGGTAATTTTGGTCTTTTCTGTTAATTTTTTCTTTTGTATTATATTATTACTTTTATATGAAATTGACTTTCTTTTATGAGTCTCTATTGGTGTATTCTATTTGCATGGTTTGTAATTGGAACTTTCGAATCATTTAATTTTCATAAATTTAATCAGGTAACCTATGGGTTATTTGGGTTTGGAAATATAATCCGGTTACCTTATGATTGTTGGAATTTCTTTCGTTCGAAGCATTGAATGTATGTCCTTTAACATGCCTAAGAAGAATGACATTTCACTAAGAAACATGTTATTCATAGAAATTACGTTCCTAAGCATCTACATTCCCCTCAGAATGGGTAATTATTTGTATGTTATAACTTTGAATCAGGAAGCACTCGTGTTATGTTCTAATCGTAGACATAATTGTTATTTCCTTATTTTATTCACAAGAAGCATTGAACGTATGGCCCTTAACATGCCTAAGAAGAATGACATTTCACTAAGTCTTGTGATATAATTAACCGATTTGATGAAGATAACCAAAGACCGTCAGATACATTTTCTTTCGACCCAAAATTCAACCGAACAAGTGCATTATAGAGTTTAAACCTTTCAATTGTCTGTACATGTATACATGTATATGCAAGTGTGTATACATAATCATATATATATATCTGTGTGTGTGTGTGTGTGTGCAAGACATACCACACATCTGATGATAAAGCAAAAATACTCTGAGATTTTTTTCGGTTTTAACTTTGGGTTGAGTTGAGCTGGGGGGTTAGGTCTTTTCTTTAATAATCAAAATCCATACGAAGCTAAGAAACTTATTTTTATTTATGTGCTTATGCATTGCTACGTTCCCAATTCACATTGATTCATATTGTAACAAGTACATGATTCTTATCTAGAAATATTATTAGTTATATCTTTACATTTGGACACATGTATATGTGTGTGTGTATCTTTTAGCGGAGAGACACTGATTGATTTTAAAAAGTTATCTTACATGCATATGTGTGTGTGTGTGTGTATCTAGAAATATTATTAGTTATTCTTTCATGCATTGATTTTGAATTCAGGAGCATGTAACTGACGTGAAACCTAGCATCGTAGAATTCTTTAAGACATCATATTGGAGTAAAATAAAGGATGATTTGATGAATGATAAGTGCAATTTTTAGTTCTTTCCCCCTTTTATCCTTTTTGTATTTTATAAGACAAACATTCTAATATAATTCTTCTGACACTTTAACAGTTATAGCACAGTCTTGGTCTTATAATGAAGAGCTGAGAAACTTGAAAGATAAGATATCGTCTAATGAACAACTAAATGCTGCTCGGAATAGAAGATTTCAGAATTTGCAGACATTGTTGGACCAAATGGGATACTTTCGAGAAGTTATGGCGCGAAGAGTTCATCGTGTGCCTATCAAAATACAAATGAAATCTGGTTAGTCTCAAATTCTCAAATTCTCTTTAAATGTTACAGCATTAAAAAAATATGACCTGAAATAGAGACAACAAGTAGCCAAACGTATAATGGCTTACTTTATGAGCTTATTTAGTTAAATTGGTGGAAGGGATTTGCTGGTGGTTTGGTTTTGGAGTTTGCCGTTTCCGTTGAGTTTATTTTAAATGTTAAAACATGTTGGATTTAACGAACAAACAAATGAACCTATGTCAAAAGTTTCTAAAATCAATAAACGTTCTAAATGGATTAAAAACATACCGTTAGAGGATTAATATCTAAAACATCCTCCAAACAACCCCAAAGAGGGTCTCCCGGTTTGAGAGTATGACGATAATTTGAAAAATTCACACTTAGACTTAAAAACAAGCCATTAAAGGGTGAAAACGCAAACCAGCCCCCAAACGACCCCGTAGGAGGCACGAATACCTCACACGGGACCAATGTAACCTGTAGGAACTGATCGCATAGTCTCGGGTCTCCCGGTTTGAGAGATGATGATAATTTGTAAAAATCACACATAGAATTAAAATTAAGCCGTTAAAGGGTGAAAACTCAAACCAGCCCCCAAACGACCCCGTAGGAGGTACGAACACATCGCACGGGACCAATGTAACTTATAGGAAATGATCGCATAGTCCTGGGTCTCCCGGTTTGAGAGTATGATGATAATTTGCAAAAATCACACTTTGACTTAAAAACAGGTCGTTAAAGGGTGAAAACTCAAACTAGCCCCCAAACGGCCCCGTAGGAGGCACGAACACCTCGCACGGGACCAATGTAACTTGTAGGAACTGACCGCGTAGTCCCGGGTCTCTCGATTTAAGAGTATGACGATAATTTGCAAAATTCACTCTTAGACTTAGAAATAGGCTATTAAAGTGTGAAAACCCAAACCAACCCCCAAACGACCCCGTAGGATGCACGAATGCCTCGCACGGGACCAATGTAACTTGTTGGAACTGACTGCGTAGTCTCGGGTCTCCCGGTTTGAGAGTATGACGATAATTTGTAAAAATCACACTTAGACTTAGAAACAGGTCGTGAAAGGGTGAAAACCCAAATTAGCCCCCAAATGGCCCCGTAGGAGGCACAAACACCTCGCACGGGTCCAATGTTACTTGTAGGAACTGACCGTGCAGTCCCGGGTCTCCCGGTTTGAGAGTATGACGTTAATTTGAAAAAATCACACTTAGACTAAAAAACAAGCCGTTAAAGGGTGAAAACCCAAACAAACTCCCAAACGGCCCCGTAGAAGGCACGAACACCTCGCACGGAACTAATATAACTTGTAAGAACTGACTGCATAGTCCCGGGTCTCCCGGTTTGAGAGTATGACGATAATTTGCAAAAATTACACTTAGAATTAAAACAAACCGTTAAAGGGTGAAAACCCAAATCAACCCCCAAACGGCCCCGTAAAAGGCACGAACACCTCGCATGGGACCAATGTAACTTGTCAAAACTGACCGCGTAGTCTCAGGTATCCCGGTTTGAGAGTATGACGATAATTTGCAAAAATCACACTTAGAATTAAAACAAGCCGTTAAAGGGTGAAAACCCAAACCAACCCCCAAACGACCCCGTAGGAGGCACGAACACTTCGCACGGGACCAATGTAACTTGTAGGAACTGACCGCATAGTCCCGGGTCTCCCGGTTTGAGAATATGACGATAATTTGTAAAAATCACACTTAGACTTAAAAACAGGCCGGTAAAGGGTAAAAACCCAAACCAGCCCCCAAACAGTCCCGTAGGAGGCACGAACACCTCGTACGGGACCAATGTAACTTGTTGGAACTGACCGCGTAGTCCCAGGTCTCCCGGTTTGAGAATATGACGACAATTTGCAAAAATCACACTTAGACTTAAAAACAGGCCGTTAAAGGGTAAAAACCCAAACCAGCCACCAAACGGCCCCGTAGGAGGCACGAACACCTCGCACGGGGCCAATGTAACTTGTTGGAACTGATCGGGTAGTCCCGAGTCTCCCGATTTGAGAGTATGACGATAATTTGCAAAAATCACACTTAAGACTTAAAAACAGACCGTTAAGGGGTGAAAACAAAAACCAGCCCCGAAACGGCCCCATAGGAGGCACGAATACCTCGCACGGGACTAATGTAACTTGTAGGAACTGACCGCGTAGAGTATGACGATAATTTGCAAAAATCACACTTAGAATTAGAAACAGGCTGTTAAAGGGTGAAAATCCAAACCAGCCCCTAAACGACCCCGTAGGAGGCACGAACACCTCGCACGGGACCAATGTAACTTGTTGGAACTGACCGCGTAGTCCCGGGTCTCCCGATTTGAGAGTATGACGATAATTTGCCAATTTCACACTTAGACTTAGAAATAGGTCGTTAAAGAGTGAAAACCCAAATCAGTCCCCAAACGGCCCCGTAGGAGGCACGAATACC
Source organism: Sambucus nigra (assembly GCA_949130495.1). Lineage (NCBI taxonomy): Eukaryota > Viridiplantae > Streptophyta > Magnoliopsida > Dipsacales > Adoxaceae > Sambucus > Sambucus nigra. The sequence continues at coordinate 80,545,712 of OX422212.1, read as the reverse complement.
TTGCACGGGACCAATGTAACTTAAAGGAACTGATCGCGTAGTCCCGGGTCTCCCGGTTTGAGAGTATGATGATAATTTGCAAAAATACAACATAGAATTAAAAACAAGCCGTTAAAAGGTGAAAACCCAATCCAGCCCCCAAACGACCCCGTAGGAGGCACGAATACCTCGCACGGGACCAATGTAACTTGTAGGATCTGATCGCGTAGTCCCGGGTATCTCGATTGGAGTATGTAACGATAATTTACAAATATCACACTTAGACTTAAAAACAGGCCGTTAAAGGGTAAAAACCCAAACCAGCCCCCAAATGGCTCCGTAGGAGGTACGAACACCTCGCACGGGACCAATGTAACTTGTAGGAACTGACCGCGTAGTCCGGGTCTCCCGGTTTGAGAGTATGACGATAATTTGCAAAAATCACACTTAGACTTAAAAGCAGGCCGTTAAAGGGTGAAAACCCAAACCAGCCCCCAAACGACCCCGTAGGAGGCACGGACGCCTCACACGGGACCAATGTAACTTGTTGGAACTGACCGCGTAGTCTTGGGTTTCCCGGTTTAAGAGTATGACGATAATTTGTTAAAATCACACTTAGACTTAGAAACAGGTCGTGAAAGGGTGACAACCCAAATTAGCCCCCAAATGGCCCCGTAGGAGGCACGAACACCTCGCACAGGTCCAATGTTACTTGTAGGAACTGACCGTGCAGTCCCGGGTCTCTCGGTTTGAGAGTATGACGTTAATTTGAAAAAATCACACTTAGACTTAAAAACAAGCCGTTAAAGGGTGAAAACCCAAACAAACTCCCAAACGGCCCCGTAGGAGGCACGAACACCTCGCACGGGACCAATATAACTTGTAAGAACTGACTGCGTAGTCCCGGGTCTCCCGATTTGAGAGTATGACGATAATTTGCAAAAATCACACTTAGGATTAGAACAAGCCGTTAAAGGGTGAAAATCCAAACTAGCCCCCAAACGACCCCGTAGGAGGCACGAACACCTCGCACGGGACCAATATAACTTGTAGGAACTGACCGCGTAGTCCAGGGTCTCCCGATTTGAGAATATGATGATAATTTTCAAAAATCACACTTAGGCTTAAAAACAAGCCGTTAAAGGGTGAAAACCCAAACCAGCCCCCAAACGTCCCCGTTGGAGGGACGAACACCTCGCACGGGACCAATGTAACTTATAGGAACTGACCGCATAGTCCCGAGTCTCCCGGTTTGAGAGTATGATGATAATTTACAAAAATCACACATAGACTTAAAAACAGGCCGTTAAAGGGTGAAAACCCAAATCAGCCCCCAAACGGCCCCGTAGGAGGCACGAACACCTCGCACGGGGCCAATGTAACTTGTAGGAACTGATCGCATAGTCACGGGTCTCCCGGTTTAAGAGTATGACGATAATTTGCAAAATTCACACTTAGACTTAGAAACAGGCAGTTAATGGGTGAAAACTCAAACCAGCCCCAAACGACCCCGTAGGAGGCACGAAGACCTCGCACGAGACCAATGTAACTTGTTGGAATTAACCGCGTAGTCTCGGGTCTCCCGATTTGAGAGTATGACGATAATTTGTAAAAATCACACTTACACTTAAAAACAGGCCGTTAAAGGGTGAAAACCCAAACTAGCCCCCAAACGGCCCTGTAGGAGGCACGAACATCTCGCACGGGACCAATGTAACTTGTTGGAACTGACCGCGTAGTCCCGTGTCTCCCGATTTGAGAGTATGACGATAATTTGCAAAAATCACACTTAGAATTAGAAACAGGTCGTTAAAGGGTGAAAATCCAAACCAGCCCACATGTCCCCGTAGGAGGCACGAACACCTCGAACGGGACCAATGTAACTTATAGGAACTGACCACATAGTCCCGGGTCTCCCAGTTTGAGAGTATGATGATAATTTCCACTCATATTTGTAATTTTTTAGTTTGAGTATTTTTTTTTTGTAAATTATTGGGTTCCTAATATCGTATCTTTTTTTTTTTATCCTATTTTTTTTTGCAGTATAAGAGTTTATCGTTGGCTTTTATTCACGTGGAACACACAAAGAAGTCCATGGTTTACAACAAGGGGTTTATTAACGATTTCATTTTTTTGTGTCATGGTCGTACGGTCATTTGTTGTTTTATTGTTGACTTTTATGGCCGTGCGGGCTTTTTTAAGTTAATTGTTATATTTTGTGGTCGTGCGGCATTTATGTTAGGCAGGTTTTGTATTAACAGGTTTTGAAATGTTCAGAAAATAGAGGAAACTCTGCCCAATTTTTTTTGGGCCTGTGAGCTGTTAAAGACTTGTAATATTTTGAAGTTTGTATGTACATTAGTTTATTAACAACGCGCAATATTATTAATTTGTGAATTATGTGCTTTCAAATAATAATTTTTTTTAATAAAAAATTTGGCACAGTTCAAAATCGTGGCAAAAGTGTATTATATTTTGGCACGATTTTGAACTGTGCCAAATTTTTTTAAACTGTGCTGAATCTGGCACAGTTAAAAACTGTACCAAAAGTGTGCCAGAAATATCGAATTCTGACACGGTTTAAAAGTGTGCCAGAAGTGTTCCTGTCTGGCTGAATCTGGCACAGTTAAAAACTGTGTCAAAAGTGTGCCAGAAATATCGAATTCTGGCACGGTTTAAAAGTGTACCAGAAGTGTTCCTGTTTGGCTGAATCTGGCACACTTTTGAGCCGTGCCAGAAAAAAAAAAGCCATTTTGGAACACCTGATTCTGGCACAGTTCAAAACCATGCCAGATTTGATCTGGCACGGTTTTAAACTGTGCCAGAATCCCGTTTTTGGTGTAGTGTCCATTCATCCGCAATAGGCTCAAACGCATCAAAGAAGTTCTCACTCCCCAAAGCAAGAGGCGCCCTGGCCCTCCACTCCACATTCGCCTAGTCATCAACGGTCAACCACTCCCTGTGGACTGCAGTGCTCACAAAAGCGGCCATTTCTTGAAGATCGGAATGCTAGAATGATTTGCAGAGAAATTTCAGAAAGAGATAAATCAAAGAAGTTGTGAAAAACTAAAGGGATTCACCCCCTTTTTATAGGATGCCAAGCGCCATGCCGATCGGCACTTCCCCCCACCATACCGATTGGCACTGACTCCTTACCTTCTCGAGGTAGCCCAAAAGTCTGTGCCACTACCGAATGGCACCCCTCATACCATGCCGACCGGCATCCCCCCCCCCCCCCCCTTAAATTTCGTACATAAATTCCCAGAAAATACCAGAAAGCCCCAAAAAATCCTCGAAAAATTCCTAAAAATTCCAGGAAGGATTTAGAATATTTTCACCAGGAAAATCCCGCATTCCCTCAAGAGGAACCCTTCTTTCTCAACGAAATCCTCAAAAACCAAGTGAATCTCCTCCCGGAAAATCTCCGGAGGATCTCTAAGGATCGCCTGATCACTTCCCCAACTGATTTTTTTCTTACAGCACCAAAATTGGTTGTTCCCCCCTGCGAGGCCTCCTAAGAAACAAAATTTTCCCCTGCTATCAGCTTCCCAGCTCATATCAAAATCACAAGCCACTTTATCCAGCAGAATCAAGATCCAATATTTATCCACTCTTTAGGTCAGAATTGACATTGGTCTTGGATCGTCACCTGAGTTAGGTCATAATTGACCTCGGTCCTCGGTCGTCACCACTCTTAGGTCAAAATTGACCTAGGTATTAGATCGTCACCTGAGTTAGGTCAGAATTGACCTCGGTCCTCGGTCGTCACCACTCTTTAGGTCTAAATTGACCTCGGTCTTAGATCGTCACCTGAGTTAGGTCAGAATTGACCTCGGTCCTCGGTCGTCACCACTCTTAGGTCAGAATTGACCTCGGTCTTGGATCGTCACCTGAGTTAGGTCAGAATTGACCTCGGTCCTCGGTCGTCACCACTCTTTAGGTCAGAATTGACCTCGGTCTTGGATCGTCGCCTGAGTTAGGTCAAAATTGACCTCGGTCCTCGGTCGTCACCACTCTTAGGTCAGAATTGACCTCGGTCTTGGATCGTCACCTTAGTTAGGTCAAAATTGACCTCGGCCCTCGGTCGTCACCACTCTTAGGTCAGAATTAACCTCGATCTTGGATCGTCATCTAAGTTAGGTCAGAAATAACCTCGGTCCTTGGCTGTCACCACTCTTAGGTTATAATTGACCTCGGTCTTGGATCGTCACCTCAGTTAGGTCAGAAATGACCTCGGTCCTCGGTCGTCACCACTCTTAGGTCAGAATTGACCTCGGTCTTGGATCATCATCTGAGTTAGGTCAGAATTGACCTCGGTCCTCAGTCGTTACCACTCTTTAGGTCAGAATTGACCTCGGTCTTGGATCGTCACCTCAGTTAGGTCAGAATTGACCTCGGTTCTCGGTCGTCGCCACAATTAGGTCAAAATTAACCTCGGTCTTGGATCGTCACCTGAGTTAGGTCATAATTGACCTCGGTCCTCGGTCGTCACCACTCTTTAGGTCAGAATTAACCTCGGTCTTGGATCGTCACCTGAGTTAGGTCAAAATTGACCTCATTCCTCGATCGTCACCACTCTTAGGTCAGAATTGACCTCGGTCTAGGATCGTCACCTGAGTTAGGTAAAAATTAACCTCGATCCTCAGTCATCACCACTCTTAGGTCAGAATTGGCCTCGGTTATAAAATCTTCACCCTAAGCCCGCAGAATTGTCTTTGACCCACATAATCGGTCACCCTCATCACTTGATTTGGCTTTGACCCACAAAATTTGTCACCCCCCCCAGCACCACTTCAGGTCCTCAAAATTGATCTAAACCTTTTATCGTCATTCCATCCCCAGTACACCCCTTAGGTCCTCAGAATCGGCCTCGACCCAATGAATCGGTCATACTCCCTAAAAGCATTATGTGGTGTCTATTCGACGGTCATCATTTATTCCAAACTCACCCGTCGAGGGGCTCTATAGACACCCCATTTTGTTACCCCTAACTCTCCTTAGGTCCCTAGTACCTCCCTTCATCACTACAAACCCAGGTCATGTCCCGAGTACTGACCTAGAAGCCATCGGGCACTCCCAGGCTCCGTTTGACCAAAAAATCAAACTCTTCATCTCGATCGAGGCTGAATGAATCTTCGAAGGGCACTGAATCCCCTTTCCAACGGTCCATCCCATGCATGATTCCAACTTACCATGCGGACGAACGATCCGTTTGCGTCTGAAACTTGATCCGAAGGCCACCGGACGCTCCTGGGATCTGCTTGACCTAAGTCAACTCTTCAGCTTAACCGAGGTTGAATGGATCTTTTAAGGGCACTGAAACCCCTTTCCAATGGTCCATTCTGTGCGCAATTCTGACTTACCATACGGACGAACAATCCATTTGACTCCAAGAGGTCAACGAATGCTTCCAGGGCCTAGTTGACCAAAATTAACTCTCCAAACCGGGTAAAACTCTTTGGAATGTCGAATTACATCTCCTAACCTCTCCAATGGTCTGCCCCGTGCGTGATTTGGACTTACCATGCAGATGAACGATCCGTTTGTGTCCAAATAATTCCCCGTCCAATGGACCGACAAATGCTTCGAGCCATATTTGACCCAAATTCAACTCCCGAACCCGGGAGCGATCCAAAGGACTTTCAAAGGTCTCTGAATTACCTTTCCAACGGTCTACCTCGTGCACGATTCTGAGCAATGGTTTTCCTTCGGCAGTCAATTTTCTGAAAAGGCCTGAAACACACTACCAAATGGCAGGTTCCAGACCCTGCCTATCAGCAGGTGCCGATAGGCAGGACTAGGTCTATGCCGATCGGCAGTGACTTGGGCCTATAAAAGGAGTCCTTCACCTCATTTGCAAAGAGAGCCCAGATCTGATAAGAATCGCTCTCAGCGAATCCCAAAAACCTCTCTCGAAGATAGCGCGATTTCAACATCAAAATCCCTTTCTAACTTCCACTTTTCATCAAACTTGGTGAATTAGCCACTCTCCATCATCATCCAAGTGCAAGGGCTGCTCTCCAACATTCAAGATCAAGCTCAAGATCTTCAAGAAGGTCCAACTTTCTCAATTTTCTCTTAAATTCTCTTAAATTCGCAATAACTTGTTTTATTACTTAGCACTCTTTATTATCTCATCTCACATATCCTAATATACTTTTTATTTAGTATTATTGCACATCTCCTATTTTCATATAAATAAAAACCTAAAAAAAATAAGAAAAAGAGGGTTTGCTCATAAATTCCAAATAGGGATTCTCATACTCTTCTCACACTTTTCTCATAACTAAAACACTTTTTTCCTACACCCACACACCCTCACAAATAAGAGATCCCCCATTTGGATTTATGGGATAAACCCCACCCCTCATTTTGTATGCGAACTACGTGGACTTTGATGCCTTTATAGGCTACGTAGGCGTCTCGGGGTAAAACCCGAGACTCGAGTCCTATTCTCACTTTCTCTTTCATTTTCTATCTTCTCTAAATTCAATTTTCTTATATTCTATATACTTGTTCTTAGTGGTGTATTACTCCATAAGCGTTATCGTTCCATTATAACGATCAACGTAAGGGTAATCGCGTAAATCTTACTTTCTAATAGTATTTTTATACCTTTCTACGGATGACTCACTTTATCTCTTCAATGATACAAGTTGAGGATTCGTATCTCCACCATATATATACACATGCACACATATCACGGGGAAAATAAAGGAAAATAGAAAATATTCATGAGAGACCGAAAGGGCGGAATGGGTGCCTAACACCTTCCCATTTCGTAACTTAGCCTCCGAACCCTTCTCGAATCATATTCCTTTCGCATGCACGAGTATGTCTTTGGATCCCATCCTTCGGGGTGGCCTCCCCTTTGTCTTTTGTCTGTTTTGAGTAAAATAGACTGGAGACTCTCAATCTCTCTACATTTTTACACCTCATCTCAAATGACGTCGGCCGAAGCGCTCCCGAGAGGGATGCGCGGGACCCGAGGATCCTTCCTTCGCGCGGGACCCGAGGATAGGGGATGGCCACACTATATATATATATTTGATACCCTTACCTAAGTATTAAATTATTAAAATTAAAAACTTTAAATACTACCGACATGAACCTTAGAAAAACTTAAATTTAGAAATTATCCTAAAGTTTAAAATATTACAAAATAGCCCCTAAAGTTTTTAATCAGTCTTTAAACTTTCTAAATGAGTTATAAACCCCAAACTTTTTCCATACTTGACTTTAAACTATTTTAATTTACAAAACAACCCTTAAAAATACTTTACTTAGTTTTGAAAATTATAATAAAAGCCCCTAAACTTTGAAAAAATATAGAAAATGAATTAAAAACAAAACCAAAATTTACCAAGGACCAAAACTTACCAAGGACAAAAACTTAATATCCTAACCTAATACTCATCAGCTAAGCTAATAAGAATGCCACACAAGCTGCCATCAGAGCCAATAACCATAACGTAACACATGCCTTTACGTGTATCACTGATTACCTCCACAAAAATCCTCTCCAATACAAGCTAATGCTCACCTCTTTTTTGACCAATTAACTCTCCTCAACTTACCCTATAAAAGTCACACCAGAGTACGAAGAAAGCCACTAGTTCGGCAGAGTAAAAACCAACTCAAAATTTTGACATTTTCGGGTATCCATATATTTTATGTATAAAGCTAAATTTTACAATTCCACTTAGTTTATGTAGTAATTTAGAATCATTTTATGCTTTTACATGTATTAGAGAACGTACAAATACATAGTTAAGGGTCAATTTTCGAAAAATATCAAGAAAGCTTGAGCTTTAATGGTGAATTATGTATTCCTGACATTGAACAAGTTTTAATGTGGGAATAATTATCCTTAGACCTACAGGAACTCAACCATAATATTTAATTTGATTATAGTATACCTAAATATCTCAAAATCAAGTTTTTTTTTTATTTCAGCAGTTAAAATTTCAAAGTTATAATTCCCCTTGTAACTATAAATTAGAACCTCAAACCAAAACCATTTTACTCCAAATTTACAGTGAAACAAAACCATATTACTGATATAGCTCGAATTTTATTATAACTCCATGAATATGAAATTAAAATTCTTAAAATTCTATAGTCTATGGAGAAGATGCTACAATTCACCTCAATCCATAAAAGTTATATTTTTGGATTCCCTGTGAAAAAATGGAAAGAATGGCTTTTGAATCATCTAAAATGGTATTCTATACTGGATTTAATTGAAGGTCAAAGCTTGTAACCCTAAAGTCAAAATTGTACAAGTTGAAGATGAAGTGGTCACAACACGCGCGAGTGAGGTCAAATACAATGCGTGAAATTTCGACTGAGCACGTGAGGGCGCGTGTCCAATCAGAAATTTCTACAAAAAAATTCAAAATTTTCATTTTATTTTTCTGGTGAAAATGGTATATTACAACACCTTGTTTCGTCAACTAGAAAGAAAATTCGAAGAATCACCCAAACTTTAATTTTAAAACTTTAAAATATTTTTGCATATAAACCCCTGAAGTTTTTCAACTACCGAATTTTTGCCCCAAACTTTACCTACTAATTTTTAACACCATTATGAACAAAAACGTCTATTACCATAAAAGTTGAAAACCTAAGGATCTATAAGAAATAAATTCGTACATTTATTAATAAATTAAACCCTCGGAAGTTATTTTATATGCAATTTCAAGTTATACGCATCTTAATGTTAACCCGGCCTTACTTAGATACTTTTCACTTTTTAGACTTTCTCGGACCCTCACCTTAAATCAAACCAAACAGACTTATTTTCAAAATTCCCTAAACATAAGTAGGTGAGTTTTTATTCAACATTATTTCACGCAATGCTTTTGTATATGCCTATTATTGATATCAGTATGTGATAGTCCCAGTTTATCTGATTCTCATTGATGAACTCATTTGAGTAGTTTAAACATTTACATATAATTGATTCTGATTACAAAAAACCCTATGTCGATTTCATGCAATGATATCATTTAATATGATTTATTTTGAACCTATTCTATTATAGCATACAGTATGACCATGGAATAATCTATCGGTATACCCACGATTGTATTATTTGACATGTAGAACTCAGATGATTGAGGGCCTAGTTATTGCTACTAAATGGAATGTTTGTGATTGACTTAGTACGGTTACTTTATCTCCAGTTATCTGGATTGATTATCTCTAATTTATTGGATTGATTTTTTGTATATATGTCTATAGCCCTAAAGCCTTTAAATAGATAACTATGGGTTATTTGTTTAAAAACCAATCATAGCCATTAACCTATTATATCCTTGATTTCTCTAGTTATAGAAATATCATCATATGTTATTGTGATTATCTCACTTTGACTATTGAATCTCATTTCTTATGATATCTCTGATATTACAAAACTCTTATTTTGTGTTACAAACTGTATAGAATGAGAATTAACTACAGGGCAATTTTTCTTATTCTTTAAAATTCCAGATGGACCCAGAGTGTAAGAAAGGCAACATTCCCCCTGACCCCGTAAAAGTTAATGCATCATCTCGTGTATCCCTAGCCATCACATACTCATGGAAATTCAATAGAAATTCTGGAAAATCCGTTATAATTTCCATATGTTACCACCTATAAGATGATGTAGCCTTATGTTATACTTTTCTTTTATTTCGTTTCCTTTAATTTCTTTTCTGTTTATGTAAAGTGGGAACAGTACTATTACCCAGTGTGCATGTAATGAATAAAGTGCCTCGCCACTATACTTAGCCGATGTAATGTAATATAACCTTTATTATCTTATTTATGTAGGTATTTCAATATTTTTATTATTTGCCAAATTCTTAGTCACCCTAAAAACCCAGGATGTGACACTTTTTTTAAACTATAATGTTGGATAGGAATTTGAGAAATTAACTGCTCTTATTTTTTAGAATTTAAATAGTAAGTTTCAATTAACTTGAGTTTAACATCAGGATCAATTACGTAATTTATGATATCAATCGTAGATTATTGTTCACTAGTAAGCACATTGATGCTCAAACCATTCATTTTTAAATTGGCTTGTAAATTATTACACTTATTTAGTAATTGATTACATTGACAATTTCCTTTATTGGAAACACTAGAATCACTATAAGAACTTTTAAAATCATCGTCATCTTCGGAGGAACTTTTTTTCAAAATTAGGGGGACTAGAATTAAGTAATAATTCACTTAGCTGGTTTTTTAATTCCTCGTCGATATGAGGATTGTTTAATTTTTCACGAGTTTTACATTTATTAGCATAATGACCAATTTTTTCACATTTGTAGCATTTTGCATCAGATCTGTTTGAGTATTTTCTTCTAAAGTATTTCTTAGAAGGTTTAGAGTTATTTTCTATTTTTGAAGTTTTCTATTTCTTCTTTATTTTATAAGAATGATTTTTTCTTGATAGGTGAGTATATTTAGATTTTTTTAGAATAGGGGGGATAGGAATACTGTAAGAAAATGGTTCACAAAATTCACCTAACTCGCGTTTTGCAGATAAATTCTACTTTTTAAGTTGGTGTTGTAGTTTAACATCATTAAAAAAAGCAAATACCTTCTTGAATAACAACACTAAATAACTGACCAGAAGTATAATGATGATGAGGGACAGAGATACCATTATCATCTCTAAGTTTCTTACGAACCTTTTCTACAAAAAAGGTGGGAAGGCCATTAATGATTTTAGCTTTCCAGTGGTCAAAGTTAGCATCACTTCTTTGAGTAACTATAGATAAAAAAAAATCCTTATACCATCTAAAATGGCTCAAAGTAGGACATCTACTATTTTGTAATAATTTTCGAAAGATCCAATAAAATGGTGGAGAATAGCAAGGAATAAAGTATAAACCGCATCTGGTAGAGAAATATCTAGATGGGTATATTCATCTTTAACAATTTTTATAGCATTTATAATTTCTAGTTGTTTATCTAAGGTTAGGATATTCTCACACTATCTTTTAATAGTTCTTGTAAAACCATAGGTGATCATACGAGCAATACTTGTATCAGAATTACTATTTTTTTTACATGTTGTAGAATACATAATCATTTTTTTCGCGAAAGTTCATATATTTAGTAATCATTCACACCATCAATGTTCCATTCATAAATAGATTTACCATTGAAAGTAGTTTGATCTTTCCAAAATATTTCTTTAAAAAGCATATCTTGATGAGTAGGATGAGGATAATAATTTCTCGTGTGTCTTTGATAAACGATGTTATGCTTATCATTGGAGTAATTAATTTTATTAATTTGGTCATGTTTAAAGGAACATTAAAATTTCTTCAGGTTAGACCAAAGATTTTGTTTCTGATTCAAAATCGTGATCAAATAAAGTATTTAACTTTAATCCTTTAAGATTATTCTCAAATTATTTTAATTTAGTGATGAACTCTTCAATCCAATTACTCATTTTAAAACCATTAATTTCAAGACTAGGTTGAATTAAGGGTTTTTCAATAAATATTTCTTGAGGAGGATGAGTATTAGAATTTTTATTGAGAATTTTTTCAGTATTAATTTTAATTCGACTAAGTTTTTTTCTTATGGTATTTAGGATGAAATTGGTATAATCACCTTGTTTGTATAGGGGATTCAAATAAGAAATATTACACAAAGGTTTTGCATCTTTTTCAAGATTTAGAAAAGCATCGTCTTCTAAATTAGGATTACTAGACTAATTGGAATTTCCAAGATCTAGTGACAACGATTCAATCGAATGGCATATAGAAGATATAATTTGATTATTAGAAGTAGTCCAACTTCTATTATGGCTTTCCTTTATCTCAATAACAAAGAGGTTTTTATCTTTGCAAAACATTATAAATCGGGTGACGAATGAAGTAACCTGTCGACTATCTTGTATCCATTGATAGAATTTATTTTTATGATTGGTCAATTGCGTTTTGCTAAATTTGAAATTTAGAGTAACCTATGTGGTATAATTCTTCATCGGTTTATGCCCTATTGTATGCAAAAGACATTAAAATTTTACATTCATTTCTGATGGTGTAGAAGAATCTCTATGATGTGGTATATTTTTCTCGTATACTCCTTGGGTATTTGACTATCATTAGTGAAAATACCTTAGAGATTTACATCATCACGCTATAAATTATTTTGAGAAATATTCTCTTCACAAACAAAATTTCGTGACGTTTAAGAGAAAAAGTGAGATAAGGACTTTTATAAATCCTTGAAGATTGACTCCAATTATATCTTCTAAAATTTTAGAAAACGTCACCGTCTTTATCTCCAATAATTTCTACCATATCCTCATTCTGGCAAGGTGGAGGAGCAATGGCATTTTTAATTGCCGGAGTTTCTGGAAAGTCTATTTCTTCCTAAGTAATAATCCTAGGTGTGAGAACAATAGAATCTATTAGATGTGTGTCAATTAACATAGTTTTTCCAAAAGGACTAATTAGGTTTCATAATGTTTATGACTTTATAATAAATTTTATAAATAATCCCAATACTTTCAGATCTAGGAAGGTAATAATAACATTTATTTTGGACTTTAAGGCTAAGAGTCGTGAATTTGTGCATATCAGATAAGGATAAAGTAAGATGCAAAACATTAAAGTAAGTCGATCCATTACATAAACTAGTTTCTGTAAAAGCACGGTGTGATTCTGATTAAACCAAATTCACAAATTTCCAAGTTAACCTTAATTAATCGGTGTCAATTTTCAAACCAAATTAATTCAGCCCCTAAACATGCAACTACGTGTGTGTGTATCAAACCATCACAAATAAAATTGCTAACTCACAGATTTCAGGAAAAAAAACCTTTCGGGTAAAACCTTTATTTCACTATGTAAAATAAATCGCAACTTACATACACAATGAAATCTGCAATAATTACTCCTCTAAACAATCACATAGGCGCGCAACCTAGAGTCAGCAATGAATCAACCGCAGTAGTCCACAAGAACACGCAGCCCAATTCATCCAGGAACACCCTCTAGCACTCCTAATCGATACGCAGTCGTAAAGATAACACTCCACAAAGAAATAACTTCACCAAAGTTGAATCCTGGGTTCCAAAACAAGTTACTAAAGCATATGGAATTTTCGTGAATTGAAAACAAAGGATTTAAACCCTTAAATTGAAGAAGACAAAGTGTTCTACGGAATGCAGTTACTAGCAAAATTCGTTAGGTCTTCTTAACTAAAATGGAGTGGTTTGACACGCTTTATATAAAAAACTTAAGACGGTGCGTCAATCGAATGAAACTGGTATGTCACTTGAAAAAAGCAGTCGTCGCTCAAACGACTTCACGCGAGATAGCTCTGTCGCTCGAACGACTAGCCCATCTCTCTCAAACGAACTGTTTAAAAAAGTAATTTTTTATTTCGTCAAAAACTCACACTTTAATTATCACATATGGCTACAATAAATTTTTATGATTTATAGCTATCAATTAGAGCTTCTTGATCGTTTAAATGTGTTGGAATTGTGATTCATTTATTGTAGTTCACGCCCATACATTCCATGTTCATGTTTAAGCACATCGCTACTATGTTAACATGTAACTTATAATGTTTTTGTCATTTTTGCTACTATTTTGGTACTATTTTTTCGTTTTCTGCCAGTTCCAGTCAGTTTCTTCATGAAATTTATTCACTGGGAAAAATTATTTAACTTTATGAACTGGTTGAGAGAATTTAGTTTTCTCATTCGAGCGAGAAGCAGATGTTGCGCGAAGTCGTTCGACCGACGGACTAGAAATTTTTTTCTGTTTCAGTATCCTGATTCTTATGGTTATATATTTTGGTACTATTAGGTTGATTCTGGTCTGTTTGTTTATACAGTTTACTTTGATGGATTTGATATTTTGTTGCATTGGATCATTTAGTCACACCTGATTAGATTGTTTATCCATTTGTGTGATTATTGTTTACTAGCTACGAATTTGACACGGTTGATATTTTTTAGTTGGTTGTTTCATGTTTATGTTTTCACCGGGTTGTCTATTCGAGAAAAAAATGGAGAGAGATGTATGTGATGTAGGGGGAGATTTTGTGTTATGAGCTCGGTATCCTTATTTAAATGAGTGTTTACATATTGATATCATGTTTAGATCACATAACAAATGATTTGGATTTGATTTTTCATATTGGTTTATATCATTTGTTCCTCCATACTTCACTGGGTTTTTATCTTTTTCATGTGTGTAGGTATGCTTTGGAGATTCGAGATTTCAAGTCTACATCTCATTCAAACATTCAGAGACAGTTCATGTTTGTCGAACCATCATTTACTAGTCTTGGCCTGTATTTTTTTTTATTTTAGGTTTATGGGATGGGATTTAGGCGTCATATAGCTTGAAGGCCCGGCTAGGCATTTCACTGTTGATTTTGTCGCGGAATAGTCAAAGGGGGAGATTTGTAAAGACAAAATTTCCAATTGAGTCCGTTGTATGTTTATTTGACTTATTCCCAGAACAAAACACGTTTCAGTCATATGTCATATTTTTTATTATCACGATCCCACACAGGCTATGACGTATTAAAGTTTATTGAAGACGTTTCGGTAAAGCTTCAAAGATTTATCATGTCGATTTATGGTGCATATTCAATCTTCAAGTTTAATTGCATTCTGAGATCACTCAGGTATGAATGCGTAACATTGATGGGACTCGAAATTCATTTTAAAATGTTTAAGGATGTTATTTTATTAAAGAAATGTTTTTAAAATATTTTTAAAAGTGTTTGAAATGGTTTATACTTCGTTTTATTCTGATAAGGATGGATTAGTGTAGTGCTTTATTGGAACTCTAATTTGTTGCGTCGCTCATACGACTTGACTAGTCGTTCGAGTAAGATGACATTGTCATTCGAATGATGTGTCCATCTCGTTCAAGTGGCATGTCAAAGTCGTTTGAACGAGCCATCGCCTTAAGAAAATTATAAAAAGCATGTTTTCATCATAATTTCGTAAGTGTGCATACTGTAAAAACAGTATACGACCAGAACGTTGTTTGCACATGTTTTCTAAGGTTTTCTAAATCCAAATACATCCTTAGAGTTTCAAAGATCCAAGTTTTCATTACTATATGTGATAATGATCTTTGTTTGCACCAAGAAGAGTTTTTTTTACACTTGAACATTGGGATTTGCGGTGAAGAAGCGAAGGATTTCGTGTTCAACATCGTAAATGGCACAAAGCAATATCGATGGACACCGAGACACACGTGGATGCGTGTGTTGTGGACGAACATCGTGGAAGAAGTACTTTCTGCGTGGGCACTGTTGAGGAGTGATTGAAGATCAAAAGAGCGTCAAGTCTCATGGGGATCGAGTCGTTGAGTAAGACTTGTGTATGTTCCTTGTAACTCCACATCATAATGATTGTCTAGCTTGGGTCGTCTGAGGTTTTTTCCCCTTGTAGTTTCCTCGTACATCTGGAGTTGTGAGTATTTTTACTTTATTTTACTTGCTTTAATCACTAGATGAATGTTTAGAATCAATCAAGATAAAATTTGGTTAAGATAAAATTGGTTCACAACTTGGTGAGAATTAAAATTGGAAAAAAAATCATAAAAAGAAATTTATTTTATCATCCTTAAAACACTTTCCGCATAGAAAAAGGGGTCTACAGTTTCAATAGATCCCATTAAAGATTGTCTAAAATTATTACACATGCCATCAAGTAGTGTACCTTAAAGACAAGCATTCATACCTGAAAGAGTTCAAGGTTTAAATGCAATTTGTATTAAATCTATATGGATAATATTATAATTTTATCTTTTATATGATCTTTAAGATCTTGTTTGAAAAGCTCGATAGACTTATCTTGCTCATTTAGACATATTGTATGTTCCATAGTTCTAATAGCTAATTTGCAATGAAAATTACACCAGTTGATATTGTAAATAGTTTTTGGTTGGAATTTAGGAATTGTCCATTTGTTTAAATTATTTTGAACATGAAATTCAATTTAAAATGCATTCTTTATTGACTCATTGGAAGATTGGATATTTATCGTGTTTAATTACATAATACATATGTTGACACATTAAATAGTAATAAATAGGTTATAATCTAATAAAGGAAAATAATATGCTTAGTAAAATCTATATATTAACGAGATATAATAAATTGAATTAAAAATAAATAATGATTCTCATTGGTCAATGATTTGTTGGGAACAAGAGCCTACAACGACATCCCTGCAACACAACCACAACCCATACGCGACAAAGTGATGATCCATATCAATACCGGACTTCTAATTATATTCATTATCATTCATTAAAATAGACATTTTATTATGAATAGTAACTTACTATTCATGTTGATGAATAGTAACTTACTATTCTGGTATTAATATCAGACCATAAATATTACTATCCAATTATTAATGGATGGAGAAGAGATGAATATGAAAAAATTTAAGTGAATCGAGAGACGTGGAGAGTAATTGGTACTTTTTGTTAAAACTTATAAATCCAATGGAAGTTCAAAAGTTTACTCATCATTTTAAGGAGACTTTTCTTCTTCAACCTTAGGAATGCACAAAAAGTTCAAAAGATGGAGATGAGAGAGTATACAAAACTTGAAGAATTATAGATGTAACGGAAAATATAGAGGTGTGAATTGATAGATCCATGTGTCTATTTGTGATGTAGGGCACCAATTTTAGATATATATTAAAAATATTATATATATATATATATAAAGAGAGAGAGAGAGAGAGGAGTGCCAAAAATCCTTTTTGAGAGTTCTTAAAAACTTTTGCATGGATTATAGAAGCACAAAAGTATAGAGAGAACAAAAGTAAAATGAAGCATGATTTTAATCAAGGGAGCAGGCACGTCATTGAGGGTCCATTTTTCAAGTGTTAAAATATATTGTGCCACATAATCTAATGGCACACAGCTGTCACAGGAGATCTTGTTGAATACCATAAAAAACCCTCTCTTAAAGTTTTCCTTTCATAAGGGCAAACTAAGGGGGAATTGTGGAGCCTTATTTCACAACCATTATCTTTAAGATAAATAAAAATTTGGTCATGGACTCATAATGAAGTCCCCTTCAATCATTACACTAGTGAGGATTCGTATCAACAAACAAGATAGGCTATAGATATAGTGTTACATTTGATTAACAAGTTCAAATTAGGGGTTCATATGATTTGAGCTGGTTTGCTTCCACTACTATCCCATAACTATAATCGGGGTTGATCAGTACTATAATTTTGGAATCAAAACCGTTTATGTACATATCCAAATCAATCTGAACCAATGGTTCTTACGTTGGCTTGGATTAGTTTTAGGTTTCAAACATATAATCAACTCAACTTAAAAAAGCCTTTTCTTAATTATTTGGGGTCGGGTACATAAATCCGATTTTTCCATTCCATTTTGTTAAGATAAATATCTTCAGTTAAACCACATGATATCATGTTTTTTTAATATCCCACCAAGTTAATTTAGGCCAACCTCTACCCCTTGCGCTACAATCAATATTAACTAAATCATTCTTCTTTACGGGGGCATCCATTGGTCTATGCTTCACGATCCAAATCATTTAAGTTGATTATATCTGAACTTATCTTATATAGGAGCTACTTTTACCATCTCACGAATTTATTCATTTCTAACTTTAACCTTTTGAGTCTTACCACAAATCCATCTTAGTATTCGTATCTCCATCACACTCATTTCCTACACATTTTGTTTTTTAGTTTTCCAACACTTTGTCCCATATAACATGGCGAGTCTACTGGTCGTCCTATAAAAAAATTCTTTTAACTTCAAAGGAATACGCCTATCACACAATATGTCGGTAGCACTTCTCTACTTAACCCAGCCTACTTTAATCATATGAGTAATATCATCACTAACATCTCCATCTTTTTGGATAATCGATCCTAAAAATAAAAAATGAACATTTCTAGGTATATACTGACCCTCCAATTTTATCACATCCCCGTTTTCCCTCTTATTACTACTAAAATTGTAATCCACATATTCTATTTTAATCCTGCTTATTTTAAATCCTCTTGTTTCTAGAGTTTTTCTCTACAATTCCAATCTAGCATTAATCCCCATCTTATTCTCATCCATTAAAATAATATCATCTATAAATAGCATACACCATGACAACTCATTATCATACGCCTTCTTCAAATCTATAAAAATCATACGAAGATCCTTCTTTTTCTCCCTATACATATCCATTAATCTCCTCAATAAATAAATTTCTTTCATTATTGACTTCGTGGGCATAAACATAAATTGATTCTCAGATATTATTATTTTCAATCTCAATCTACATTCAATCACTCTCTCCCAAAGTTTCACTATATGACTCATTAATTTAATACCATTATGATTTGAACAACTTTGTATATCCCCTAGAAAAAGGTTCTAAAACACTCTTCCTCCATTCAACGGGCTTCCTATTAGTCATTATAATTTTATTAAATAATTTTGTAAGCCAAGACACCCCTTCATCCTCTAAGTACTTACAAATCTCAATAGAGATGCCATCTGGTCCAAAAGTCCTCCCTATTTCCATTCTTTTTAGAGAAATCTTAATCTATATTGTCCTAATTCTACGAAAAATATATTTTTCTCAAGTCTCCCCAAGTTCCACTATATCTAATTTACTCCCATTATCTCCATCTAATAACCTCTCAAAGTAATTTTTTTATCTTTCCATCCATAATATCATCATCCTTGACTATGACTTTCGAATCATCACGTTTAATGCACTTAACATTATCAAAATCTTATGTTTTCTGTTCTTAAGTTTAGCAAGCTTATTAATACTTTTTTTTTCTATTCTTGTGTTCCTACTTTTGTATAAAGATCATTATACACCTTTAACTTAGCATCTCTGACCATTTTCTCTACTTTTTGTTATCCCATTTGTATTTCTTAAATTTTCCTTCATTTCTAGTTGTTTACCATGTTTTAAAGCAATCCCTTTTAATTTTTACTATATTTTGTACTTGTTCATTCCACCACCAAGTTTCTTTAGATTGTGTTCCCCTACCTTTTGATTCTCCAAGAATTTCTTTTGATTTTCTCTTAATGCATGCGGCCATCATATCCCACATTATATTAGTCACATCTTCGGTGTTTCATTGTGCTTCATTTAATATTTTATCTTTAAAGAGTTATAATTTCTCTCCTTTTAAGTTCCACCCTAAGAAAACATTATAAATGTAATCCAAATCCCAAACGTAATATTACTTTAAAACCTATCAATTGAAGATATATATAAAGCTTCAAAAACATGTTATTGATTCTCATTTGGCCCATGTTCTTAGTTCAATTTTGAATTGGATCAATTTATGGTTTGGTTTATGTTGGTGGTGGAACCGGGAATTAAATAGGAAAAATCGGTTCTTTAATTTTTGTAACCAAAACCGAACTATCAAGGGGAAGAACAAACTATCCCAATCCAATGCACCTAGTTTGGTTTATTGGTTTTTCTAGTTTCGTTGTACACCACAAGTTCAAATAATTAAATAGACTCGTCCGAACACACCTGAAATATCCTAGAAAAATACTGCATGATTATAAATAGGAGTGTTAATGCCCTCGTCAACATGTGGAACTTATGCATACTAAAAATATATGGGCATGTACAATTAATCTCTCTTCTATATTAATAATAATTGCAACGCTCGGTTGACTTAGAAGATCGTAAGGAACAATTAGAAGGTGCCTCTTTATAAATGTTAAGTGTAATTTGTACTCTTAATATATTTTTATTTCAATGTCCAATTCAATATTTGAAGGTGCCTTTAGTGTAAAATCCCTCACTTGGTCAATATATTGTTAGATAGTGCATTATACACTGATTTTCCCAAATTTTATAATGTTTGAGACTACGTATTGCATACGGAAATGGAGACCCACAAAAAAATTATTTTGCATACCTAAAATATAATGTTAAAAATTTTATTCAAATTGATCAAACAACTTCAAGTTTTATCTTACTTAAGCATGTGGATGATAAAAGATACATAAGAGTAAAATAAGTTCATAACAACGTATCTACAAGAACAAAAACCCAGTAATGAAAAAAAACTTCGTGTCAATGCAACAATCTCACTAAATTTGGTAAAGATTTACAAAGGGGACTAACGACTTACAGTCCTACTCACGCTAACTTACACATTCACAATTTTTCCACCAAATTATAGCAAGCCATAGAATCCTATCCGTTAATGGTAAATCTCAACATCACACTGTCATTACATACGTCAACAATGTTGCACAAGCCTTTGTCTTCAAGCTTTGGAGATCACGGGTGATATGAACCCCAAAGAGAACTTAAAATATCACAATACTTCTTGTTGAGAGAAAGACACAAAGTGTCTAGAAAGTTTGGCCTATGAAAATAATTTCTTGATATAAAAAAAATCCCCGTCATCTTTGATATTAATCAATCTCTAGAAAGAGAGGTGATTAAATGGAAAGAAGAAAATCTAAAAAAGATGAACTAGGTTTTGAAAAGGGGTTCACTTTTTTTCACAAATTTGTTCTTATCTTCTTTAGAAAGTAAGAATAAAATGATACACACTAGAAGACTCTCTTGGTATTTTGCTCTAGAAAGTTATGAGAGTTATTTTAAAATGAAGAGCATTGAAGTTTTAAATAAGAAAAACCAAACAAATGGATTTTTCATTTTCCAAGATAAACCAAAGGACACATCTCTTACACAAGACATGTGTAAGAGAGTGGTTGGTGACTACTAAGTCCAATCAACATCCAAAAACTGCTTTTTGCACAATTGTCTAGAAGATATTCAAAAATCTTAATGAAATATTCGCAAATCTATACACATCGTCGGAGGTGTCGCTGCAGCGAAGGTGAGAGCCGTTGGAGCGAACCTATTGCGATGCAAGTCGCGCACCTATTCAGAGATTTTTTACGAAACCTTCAAATGACTTGGCGACCAATAACGAAGTGTCGCTGCAGTAGGAGAGTTAATGCGGCAATGCGTCAATGATAATCTGCTCGTGCCAAGTTTCAAAGATTTTGCCAAAAGAACTTGTTCCAATTTCACTTCAGTGACAAAAATTGTTGTTACAACGAAACATATCAGTTTTACTTGGTTTTTCTTGATTTTAAATTTTCAAGCATTTTCTTATACAAGCAAGATCAAGATAGCAAAGCCTCAAGATATTCACACAAATTTTTTTACCAAGACATTTTTTTAAGTAATTTTGTAAAAAGACTTGACGTGTGTGAGGGGATTTCTCCAATATACCTTTCATCTAATCATGTAATAGTTGAGATAACGAGGATGATAAAAAATAGATTTAAAGGCCTTGAATTTTGATGAAGCTTATTCTAGAGGTAAATAGGGAACCCAAAGTTAGGGGTGGCAATTCAAGTCAACGGGTCGTGTTTTGGGCCGACACGACACGGTTTTTTCGGACACGAACACGATACGACACAAATTCGTGTTTTTTTAGTCGACACGAACACGACCCGAATAAAAAATAACACGGCACGACACGACATGAATACCAGAATTTCTTAAATTTCATGCCTAAAAAACATGATAACATGACACGACATAACTCATAATTCAGACACGAACACGAACACGACACGACTTTGTGTCAAAAACACACGACACGAACACGACATATCGTGTCGATTTTGAGTTAATTTCGTGTCGTTCTGTGTCATTTTTTCGTGTCATTTCTAAAATTTTCACCCCTACCCAAAGTGTTTTGAAAAATCAGAATAAGACAACTACCTACGAGGGCACAGATGAGTATATGAATATTCTTACAATCTCCCCCTTTGTCTATTCCATTGAAAAAACACAATAACCAAAGATTATAAGCAATAATGAAATCCCTATCAACTATGACACAAGGCTCGGCCAAAAACACAAAAAGTTAGAGACTAAAAAAAATTACAACCCAAAAACTATAAGATACTTCTTCAAAGTTCTTGGAGCAAGATTTCCTAAAACACCCTAGCAAATAAGATCAAAATATTGATGTGCGAAGAAATACATAATATGAAAAATTTAGTTACAAGAGACAAGGATTTAAATGAACCTGACATATTTAACATCATTTAAGTCTCCCCGTAAATATGAAAAATCCCCTTTTCAATAAAGAACTTCTCCCCAAAACTTCTCCTCTTTTTTGTCAAGGAAGTAAACAAAGAAAAGAAATTAAGAAGGGAGAATCGATTAAATCATAAGGATCATATGATGTTGATAAAATAGAGTTAAGGTAGTATACTCTATAAGAAAATTTTGTTAATCACAATATTAGATATGCATTACATAGTGAACAAAAACTCCAAAACCTTTATTTGGATAAGGAAAAATATAGATTAAAGTTTCCTACTTTGAAAATGTTGTGAGATATATAACATGTGTTCATAACCAAGAAAATATTATCTCAAAGGCTTATAACATGATGAGGTTTCACTACACCAAAACAATAAGATTGTCATAGTCAAATGGTCACGATCCAAAGTTGTCCAAAACTGTGACCCACAACCAAAAACTCTAACTAATCATATGACAAAACCAAACAGTGACATCAACAGGTAAGTGGCCACGATTCTAGACCATGACAATAGTGGTTATGGTTCCAAACCGTGATAAATCCGTAACTCTTTAGGCACCAAATTTCCAGTTAAAATTGCCCCCATGATGGTCACGATTTTGGACCACGACCAATACCAATGAATTATCGTCACAATTCTGAACCATGACCGCCTGCCCTAGTTCAAAATGGTCACCTTTAGTTGGTCATGGTCCACAATCGTGATCATTTCTCGATATTTATTTGGTCATAGTATGGATCACGATTTTAAACTGTGACCATTTTAAATCTATAAATTGGTCTCAGATTCACCCATCGATTGCATTTCTCTCTCAAACTCTTGTTAAACCTCTCTCCTTATCTCCACCGACGATCTCAGCCTCTCCACCTCTCTCCACTGGTGACCTCCACTAGACTCTCTCTCTCTCTCTCTCTCTCTCTCTCTCTCTTTCTGTATACATTTTAGTGTGTGTGTGTGTGTGTGTGTGTGTGTGTGTGTGTGTGTGTGTGTGTGTTTCAATACATGGGTGTGTATGCGTTTCAGTGAGGGTGTGTATTTCGATGTGTGTGTGTGTGTGTGTATAAATGCATGAAATTGTTTAGAGCTCAAATCGAATCGAAGGCTTATATACAGTCAGGTTCTCTAACATACCTCCTAGCAACATATCTATGAACATACCCATTTTTTTAAATAGTAAAAAAATAATTTTGAAATGATATTTTTATATGGGTTCAATGTACTTCAGTGTGCCCCTGTAAAAAAATTAACTGAAAATAATATTTTTTATTATTTTTAAAAAAATAGGTCAAACAAATGCAGTTTTTACCCTTTAAAACTGTCAGTTTTTGTACCTATTTTTTAAAAATAACAAAACATATTATCGAGCCGAATATTTTTACAAGGGCACAATGAAATATCATGAACCCATATTAAAAATATGAACTCAAAATTATTTTTTTCACTATTTTAAAAAATAAAAATGTTCATAAGTATGTTTAATGAGGCATGTTGGAGAGTCTCACTATATATATATATATATATATATATATATATATATATATATATATATATATATATATATATATATATATATATATATATATATATTAAAAATTGTTTATCCAAATAATGGATCCTGCAAAACTCATGAAGAGACTGTTTAGGATTCTCAATGTGAAGGTTGTAAGCAGGGGCGGATGGACATAGGCCCCGTGGGGGGGGGGGGGGGGGGGGGGGGGGGGGGACACCTCTAATTATTTACAAAACTCTATTTTAATCTGAATTTTTTATTTATATGCTCTTAATGTGTATCTGTAGGTTTTTTTTTAAATATGTGGTGATATATGTAGTCTAGAATATATGTTTTTTTTAAATAGAAAGTTATGGAGAAATTTTTTAAACGTAAAAGAGAAGAGAACACAAACCGTATCCAAAGTCGAGGTTCAATCATCTCCCAATGCGGAGTTCGATAATCTTCTCCATCAAGCTATAATTTGTATAAAACTCGAAATAAATCTATAATTTGTAGTTGTTTGAGTATTATTGGGGTCAATGTGGATAACTATAATTTGTATAAACTCGAAATAAAGCTATAATTTGTAGTTGTTCGGGCATTATAAAGCTATAATTTGTATAAAACTTGAAATAATCCCAAAAAAAATAAACTTTCGTCCAAATGAACAAAAATTCTAGATCCCACTTATTGCAAGAGCTTTGAAGCTTAAAAAGAAAGATCTTTTGGGGGCTTCAGATACTTATATGAAATTAAAACTCACTGAGGACAAATTAACGTCGAAGAAAACAACTGTGAAACACAAAAACTTGAACCCTGAATGGAATGAGGAATTTCATATGGTTATTAAGGACCCAGAGTCTCGAGCTCTGGAGGTTTTGGTCTATGACTGGGAACAGGTGGGCAAGCATGAAAAGATGGGCATGAATGTGATACCATTGAAAAAGCTTACACCCGAGGAGACAAAAGTCTTTACTCTTGATCTGCTAAAAAACATGGACCCGAACGATGTTCAAAACGAGAAGCCAGGTGGACAGATTGTTCTTGAAGTGATGTACAAACCTTTCAAGGAAGACGAGGTTCCACACGAGAGTGACGATGTCAACGCAGTACAAAAGGCCCTTGAAGGTGGCGGTTTACTCATAGTTATTATCCACGAAAGTCAAGATCTTGAAGGAAAGCACCACACAATTCCATATGCGCGTATTCTTTCTAGAGGAGAAGAGAAAAGAACTAAGCCTGTGAAGAAAAATAGAGATCCAAGATGGGATGAGGAATTTCAGTTCGTGCTGGAGGAGCCACCTACTAATCACAGACTTTATGTGGAAGTGGTTAGCCTTTCATCAAGGATAGTTCTACTCCATCCCAAGGAAAATCAGGGTTACATGGATATAAACCTGTCGGACGTGGTTAACAACAAGCGAATCAACGAGAGGTATCACCTCATTAGCTCTAAGAATGGTAAGATTCAGATTGAGCTGCAATGGAGAACTTCAAGTTGAGGGTATATTTTGCTCTCAACCGCTTTCCAAACACTATTGGTTTTCGTAGTTATGTCACTGTGGATAATTGGTTCTCTAGATAATTGGACATTTTTTCTTTTTATTGATGGTAGTTTATATGCTTAAATAATTATTATGTTACTAGACTATGAATATATTGTGTGCAGTATAAATGAGTATTGTTGGAAATTATAAAAAAAATAAAAAAATAAGTATGAAAATATAAAACTGTTTCCATGAGAAGATTTTATGGTTGAATACCCCATGATATTATGTTGTTGGAATTATGTTCTTATTAAATTGTGTTCTTGGAATTATAATATTATGTTCTTGTCAAATGTTCTTAGAATTAAGAAATGGACTAATTATGTAAGGCAATTTATACCTTAAGAGAATCAATCAAGTATATGATTTAAAAGGAGTACTGGATAAACGTGTATTGGATTGTTGGGTTGATGGTTGTTGTGGCTTGTGTTGAATGATCGTGGATTATGGATACTTAAAACGCTCATTCTATTGATTCTTCATAATAAACCTTTAAATAATTATTTGTCTTAACAGCTACCTTATCTTAACGACTACACACGTAGATACACGCATGCACACTCACAAATGCACACATACACACAGACTCACATGCGCACTTATATAAATTAAATGTTTAGAATAGATTCATTTGGTTTACCTAGTGTGTCCGTGTTCTCCCCTTCCTTAAATGATTGTTGTTTGGTGAACACAAATTTATGGAAAGGCTTGCATGATTAGTGGATAGATAGTAATTTTAGGTTTAATTAAATTAAAATGAACTTAAATTAGACTTGTTATGTATGATTAATCGGATAGAAAAGCATAATTAGTTTAGGATGAATTAGATCCATTACCTCTACGACTCATATTCAAACCCTTCTATATATTTTCTCAGGAAAAATGGGTCCCGGTAGTAATTACTTTTAATAAGAATACGTTAGGGAGCAATTTGACTGCATTAAAACATTTGTCATTAGTGCACTCCATATAGAGTGAACTCCTATTTACAAGTATGGGAACAGGAAAATTGAGCAATTTAATGTCCTTACAAATCGTGGAGTTGATCTCTCGAAAAAGTACTTGTTCTATTGTATTTTATTTTCCTTGCCAGAATGCTAGGATGAGGCAATAGAGAATATATTTTGCCTGCATAATCCCGACAAGGCACTGATGTTGGTGACACAGTTAGAAAAGACTGAAAAAAATATTCATCCATTATGGATTTAACTCTGTAAAAATAGCATTCACCCAGATTGTAACGTCTCACGACATATGCCTATTAAAAATGAGCATGCAAATAATTTGAAACAAACCTTTATACGTCAATCATAGATACGCTTACGCCCAACTGGTTGCGTGCAAAATTTCATAAATTTTCCAAAAGTAATACTAATGGAAATTAGGCACATTGAGCATGTTTTAAAAGCTGTTTAAAAACTATATATATATATATATATATATGTGTGTGTGTGTGTGTGTGTGTGTGTGTGTGTGTGTGTGTGTGTGTGTGGTTATAAACAAGACTTTCTTACATACGTCGCTATTTTTTAATCATAGGAAATGTCAAACAGAAATGGAAATAGTCCACCAACTAGCGAAATACTGCCAACTGACCTCTCTCCTACACCCCAACCTCAATTCTCATATCCTCTGGGTTATTATTACTCTACGCTGCTAAAGATTCAATTTACCACTCCAATTCAAAGTCATCAAACTTAAGAACCCCCTATTAATCTAACACCCCCACCTCCTACTACTGAGGAATCCCAAGCAAACCCTTAAAAATTCATTAGGTTCTTTTGGGCGGGAATCATCAAGGGAAAGCAAGCAAGCAACAGTAGGCTTTAAAGCAACAAGCGGAGCTTCATTAAGCGAGCCAAAGAGTAGCTAGATAGTCTTTTTCAATAGATATGGAGACATAATAAGTACAATCCATATCTATAAAAATAAGAGAAGTTCTGAGTAACACAAATGGACACATTGATTATAACAATCTTACATATGGAGACATAATAAGTACAATCCAGAAAGAGGGATTAAAAATGTGTATAAATATGAAAATAAGCAATCAGGCTAATAAAGAAAAATTAAAGGCAAAATATGAAATGGGAAATTTCTGTGAACAATATGGTCTGAACCCTGTTGCACCATCAAGAAATAAAAATTACAAGTCATACCCAAAACAATACAAGAGACATAGAAAAAACTATTTCAAAAATAACAAATTTTACAATAAAGAAAATAATAAATTTTATAAAAAACATAAAAAACACAAACTAATCCACAATATAAGAAAAATGACAAAAGTAAAGTAAAATGTTATAAATGTGGAAAAACAGGTCATTACAAATCGGAATACAAAGTAAAATCCAAAATTAACCAGCCACAACTATCATCTGAAGTAACACAAGAAATATACAAAAATTTTGAACTAAAAAATTCTTCTAGTGAAGGTGAGCAAAACACTGATTACGAATCGTCAAGTTACTATGAATCAGGTACAAACTCTAGTTCTTCAGATATAAAATTAGGATGCAAAGACAACTACTTTAAAACTATCAATGTTCTCACTAAACAAGAAGAACAGGAAGAATTATTAATTGATTTAATTGGAAAATTAGAAAATCGAGAATTAAAATCACAATACCTTTCAAAATTTTAAAAATTATTATCCAAAGAAGAAAGTAGTATAAATACACAAAACAAGATAAGTCTTGACAATACTTTAAAACGATTTAAAACTCACAAGGAAGTTACATTACAAGATCTCCAACGAGAAGTCAACATAATTAAACAAGATATCAAAGACATCAAAATAGAAAGTAAAGAATTAAAATAAGATATCACTATTTTGAAAGTAGACCAAACTTTCCAACAACAACAAGTCATCTCCTCAGAAGAAAGTGAACCAGAAGCTGAACAAGAACCTAAAATAGTAACAACGGAAGAAACTGATCAGCAATTAAATATCATTAACCAAATTAATTTACAAAAAATGGCATGTACAAGTAACTTTAATTATTAACAAAGAATACGAGATAAAAGTCATAACATTAATTGATTCCTGTGCAGATTTAAATTGTCTACAAGAAGGATTAATTCCAACCAGGTATTATCATAAAACATCTGAACGATTAAACTCAGCCAATGGAAGTAAAATGCAAATCAAATACAAACTAACCAAAGCACATATTTGTCAAAATAATGTATGTTACAAAACTCCTTTTTTTTAGTAAAAAACATGACTGACAAGGTAATCTTAGGAATCCCTTTTCTTTGTCTTCTATATCCCTTCACAACTAGTGATACTGGAATAACCTCCCTAGCCTTAGGCCAACATGTAAAATTTGAATTTCTTTCAAAACCAGAAGTCAGAGATTTAAAAACACTCAAAGATTTTTCAATATCAGTAAACCGTCTCCAATACAAGAGAAGACAATTAAATTTTTTAAATGAAGAAGTAAGATACAAAAGGATTGAAGATCAACTTACTAACAAGATTATCCAAGTTAAAATAGAAAACTTTAAATTAAAAATAACAAATGAAATATGTTTCGATCTACCAAACGCCTTTTTACATAGAAAAAAAACATATAGTAAACTTGACATACACCAAAGATTTTAATGAAAAATTCATCCCTACCAAAGCAAGACCAATCCAAATGAGTCAAGAAGATATGGAACTATGTAAAGATGAAATTAATTGTTTATTACAAAAAGGAATTATAAGAAAAAGTAAATCTCCTTGGTCATGCCCTGCATTCTATGTCAGAAAAAATACCGAATTAGAACGCGGAGCACCCAGGCTAGTCATCAATTACAAACCACTTAATAAAGTTTTAAAATGGATAAGATATCCAATGCCAAATAAACGTGACCTCATGAACCGATTAAATCAAGCAACCATTTTTTCCAAGTTTGATATGAATAGTGGATTTTGGCAAATACAAATCCATGAAAAAGATAGATACAAAACTGCATTCACAACCCCCTTTGGTCACTATCAATGGTGTGTCATGCCATTTGGCCTAAAATGCACCTAGTGAATTCCAGAATATCATGAATAAAATATTTAACCCTTCATCCCATTTTACGATTGTCTACATTGATGATGTCCTCATCTATTCCCACACAATTGACGAACATTGGAAACACTTAAATTTATTTTTTGAACTAATAAAAATCAATGGTTTAGTAGTTTCAGCCTCGAAAGTCAATATATTCCAAACAAAAGTTAGATTTTTAAGTCATAATATTCACCAAGGAAAAATTAGTCCCATAGATAGGGCTATCTAATTCGCTGATAAATTTCCTGATGAAATCCTCAAGAAAACGCAACTTCAAAGATTTCTAGGATCATTGAACTACATTGTTGAATTTTATCCAAATATTCGCAAACAATGCAAACCATTATTTGAACGGCTACAAAGTAACCCTCCCCCTTGGACTATAGAACATACCTCGATAGTTCAAAATGTCAAGAAACATGTTAAAACCCTACCTTGTCTTGGTCTTTCTACACCAAATTCATTCAAAATCATTGAAACCGATGCCTCTGACATTGGCTACTGAGGAATTCTTAAACAGAAAATCAACCCTCATTCCCCTGAACAAATTGTTCGATTCTATTATGAAGTCTGGAATAAAGCGCAAAGTAATTATAGTACCATTAAAAAACAAATATTATTTATTGTTTTATGTGTTTCGCAATTTCCAAATGACATTTTAAATCAAAAAAATTTAGTCCGTGTGGATTGTAAAAGTGCAAAATATGTTTTAGAAAAGGATGTCCACAATATTGCTTCTAAACAAATTTTTGCCAGATGGAAATCTATACTGAGCATTTTTTATTTTGATATTGAGTATATTAAAGGAAGTGAGAATTCCATCCCTGATTTTCTCACACGTGAATTTCTACAGAATAACAATGACGAAGAAAAATCCCCAGAAGACAACTAGAGCCCTCGCTCTACCCACTAGCCAACCTTCTACTAAAATTGCATCCTCTCTCCTAGTAACAAACAGATACCAGGTCCTTGAAAACATTCCAAGACCAAATTTTAGTTACAGTTCCACTCTTGCAACTCCTGTAGAGTTTGGACCTTCTTCTAGTCAATACCTAGTCGATGACCCATTTGCTACACAGCCCATTCAACAAATTACTAAAACCAAATTTTATAATCACCCTGCTAAAACTGTTATGTGCTCAAACCAAATTTTTCAAATTTATTTTTTATTCAGCCAAATCACAGCCATATTAAAAATTCAATTGATTTAGTAAAAAACTATTTTCCTCCCTCTTGGCACTTCACTCCCCACCATCCTACCAAGACCTTAAAATTTTACATGGATATTCTTTATTCCTCTGAATCAGTTCGTATTAAAGCAATCACCGATCGTAACGATTCATTAAGGATTATTTACCATTCCTTGCACATTAATAATATAATCTCTCTTCAAGATTGGGGATCCCATCCCTCCATTCTAAAAACCCTCCCAAGTCATCAAATTCAGTTTAGTTATTATGATTATATTGAAGCATGGTTTAAAGTTCTCTTTTACCAAAATGAGTCATTCACTCATTCTTGGTTTCTTTGCTTTGATCAAAAATTTAAAAGTCAAATTCCTTCTTAGTTTTTCCGGTGGTGGACACAACATGGTTCTATCCCAGAAATCCTACCTGCAGACCTCCAAGAACAAGTTAAATACTTTTCCACGGTCTTTAAAGTAAATGAAAATAATTCTTAGTTCCCAGTTTTACCTTTGTTCTGTAGTAAATACAAAGTTCCATGGATATTCAAATGGTAATATGCAATACAACAGTCAACAATAGTTGGCAATTTTATGTTAAATGGTGGGACTTTTTCAATCAACAAAGGATTATTAATACTGTCCAAATGGAGTTTCCTTGCCAACCAGTCATTCCAGTCCAAGCAATCCAAGTAGTTAAGAAATCTAGTCGAGGTTCTATGGATACAGCATTAGCCAAGTCAAAAAAGTCCCAGCAGCTCAAAGATTTAGCAAAATAGCTTCTTCTTCAAGCTGAAGACGAAGAGAAAAATTATTGTTCTCCCACCTCTTCTGCCGAGTCAACAAATAGTCAACAAGTTAACACATCAGATCCATATTCGAGTTCATTATTCCAAGATGCCCAAGACCCTTACAGTTTTTAATAAAATTTATTTTTACAAGATAATATTTGGTTAAAATTTAATAATGAGTTACTATTCATGAACAGTAAAAATATTCCTCGATATGTTACTATTCATGAACAGTGCCGAATGATTAAAATATTCCCCGACAAGTTACTATTTATGAACAGTGTCGTCGCACAGGTTTACAGTCTATCAGCTAGCAGTTTACCCAAGGTTAAAGCAGTTCACCCGAAGTTAAAGTCAGTTACCCAAGATTAAAGCAGTTCACCCGAAGTAAAAGCAAAGGAGTTTCAACTATAAATAGAGCATTCAGTCATCCATTCAAGGCAGAGTCCAATTTCCTATCTCACTACTGCAAACTCTCTCTCTATCTCCATCTCTCTATTATTCTCTCAGTTTTCATTCTTATCTTGTATTAAACATTATGCTTTCAAGTTCATCTGGTTCAACCAACTGTATTAATCAGTAATCTTTGTAAGTTTACTTTCAGTTATTGTAATTTCAGTTTTCAGTATTAATTTCTATTTTAATTATATGCGTTGCTTCCCCTTTTGGTATCAGAGCCAAGTACACAGTTCTTGTGTTTGATCTATATTTCCAGTTCTCCTTTAAAGCCAAGTTCTGACCTATTTGATTCTTACGCCCT
The DNA here is from genome assembly GCA_949130495.1 of Sambucus nigra. Lineage (NCBI taxonomy): Eukaryota > Viridiplantae > Streptophyta > Magnoliopsida > Dipsacales > Adoxaceae > Sambucus > Sambucus nigra. The sequence continues at coordinate 80,513,799 of OX422212.1, read as the reverse complement.
TTGTGTTTTATCATTCCAACTTGTTAGATCACCTGAATAGTAAATCTGATATCCAAACAATAAGACCAAAGAGAGTGGCTTGAGCGGATAGGTATGAGAGGGTATGTATTGAAACATTTTGAGAAAACAAACATGAAAATTGTAAAAAGAAATTAGGTTCCTTTAAAAGCTTTAAAATGAATAGATTATTTAGATCAAATTCTTTGGCTAGTTTTAGCTCTAGGTCTTCTTTATCTTTTTCCCCAGACATAATAAACGAAGAAGAACATGTTTATGAAGAAGTAAATTTAGATTTAAATGATTGGAATATTCCCAAAGTCCCAACAAAAAAAATTTACAAAACTAGTTTCCTAAAGTCATCTTTCAGTACTAATTACAATGTTAAAACTGTTGAACATGTTTATGCTTTAAATGAAGAACACGATAGAATTCAACTATTAACTAGTGAAGCTATTAAAAAACAAAGAAAAAATGGATTCAATTTCCGACACATAGAATTAATACAAGTAGCATTCAAACCATTAACCAGTAAAAGAATAAATGCCTCTATCCTCTTATGTCTTAGAGATTCTAGACATACTAATTACAACACTAGTATTTTAGGAATGATGGAATCAAGCCTTTTTAATGGTCCAATACATTTTAATTATTTTTCTGATTTTACATTAAGTTTAACTGACCCTCACATATTAAAAACCATAACACTAAATATTAAAACATCTGGATATGAAATGTTAGAAGGAAGTAAACCACTTGCTTTAATTTACAGAATTTATTACAAATGTTTAAGGACAAATCTAAATGTCCACGCTTTAGTAAAAAGTCCAAAAGACAAAACTCTACTCATACAAAGCAGTATAAATGATGCTAATATTCAAGTCCCTGGGTCAATAAACTGAAAAGATATTAATTTACCAAACGATTGGTTATTAGAGAATGAAAATCATCCTCGAAAAATACAAAACAATGCTATTAATCTTGAACGAATCCAAGAATACCTTGACGGATTAGTTAGAATAAGTTTTGATCAAATACGATTTAAAAATCTCCATATTAGAGATGATAGTAAAACCAGAGATGTTAGTAAATCCCAAACGAGTTATTCAACAAGAAAAGATGATGATCTAATACCTAGATGTAATCTTAAGTTAAAAGAAATTGATACAACTTCCTAAGTAAGTAAACCTTGTTATACAGCTACCTCAAATTTTAATGATGATGAAGATCAACATTCCCCCACTCAAACAGATTTTGAAACAGGTTCAGTAAATCACCAATTATTAACAATCAATAAAGACTATAAAATTGACATGATTAAATTAGGAGAAGATTTTGAGTCAAAAGAAAATCGTACTAAACGACGAGCATATCGAGAAAAGTACTCCCCAAGAGAAAAGGATAAAATAATAAGAAAGTGGAAAACTTTAATGAATGAAATAAGAACGGACATAAAGTTCTTTGACTATTTAGATAACTATTATCACAAAATAAATGTCCTAACGAAAGTAAAATGGACAAAACAAGACAAAACTACAGTCTCGTCTAGTCACCCTCCACTAGAAACCGTTTTAGTAAATCACATGGGAACAGAAGTAGTTGCTACAAACTTTAAAGTCACTTCTACTAATGATGAAATCAAAAACGTTATTGAATAAAATAATTACACTAACCAATACCTGAATACTTTAGCAAAACAACTGGAATCCATTGAAAACAAGTTAGGCAAACCAAACCTACCATATAAAAAAGAAATACCTTTAATTCAACTTCCAGAGGTCCGAAAAGGAATATATTTACAAACAACGTCTGAGAAAACTCTAGATAAAATAGAAAAAATGCTTAAAGATATCAAGCAGAATCATCAAAGACTATTACAAATATCAACAAAAATACCTATATTAACCAAACAGACTCATCCCAAGAATCTACTACAGATGAAGATATCCAGACTATTGAAAAACAATTTACTAATGTTGAATTAAATAGAATAAAAAACTCTAGAGTAACTCCTACCACCTTAACAAAAAATTGGTATACAAGACCAACACCCCCAGATATGCAATATGAAGAAAGAAACATACACAATCAATTCTCGGTTTAATCGGATAGACTTTATGAATGGAACATAGATGGATTATCTGAACAAGAAATCTTAAATAAAATGCAACACATATCTATGGTTGCCAACAATTACCTAAACAATCAAAACATTCCCCAAACAGAAATAGTTGAGATTTTAACACACACACACACACACACACACACACACACACATATATATATATATATATATATATAGAGAGAGAGAGAGAGAGGTTCACAAGTGAACTTAAAAGATGAACATCTCAATGAACCTTAACAAAAAAATACTTAGCAATCAAGTAATTTCAATTCCTATGTTGTAATTGGTCCGCGTCCGCGACAACGGACACGGATCGAATATATTTTTTTCACCTCACCCCCTCCTCACCCCCCCCCCCCCACCCACACACACCACCACCACCGCCGACCCAACCCCCCATTGCCCAGACCTCTTCTAACACGACTACAACGACGAAGACGTGCCAAAATGGAACTTTGTTGTTTACGTAGCAGAAAAAAGAAGCAGGTGCATAGTACCCATCTCGTTTTTGACACATCCTGAGTTTCAATGTCTCCTTCAGCGAGCCACGGAAGAGTTGGGGCTTGATCGTGATATGGGTATTACCATCCTTTTGAAGAGGTTGTCTTTCGTTCTCGCACTTCCATGCTCAGATGAGAGAGCTCAACTTTGATGCGTTATTGTGACACCCAAACTAATTAAATACCAGGTAGCTACTCCTTTATTAAATTAAATCAAAATGCCAAGTTGGCTCAGTTAATAGCATCACTGTCGAAAACATTTTATTATTACTAACCACCTAGTATTTAAAAAGTAAGTTGTCAAATTTTAATTAAAGTCTGATTAACATGCAGTAAAAGATTTAAAGCAAGAATAATATCATCATTCACCATAACGAAATAATAGAATAACCATCACATGATATAAATAAATCCGGAGGAAAAACTCCTCACAACAAATCCCACAACTGAAATAAGTAATGAAATACTGAATACTGAATTAATACATGCCAAAGTCTGAAAAACTGAAATGGAAATGTCTCTAATAGAATTTGGGCAACATGCCCTACAACTGAGGAATACTGAACATGGAATCCAAATGATAGAAGCGTCTAAAAGCAAATCCTTGTAACTTCCACAAACAGCTACAGCTCGTCACCTGTATGAGGATCCTAAGCGTGGTGTCCTTGTGGTTGGGCACCTAAAATGGTTTTTACAAAAAAAATAGATTTGAAAGAAAACGGGTCAGAGCCCGAAAGTGGAGAGTATTTTGAAAACAGCAAGTGCTTTAATAACAATTAAAATAATAAATGCAAAGTACATGTTAGGACGTGCTCTCACATGAGATACTCACCTCTCGTCTAACTGTGCACTCCTAACGTTCCTGTACCCATTCATGTGTTTTCCCCTAACTATCTAGTTCAAAAGGATTTTTAACACTTCTACTAGGTTCACATTTTAATTCCAACCTTAACAATTAAATAGAGAGTTCTACTTTAATTCTCGGATTCCCAATTAGTAATAAAACCATTTATTGATATCTGTCCCCTTTTATCTTCATCAAGTTACAATAACTATACACATAATTTAACATAGCAGATTCCTTTTCATTTAACCGTATATTATTCGCATCATAAATATATAATACACGCACCTCGAGACTAAGCTGTGGTGCACACATACTGTGCTATCTATCTCGGTACATCACGTACATAAGGATCACGCATTCCGAATCTCTCAGGAATCATTCTCAGATAACAACATCACAAACAATGGAGGCGAACACAGTCACATCACATGGGTCACGCACATACCTACGCTCCCACGATCAGCAAACTTATTAGCATCCCAATAAGTCCTTCTCTGACCTATGTTCATCGAGGTAACCAATCTAAATCCGGGCAACACAAGGATAAGAAGGCCCTAAGCGAACGTAAACCTCCCGTGATAGCAAGTATGGTAGGTATGTCATACACATAAAATTATATGCTAAGCATTCACACATCTTAGATATCACAATATTAATAAAGGTATACTCTACATCCTTATACCATTATTCCATATTATATATTTTAAGTCTCCCGATAATATAAAAGTTAAACTGTCGACACGTCTCACGTCGTAGTTTCTTATACTTAAAACCTATCTCAAATAGATTAATAAGTTCATATTATTCCCACATATAACATCTTTATTCCTAAGGTCTTTACTTCTGCCCAAACCTCGTTTCATGTAATTATTCAAATTTACACTCTTATCTCAAATATTATCTCACTTATCGAATTTCATTAATTTGAAATAATTCCTCAAATTGAATTCTAATTAAGGTCCAAGTTTCATAATCATGCCTACTGGTCTTCCTTAAGTTTAAGGGTATTCATAAGGTCTCCAATAACATTTTCCAAGGGTTACTACCATTAAAATTTAAATAGGGAAAAACTTTACTCATTCTGGGAAGGTCGATCAATCGACCTTTTCCTTCGATCGATCGATGGTGGTCGATCGATCGACTGATGAACATCGATCGATCGAATGCACCAGGTATGGCTACGGACTGCTTCGTTTTGCAGTTTTCAAATCATCCCAAAACATACTTTTAATGCATGGATCTCTAATATAATGTTATAGTATCATCATACAACCATCCTACAACATTAATAACGTTCTAAAACCAATAATTCATCAACCAAGGGCTATATATGGATCAATCTTCATCAAGAACCCTAGTTTTCTAATTCTTTCAAGAACATTCATAAACCTCTTCTTAAATCCATTTTTAAATTATCAAGGGTCAAAATTTTGAATTCATAATTCGTCCAGATTGTTACTACATGCAGTACCTAACATAATTCATAATTTTTAACTTCCAATTCATGGGTCTATATCATCTTCCAAGATCAATTTCGATAATTCCTAAACATGGAAAGCATAGCATTAAATCAATTGTAATTAAACCACTTGCCTCTAATCTTTCTCTGGATTTGAGGACGAATCTTGAAGGCTGAATTTCCTTCTCTCTCTCTCTGCAGAATTCTCCTCTTTCTCTCCCTCTCTAAGCTTTCTTCTCCAATGGCTATGGTGGCTAGGGTTTGTTTTGGGGAAAATTAGAAACCTAATTCTAATAATCTACGTAGCCTATTAGGTTAAAATGAGTTGGTTAGTGGTTTAGTGGGTCAAATCCACATCAGATATAATTTACTAATTTTCGTCACTTTTAATTCTCAAAAATGCAAAACTACCAAACTACCCCTATATGTTGCCGGTATGGCCTAAAAATACCCCGGGACCCAAACTAAACCCCCGGCTAGTGTTTTCTGACTATCTCGACCCTTCCGGACGCGTTGGCGCACTCAAAACGACCATACGGTTAATATAATTTAATTTCACTTTTATAATTAAAAATAATTATAACTTGACGCGACTGTCTCACGCGTCCCAATAAAATGTCCAAATTGCCGTATATAAATCTCACGAAAAATTTCATAATTCAATATTCATATATCATCATATATACTCAATATAGTCAAATACCAACTCACATCTCGCTAGTATTTTATCCGGATTAATTCTCAAATTAATTCTCATTTAATTAATTAATCCCAAAAATAAATATCGCCAAAAATACGGGGTATTACATACTTCCCCCTTAATAACAGAATTTCGTTCCGAAATTCGGAACTAGAAAGTACCTGATAAAAACAACTCTGGATAACGTTCGCGCATCTCATCCTCGCGTTCCCATGTGGACTCCTCGACATTGTGATGTCGCCACTGAACACGCACTAACGGAACTATCTTTGACCGCAGATTCCTCTCACTTCGATCCAAAATAGCAATCGGCCCCTCCTAGTAGGAGCTATTAGGCTGTAGATCAATCTCCTCGAAAGCGATATGAGAATGAGCCAAATCGTCCCTGAGATATTTCCTTAGCGAGGAAATATGAAACACATCATGAATCCGGTGTAAATGCTCCGGTAACCCGAGTCTATACGCAACTGGTCCAATCCGCTCAATAATAGGAAACGGCCCCACATACCTCGGTGCCAACTTCCCCTTCTTCCCAAAATGCATAATCCCCTTCATAGGAGATACTCTGAGAAAAACCTGGTCCCTCACTTGAAACTCCCTGAAAGATCTCTTCGCATCAGCATAACTCTTCTGCCGGTCTTGAGCTACCAGAATGTGACTCCGAATCAACTCAATCCTTGCCGAAGTATCCTGAATCAGTTCCGGCCCAAGTAGTTTGTTGTCCCCCACCTCCAACCAACATGATGGGGAACGACAAGGCCTACCGTACAACGCCTCAAACGGAGCCATGCCAATAGTGAACTGGTAGGAGTTATTATAAGCAAACTCTACCAGTGGAAGGTATTGCTCCTATCCACCTCCAAAGTCAATAATGCACATGCGTAGCATGTCCTCCAACATCTGATTTGTGCGCTCGGTCTGCCCATCGGTCTGCGGATGATAAGCCGTACTGAACCGCAATTCCATGCCCATGGCCTCCTGGAAACTCTCCCAAAACCGCGAAACAAATATCTTGTCTCTGTCAGACACGATATTTAGGGGCACACCGTGAAGTCTCACAATCTCTGAAATGAAGAGCTGGGCATACTGTCCCGTAGTGTAGTCAGTCCTTACGGGTAAAAAGTGAGCGACTTTGGACAACCTGTCCACAATTACCCAAACGGAGTCGTGACCCCTCTGCGACGTAGGCAACCCCGTGATAAAGTTCATGGATATGCTCTCCCACATCCACCTCGGAACCTCCAACGGCTGTAGAAGTCCTGTTGGTCTCTGATGATCCACTTTTACTAGCTGACAAGTGGCGCATTTCGAAACAAACACAGCGATATCTCTCTTCATACCGCTCCACCAATACTGGCGTCTCATGTCTTGGTACATTTTGTCCCCTCCGGGATGTACCGCGAACCGTGAGCCGTACGACTCTGCCATCACCTCGTGTCACAATTCCTCCCCTTCCGGAACAACCAATCTCCCATTGAAGCGTAATCCCCCGTCTGAGCTAATGGTATAGGACTCGGCTCCCTCTTCTAGTAATCGAATTATCTGCTCCTGACAGAACGAGTCATTAGCCTGTGCCCGTACTACCTTCGTGACAATCTGCGGTGTAACGGTCATCACAGACATGAAATATCGGGCCACTGCATCCTGGTGTCCCAACTCCTTCCACTTTGCCTTCCACACCCCTGCCACCTCATCTGCTGGCCTACGGCTCAACGTGTCTGCTACCACGTTAGCCTTACCCGGGTGATACTGGATATCGAACTGGTAGTCCTTCACAAACTCAAGCCACCTCCTTTGCCGCATGTTCAACTCCTTCTGCGTAAACAGAAAATGTAGGGACTTGTGGTCCGTGAACAATTGGAACTTCTCCCCCAAAAGATATTGCCTCCAAATCCGTAGGACGAATACCACTGCCGCCAACTCCAAATCATGCGTGGGGTAATTCTTCTCATGAGGCTTAAGCTTACGGGAAGCATAAGCTATGGCATGTCTCTCCTGCTGCAATACACCTCCAAGTCCTTGCAAAGACGAATCGGTGTAAACCAAATACTCAACTCCCGGTCTCGGCAATTGTAACACAGGTGCTGAGGTCAATTTGTCCTTTAACTCATCAAATGCCAACTGACAGGCATCACTCCAAATGAACGGCACACCTTTACGAGTCAGATGTGTCAAAGGACCCGCTATCTTCGAAAATCCCCGAATGAACCTCCTGTAGTATCCTGCTAGGCCCAAGAAACTACGAATCTCAGTCGGTGTCGTGGGCTGTCCCCACTCCCTCACCGCGAATACCTTCCCCGGATCAACAGATATCCCCCGGTCGGAAATAATGTGTCCCAAAAACTGGACCTCCTTCAACCAAAACCCGCACTTCTCAAACTTTGCATACAGTTCGTTCTGACGCAGCGTCTGCAAAACCTGCCTCAAATGTTCGGCGTGCTCCTCCTCTGTCTGGGAGTAAACCAGAATATCATCAATGAAGACAATGACAAACTGATCAAGGAACTCTCTGAACACCCTATTCATCAAGTCCATAAACACTGCTGGAGCGTTGGTCAAACCAAAAGGCATAACCCGAAACTCGTAAGAACCATATCTTGTTAAGAACGTAGTCTTCGAGACATCCTCCTCCCTGATACGCAACTGATGGTATCCCGATCTCAAATCAATCTTCGAGAAGAAAGAAGCTCCTCTCAACTGGTCAAATAGGTCATCGATTCGAGGCAACGGATACTTATTCCGTATCGTGACCTTGTTCAACTCCCGGTAGTCCAAACACAATCTTAGTGAACCGTCCCTCTTCTTCACAAACAAAACTGGAGCGCCCCAAGGTGAAGTACTCCTGCGAATAAAGCCCTGACCTAACAGCTGCTCTATCTGATCTCGTAGCTCTCGCATCTCTGCCGGAGCCATACAGTACGGTGCGCGTACTATAGGTCTCGTATCTGGCAATAGGTCTATAACAAAGTCTATCTCTCGACTGGGGGGTAGGCCTGGTATCTCCTGAAACACATCTGAATACTCCCTGACAACTAGGATCGAATCTAAAGGAATCACAACCTCCTTAGAGGTATCCTCCTCTAGGTAATACAAATGAGCGGTCGAGCCTCCCTCTGGGCGAGGCATCGCCACTACAAACATCTTTTGCCCCAGAATGGCAAAAATAATGCTCCCACCGAAACAATCAATCATGGCTCTATAATCAGCGAGCCAATCCATACCGATAATCACATCGTGAACATGCATATCTAATACCAACATATCTGTAGGTAATACCAAACCACCAATCTCTACCCCCACTCCCCGGCATATAAAGAATATAAGTGACCCATTCCCCAATGGTAAGTCGACACACGTCACTGTGCTCTCCGCTGTGGCTAACAACCCTAAAGCCTTCGCGAAATGTGTAGCTATAAAACAATGTGTAGCCCCCGTATCAAACAAAAACTGACCCATAGTGCCATGGATAGGAAACATACCCTCAATCGCGGGCGGTGCCTGCGGAGCTGCTGCCTGGTGGACGTTATAGACACGTCCATACTGTAGCTGCCCCTACTGAGCTGGGACTGCTGGAATGGGTGGCAATGCTGCCATCTGTGGCGGTGCGGGGAGAGCAGCGGGAAGCATAGGCCTCTGCGGCTCCTGGCGAGCACCCTGCTGCTGCTGCTGTGGGGCCCTTCCCCTATCAGGCCAATCCTGTCGTTTATGGCCAGTCTTGCCATAAACATAACACTTCCCTGGGAAGTTCCCTCCTCTCTACCCCTGCTTTCCTCGACCCTGGTGGCCGTTACCGTTCCTCCCTTGGCCCTGCTGAAACTGCTGCCCATTCTGCCCCTGTTGGCCCCGATGGCCGTTTGGACCTTGATGACCCTGACGGAAACCTCCCTGTCCGTGCATGTAATTCCCTGATCTGAACCTCTTCTGATCCCCCTGCTGGGAACCCTGCTCACCCTGTCTCTGCCCCTGAACAGATTATGCCCCACCGGCACCATGTCCTCCAGTCCTGCCTGATGGCTAGACTCTCCCGATCTCTTGCCCTCAGCCATATGAAAGCGGTGATCCTGGTAGTGTAACAAAGCAGTGTTAACCACATCAGAATAAGTGGCCAACGAAAGGTTCCCTAACAGATGCTGACGGATCCTCCATGTCAACCCGTCGGTGAATTTCTCAATCTTATTCTTTTCTGTCGGTATCTCATCATGAACGATATTCAACAGATTCATGAACTCGGCCTCATACTCGGCCACGGTCTTACCCTCTTGCTTCAGATTCATCAGTTTCCTCCTCATTTCCGTGTGAACAGCTGACGGAAAGTACTTGCGGTCGAACCGCACCCAAAAGTCCTGAATAGTGAGGGTATCCCTCTCCTCCACGGTGGTAATAGACTCCCACCACTGCAGTGCAGATCCAACTAGCTTGAAAGTAGCTAGCACCTGCTTCCGAACATCCGTGCACTCATACATCCTCAAGTGCCTCTGCATATCCTTCCTCCACTGGCTCGAGACTACCACATCTGAGCTACCTGCAAACTTTGGCGGATGCGCTTTCTGAAAAGCGTCACGTACACGTTCCCAAGCAGACGGGAATGCATTTGCCTGTACTGGCGCGGCAACCGGCGCCTGAGGTGGTGCTTGCTGAACTACGACAATTACGACATTTACCGCTTGAGCTACAATGGCTGCAACCTCAGCGGCGTTCATCATGCCCTGAACTGGAGCGGGCTGGGGTTCTGGCGTTGCATCCCTAGGAACTCGTCGTGCACGTCGTGGAGGCATCTGAAATAAGAATAAAGTTTATAAGTTCACAGTTTATAAACTTAAAATAGCTGAAGAACGAAGCATACACAAAGAGTACAACAGTCCTAAAATATAGGGCTCTATATTAAAGAAAACTTAGCGGAAACATAATAGCCGTACAGATCCTAAAGGAGACTAGAACCTGATGCTCTGATACCACCTGTGACACCCCGACTAATTAAATACCGGGTAGCTACTCCTTTATTAAATTAAATCAAAATTCCAAGTTGGCTCAGTTAATAGCATCACTGTCGAAAACATTTTATTATTACTAACCACCTAGTATTTAAAAAGTAAGTTGTCAAATTTTAATTAATGTCTGATTAACATGCAGTAAAAGATTTAAAGCAAGAATAACATCACCATTCACCATAACGAAATAATAGAATAACCATCACATGATATAAATAAATCCGGACAAAAAACTCCTCACAACAAATCCCACAACTGAAATAAGTAACGAAATACTGAATACTGAATTAATACATGCCAAAGTCTGAAAAATTGAAATGGAAATGTCTCTAATAGAATTTGGGCAACATGCCCTACAACTGAGGAATAATGAACATGGAATCCAAATGATAGAAGCGTCTAAAAGCAAATCCCTGTAACTTCCACAAACAGCTACAGCTCATCACCTGTATGAGGATCCTAAGCATGGTGTCCTTGTGGCTGGGCACCTAAAATGGTTTTTACAAAAAAAATAGATTTGAAAGCAAACGGGTCAGAGCCCGAAAGTGGAGAGTATTTTGAAAACAGCAAGTGCTTTAATAACAATTAAAATAATAAATGCAAAGTACATGTTAGGACGTGCTCTCACATGAGATACTATTATCGGGAGAATTAAAATATATAATTTGGAATAATTCCTCAAATTGAATTCTAATTAAGGTCCAAGTTTCATAATCATGCCTACTGGTCTTCCTTAAGTTTAAGGGTATTCATAAGGTCTCCAATAACATTTTCCAAGGGTTACTACCATTAAAATTTAAATAGGGAAAAACTTTACTCATTCTGGGAAGGTCGATCGATCGACCTTTTCCTTCGATCGATCGATGGTGGTCGATCGATCGACTGATGAACATCGATCGATCGAATGCACCAGGTATGGCTACGGACTGCTTCGTTTTGTAGTTTTCAAATCATCCCAAAACATAATTTTAATGCATGGATATCTAATATAACGTTATAGTATCATCATACAACCATCCTACAACATTAATAACGTTCTAAAACCAATAATTCATCAACCAAGGGCTATATATGGATCAATCTTCATCAAGAACCCTAGTTTTCTAATTCTTTCAAGAACATTCATAAACCTCTTCTTAAATCCGTTTTTAAATCATCAAGGGTCAAAATTTTGAATTCATAATTCGTCCAGATTGTTACTACATGCAGTTCCTAACATAATTCATAATTTTTAACTTCCAATTCATGGGTTTATATCATCTTCCAAGATCAATTTCGATAATTCCTAAACATGGAAAGCATAGCATTAAATCAATTGTAATTAAACCACTTGCCTCTAATCTTTCTCTGGATTTGAGGACGAATCTTGAAGGCTGAATTTCCTTCTCTCTCTCTCTCTCTGCAGAATTCTCCTCTTTCTCTCCCTCTCTAAGCTTTCTTCTCCAATGGCTATGGTGGCTAGGGTTTGTTTTGGGGAAAATTAGAAACCTAATTCTAATAACCTACGTAGCCTATTAGGTTAAAATGAGTTGGTTAGTGGTTTAGTGGGTCAAATCCACATCAGATATAATTTACTAATTTTCGTCACTTTTAATTCTCAAAAATGCAAAATTACCAAACTACCCCTATATGTTGCCGGTATGGCCTAAAAATACACCGGGACCCAAACTAAACCCCCAGCTAGTGTTTTCTGACTATCTCGACCGTTCCGGACGCGTTGGCGCACTCAAATGACCATACGGTTAATAGAATTTAATTTCACTTTTATAATTAAAAATAATTATAACTTGACGCGACTGTCTCACGCGTCCCAATAAGATGTCCAAATTGCCGTATATATATCTCACGACAAATTTCATAATTCAATATTCATATATCATCATATATACTCAATATAGTCAAATACCAACTCACATCTCGCTAGTATTTTATCCGGGATAATTCCCAAATTAATTCTCATTTAATTAATTAATCCCAAAAATAAATATCGCCAAAAATACGGGGTATTACAGTTATATGATTTTTTTTTTGTCAGCCTGGGGAGAGATGGCCAAGATGAAGTGACGGGTTCATTTGATAGGATACCTGTTGTGCTTCTCTCTTTTTTACTCTCTTTGATATTACTATATTTTGTTTAGGCAGTGGGTTAGGCTTAGGGGGGAGGGGGGCGTAAGGTGCGTATATATATATATATATATATAAATACTGCCACGTGTTGCACCATATCGACAGAGTCATATAGAGAATATAATTATCATATTACTAGTAAATCATTGTTTCCATTAGCATAAGTCAACAACTATTATCCTTATAATTAATTGCATAATTTGAAAAAACAAAAAATGAAAGGTAAATTTGGTTATGTTTTTTTATCCCACCAAGTTGTTTGAGGTGGGTAAAAATAATCTTTTATCCACCAAATATCATTTTATTGTTTTGCATAAAAGGCGAGACCTTGTTCATGGAAAAAAGTTTGATGTCAAACTATTTGAAGTCTTCGATTCTGATTGGGCAATGGTGTTGGTGGGGACTCACATCATTTATGGAAATGGGTTTGCGCCAGCGGCATTGACCAATCAGAATCCAAGATTTCAAATAGTTTGATGTCTCAAAGACATCAAACTTCTATCCCTTGTTCATACATAATGAAAGATAAATATATACAATTGATGATGGTTTAAATCAGTTCGTGTGCTAACAGTTATCTACCTCAAGTTAATAGTTAGTTAGTTGCTAGTTATAAGTGTTTCTCTTTTATGTTGACACGTATATGTAGAAAGTGAGTATAAATAAGTTGAATGTAATATATAAGTAATGAAAATAAGAAATAAAGAATATTAGATAGTCTTTGTAATAAATTCACTTCATGGTATTAGAGCTTTAAATCTCCATTGATCTAGCTTAATCCATCAATGGCATAAAATACTTCATCTTCAACAAGCATTCCAATAATAGTCGAATCTACAAATCAATAACCATCTTTGTTATTTCTTAACTCAACCCATTAGTCACCGTTAAACTTGATTTAACAAATTTCATCATATGGAAGAGAAAATTCAAAAATCGTATGAGAACAGCTGGATTACTTGGACACATAAATAGATCAATAACAATTCCATAAGAAACAATTCTTGATTCTCAAAATCAACAAGTATGAAACCTTAATTTCTCAAAATGGGAATACATAGATGCACACGTCTTTAGTTGCATGACTTTTAATCTTACACCTGAAATCTATACCTCAATTCTAAACTATACTCAAAGCATAGAAGTGTGGGATTCATTATATAGCCGGTTCATTACTCTTTCCAAATCTCATAATCATCAATTAATTAACAAATTACGAAGTGTATGCAAGAAAGGATTGACAATATAAACTAATCTTGATTAAATCAAAGACATGTCAGACCAATTAGCTCTAGTGTGATATGTTGTTGAAGATGAAGATTTAATTCTACAAACTTTAAATGGAATACCTTCAAAATATGCTGCATTCAAAAGATCCATCAGAACTAGATCCTCTCCAATTACAATGGCATAATTATTATAGTTGTTTAGAATAAGAAAAGAAGAAAACAAAGATTTCTTGTGTTTAAAAAATATTGTTGCTGTGAAATCAATTGGAAATTAAGAGCAACTTGTTTTGAAGCAAAAGACTGAACTAACTTTTATTAACATCAGAAGCATTACAATTTATAACCTCATCAGCAATAACCCACTAAAATCATGGTCCTTAACTTTTGCCATGATTACAAACATGCATAACTGAAAATTAACAACTTCCTAAAAACTAGCTACGACCTCTTTAAACCATTCAAACTAAAATAAATAAATAAAAACTTCAGCAACGTGGAAGCAATTCCTAAACACATGTCTAACAATCCTCCTTGTTTAGATGTTGCACACTCCAAGTGTCTTTCTGAAAATCTCAAACTTGTTAATCGGTAGTGGTTTCATGAAAATATCTGTAACCTGATCTTCTGTTTTGCAGTAGAAAGGGACCACAACTGTGTTTCTGCACTTCCCTCAAAAAGAATAACTTGATGTTAAAATGCTTAGTTTTCCCACGAAACACAGTATTATGAGAGATAGCAATAGCATCTTGGTTTTCAACAGGTATCTCCGTGCTTTCCTTCTGCTCTAGGTTAAGATCAATTAAAATCTTTCTTAGTCACATAGCTTGATTCATTGCAGTTGTGGCTGTAATGAACTCTGCTTCAGCAGAAGATTGAGCTATAATTACTTACTTTTTTTAGCTCCAAGATAAAACACCAAAACCAAGTGTAAAACAGTATCCTGAAATGCTCCTCATCATCAATGGAACCTCCCCAATCACTATCTGAAAAACCAACCATCTTGAACTCTTTACTTCTCTTGAATTTGATACCAAAATCGCATGTGCCTTTGACATATACAATCACCCTCTTTGCAGCCTTGAGATGCATTTCACTTGTATAATGCATGAACCGAGACAAAATGCTTACAGCATTGAAGATGTCAGGCCGAGTTTCCGTAAGATACATCAAGCAACCAATCATGCTTCTGAAATTTGCTTGATCAATCTTGTTAGTTCCATCTTGTTTACTAAGCTTTTCCTTTTGGTTCATAGGTGTGCTCATTTTTTTACAATCTTTGAGTTTGAACTTCTTTAGGATCTCTTTGGCATATTTATTCTGACAAATAAAGAGTTCATGTTAATCCTGTTTGATTTCCATTCCAAGAAAGAAAGTCATCAAATCGATATCTGTCATCTCAAAGACCTTCATCATCTCTTGCTTAAATTTCTCCACAAGACTTGTGTTTTTTCCTGTCACGAACAGGTCATCCACATACAGTGAGATAATAAGAATGTCAACCCCATTGTTCTTAACATACAATGTTGATTCAGATAAGCTTATAACAAATCCCAAGCTCAATAAATATTCATCAATTCTGTTGTTCCAAGCTCTTGGAGCTTATTTCAGACCATAAAGAGCCTTCTTGAGAAGATAAACCTTGTCTTCTTCTCTTTCCTTCACAAAGACCTCGGGATGATCAACATAGATTTCTTCTTATAAGAAACTAGTTAAGAAGGCTTATTTGACATCGAGTTGATACACTCTTAAATTCTTTTGAGCAACTACAGTAAGTAATAATTTGATAGTGTCAAATCAAGCCACTGGTGCAAACATATCTGAATAGTCCACGCCAAAAATGTGAGTATACCCTTTCACTACAAGTCTTGCCATGTGTTTGTTAATTGATCCATCTGCCATAAGCTTGGTTCTAAACACCCATTTGACACCAATGATTTTCTTGTTTTGTGGTCTGTCAATGAGCTTTTATGTCTGATTTCTTTCGATCATGTACATCTCCTCCTCCATTACAACTATCCACTTCTGATCCTTCTTGACTTCTTCATCATCTGTAGGTTCACATACAGCGATGTTACATCTTTGATAAACATCAGAAAGTAGTCTTGTCCCTCTGATGGGGATGTCATCTGTCGTGTCATTTTGCTAGTCTTCTATGCTTTGTTCTACTATGTCCGAAATAGTAACTTAAGCTTTGGCTCTTGTGAAGTTAGATCCATCATCTCTGCATCATCCCAGTTCCACTCCTCGTCTTCCATAAAGTGCACATCCCTACTTCTAACAATTTTTCCAGTTTGTGGTTGGAAAATATTATAAGTTTCTGTAACCGAGCTATAACCAATGAAGATACCTGGAAGTGCTCTTTTATCTAGTTTATCTCTCTTGATCTGTGGAACATGAGTGAAACACAAACATCCAAATATTTTAAGGAAATTCAGAGATGGTTTATAACCATACCATGCCTCAAAGGGTTTTTGATCCCTCACTGCTCTTGTGAGAAGCCTGTTTTGCAAAAAAATAGTAGTGTTTGCTGCTTCGGCCCAAAATTACTTTGGTAGCATACATCGTGTCATCTCCAATATGAATCTATTTCATCTCTCACTAACTCTATTTTGTTGTGGAGTGTATAGAGCAGTTAATTGATGTTGGATGCCTTCCTCGTCATAAAATCGGTTGAATGAATCAAAGGTGTACTCCTTGCCATTGTCTGATCTAAGAGTTGGAACTCTACAGCCACTCTCATTCTCAACTCTGGCTTTAAAGTTCCAAAATATTTGATCCACCTCTAACTTGTGCTTCAAAAAGAAAATTCAACACATATGGGTGAAATCATCAATAAATGCAACATAATAGAGACTACCTTTCAGAGGAGGCGTTGTTTGTGGGCATGCAATGTACATGTGAATCAACTGCAGCTTCTTTGATGTTGTCCATGCTACCTTGGGAAATGGTTTCCTTATTTGCTTTCCAAACTGACATGATTTACAGTTTGGAATGTGATCATCACGTTTAGTAAGATCATTTACCATCATCTGGGATTTCATCTGCAACAGCCCCTGATGATGATAGTCCCCAAGCCTCTTGTGCCATACTTCTGTTATATTTTCTTTGATTGGAAAAGCAATTTTCTCCTCCTCCAATGGATTTAGAGCAAACATTTTCTCTTTCATTTTTACTTTGAAAATATATTGACCAACTACATCTTTAATCAAGCAGCTTTTATCTTCGAACACAACTTTATATCCTTTTTCAATTAGTTTTCCAACACTTAATAAGTTTTGATTAATTTCAGGGACATACAACACATCAGAAATGAACTTTGTACCTAAGTAACTCGAAATTGCAACTGTTCCCTTTCCTTTCACATTTATGTACTCGTCATTTCCTATTCGAACCTTCAACGCGTTGGTGTTTCTTAGTTCCCTGAATAAATCCTTGTCGTGTGTCATGTGATTAGTACAACCACTATCAATGCGCCAAATCTCACTTGATTCGATGCCTGAAAAATATATAGCCATGAACAGTTGATCCTCCTCCTCTTGATCAGCAATTTGTGCTTCTTTACCATATTGTTGATTTTTGTTTTTTCATATAACATCTTCATGCCCCATCTGGTTACATTTGGAACATTTAGCGTCAGGTCTCCTCCAACATTTGAATGGAGGGTGACCTTTCTTCCCACAGTGATGGCAAGGAGGGTATTTATCCTTGAAACTTCCATTTTTTCTTTCGTTGCTACTTGAAGAAGGAGAAACCCAATTTCCCTCTTGGCCTCTCTCCTTTTTATTTTTGTTTTTATCAGCTCCATGATGTTTTGCAGGTAAAGCACCCTCAACATCACTTCCCTGCCTCATAGCTCTTCTTTGCTCCTACGCTTGTAAAGCATTCAATATCTCTGCCAGAGTGATCTTTGACATATCCTTAGTGTTTTCTAAGGATGTAATAGTGGCCTCAAATTTTTTAGGTATCGTTACAAGGATTTTTTCAACAATCCTTGATTCTGGCAGAGACGAGTCAAGTAGTCTGACTTGGCTTGTAATGTTAAGCAACCTGTTAGAATACTCTTTGATGGATTCATTCTTCTTCATCTTCTGCAACTCAAAGTAACGTACCAGGTTCAATACTTGCATCCGACGAATCCTTTTATCTCCTTCGTATTCGGTCTTGAGATAATCCCAAATCTCTTTTGCTGACTTCAGAGACATGATACGAGTGAAGATGGTGGATGAGACTGTAGTAAATAAGAAGGCCTTTTCCTTTGATTTATTTGTCTTTTTCTCCTTCTGCGCTTTGATTTGCGCTATGGTGGGATTGTTTGGAAGTGCAGGGATTTCATAGTCTTCTTCCACTGCTTCCCAAAGATCCAAAGTATCCAAGTAAGTCTCCATGCGTATTGCCCAAATCTGGTAGTTGTCTCCGTCGAACACCGACAGAGCAATTGATGAGAAACTAGCTTCGACTTCCATGACGTGTCAAACTCACACACAGACCCCTTAAGAATACAGCACTGATACCAATTGTAGTTGTTTAGAATAAGAAAAGAAGAAAACAAAGCTTTCTTGTGTTTAAAAAATATTACTGATGTGAAATCAATTGGAAATTGAGAGCAACTTGTTTTGAAGCAAAAGACTTAACTAACTTTTATTAACATCAGAAGCATTACAATTTATAACCTCATCAGCAACAACCCACTAAAATCATGGTCCTTAACTTATACCATGATTACAAACATGCATAACTGAAAATTAAAAACTTCCTAAAAACTAGCTACGACCTCTTTGAACCATTCAAACTAAAATAAATAAATAAAAACTTCAGCAACGTGGCAGCAATTCCTAAACACATGTCTAACAATTATCGCTTTGCTATGCTCAGAGGCTATTCATGTTGAAAATCAGAAGAAAATTACTGTATCATCATAACAAAGTGTAGCTTTTTCCAGGAGGAAAGGTTGACCATCTTCTTCATACAGCATGAATGCTGGAAATACTTATTTTCAGCAATTTGGTTGAGTGGGAAGATCTCATTTTCCTGGAAATTTAAAATGTGGAGGAAGAAATTTTGGATATAAAGGAAATAAAAGAGGTCGTAGAGGTGGAAACTATCATCCTAATTTCATATTTATTGATCGAAACAAGGAACAAAAAGTAAATCAAAGCAATCATATAGTATGCCAAATCTGCAATATAAAACAACTATGTAGTAAACTACTAGTATAGGCTTGACACCTCCTATCAAGTCAAACCCCAAATTCTCATAAAGCCAATGCCACAGCTTATCACTCCTCTGTAATTTCATCTCCATCACTACCCCCTTTGTATATCGATTTAGCTACCACTTGACAAATGACCTTGACAATCTCCACATCCATCAACCTTATCATGACAGTGATCAAGTCATAGTCTAAAAGGGTAACGTGATTCCTATCCAAAATTTTGGTAATGGTATTCTACCTACACATCACTATTATCATAAGCTTCATAATGTTCTACATGTTCCAAAGATACATTCAAATCTTGTATATGTTCATAAACTCACCTCTGATGTAACATTTGGTTCCAATTATTTTGTTGTTCAGAACAAAGAAACTAGTACAATATTGTGCCAAGGAAGATATTCACAAGGCCTGTACCAGTTTCCTCAAAGCTCTCCTTCTTCCCGCAACTCAAAATACCTCGAATAAATTATGTATAGCAACTGATATCACTGATGATATGGGCCATAGGAGATTAGGACAATGCCAGATTTTCTCATATTGTAAATAAATTTCATTTTTCATTTGTAAAAACCAAACACAATTCCTTACATACAGCTTGTTGTCAAATTTCATAAACTTCTCTTAGTTCTATCAAATTCTTCATTGTTGCAACGTTATATCTGATTCATAGTGATGTTTGGGGTCCATTCACTCATTATGAGTTTATAATAAAATATTTTGTGTTGTTTGTGGATTATTTTAGTAGATTCAACTGGATATATCCGTTACAATACAAAAGTGAAGTTTTATATGTTTTCTTGAATTCAAATCATATGTGGGATTTTAGATTCTAAGTTAGTTAGTTTCCTGTTTATTATTCTGTTAGTTAACAGATAGCTGTTGGTTAGTTTAATTCCTCACGTGTTTTTCCTTAGCTGTTGTATATATAGTGATGTATTGTAACAGTTACTGGATATATGAAATGAGAATATTTTCTTTTCTCTCTCAATCTTAGTCTTTTCCCTCTTTCAATCTTAAACTCAATATGGTATCAGAGCATTAAACCTCATTCTATTTTTCATTTCTTTAATTCATCTTATCATCATTTCTTCTCGTTGTTGCAATGAGTTGTTTAGAGAATGAACCTCAGTACTTTAATGGCAATTCCGCCATTATTAAACCTTCCAGCCCTTATTTTCTTCATCACTCCGATAGTCCTAGACTTATTCTTTTTTCTCAACCTCTAACTAGAGATAACTATGGCTCCTGGACTCATGCGTCGTGTAATGTTAATTGCATTATCAGTCGAGAATAAGCTGGGTTTTATTTATGGATCACTCACCAAACCTGATGGTGAAAATCACAATCTTTTCAGTAGTTAGATTCGCAACAATAACATTGTTATCTCATGGATCTTGAATTCCATATCCAAAGAATTATCTTCTAGTTTCATATACTCATAATCTGCCTATGACATATTGCATGATCTCAAAGAAATATTTCAACAAAGGAATGGCCCTAGCATCTTCCAGTTTAGACGTGAATTGATGAATCTTGTTCAAGACCAGCAATCTGTAAGTGTTTACTTCACAAAATCAAAGTCAAATTGGGAATAATTAAACAACTACAGACCTGTTTACACTTGTGGAAAATGTACATGTGGAGGTATTAAAGAACTCAATTCACATCATCAAATGGAATATATATAATGTCCTTTCTCATGGGGTTGCATGATTCATTTGCTCAAATACGTGGGCAACTTCTTCTTATAGATCCTCTACCACCTGTCAACAAAGTGTTTGCTCTTGTGTCTCAAGAAGAACATCAAAGGAAACTTGGTGTCCATCCAAACTCAAATGTCAACACCACTGATAGCATAACATTTCTTACCAAAACTGATTAATCCAAATTTCACGCTGGTAATCATTTGTTTACTTCACAATCTGGAGACAAAGGACGCATAAATAGTCAGTCCAACTATGGAAACTACAGAAATCAAAGGAAAGATAAACCATATTTTACTCACTGTAAATATTATGGTCATATAGTTGAAAATGCTACAAACTTCATGGCTATCCTCCTAGTTTTCAACCAAGACAAAGAGATGCTTCATCCATTCCTCATCACCGTGCAACTGTTAATCAGATTCAGTCTCAATCACAAACTGAAGTATTCCCTCACTCTAATAATTCACAAACTATTGGTGGATTCCTTCAAAACCTTAATAGTGATCAATACCAACAGCTAATGAGTATGTTATCCCAACATCTTGTTGTTTCAACCATCAAAAATCATCAAGATGAGACTGATGTTCCATCTAACTCTCATACCACGGGTATGTATTTTTCAGTCTCATTAAACCCCACTTTTTCTTGTACACGGTATTGGATAATTGACTCGAGAGCAACTCGACATATTTTTTCTAATGTCAATGCTTTCTCTTCATGACACCACATTCCAAATTCGAGCATAGCCTTACCTAATCACACACAAATTCCTGTTAGTTTTCATGGAGATATTTGCCTCAACTCTATTTTAACTCTCAAAAATGTTCTCTACGTACCTCAATTCAAATTTAATCTTCTTTTTATCAGTGCCCTCGCCAAAGATTCTAATTTCTTCGTGAATTTTCTTTCGATTCTTATCTTATTCAGGACCATAAGAGAATGATTGGCAAGGGTAAAATATTTGAAGGTCTTTATGTCCTACACACCAGTGTTTCATCCACTTCTCAACGTCTTGCTCACATCAATAATGTGTCTGCTGGCACTTGGCATAGCAGACTTAGTCACTGCTCTTTTGAAACACTGAATGTAATAAAAGATACAATAGGATGTGATTTGTCCAAAATTGATAAGAAAAATCCTTATTGTATATGTCCATTGTCAAAACAAAGAAGGTTGTCTTTTGAATCTCATAATAACTTTGCAAAATCTCCATTTGATTTGGTTCATTGTGATATATGGGGTCCCTATCATGTTCTTTCTCATTCTGGTTATAAATGTTTTTTAAATCTTGTCGATGATTATAGTAGATTTACCTGTATCTATCTCCTAAAGAAAAAATCAGATGTTATTCATACCATACCTACCTTCTTCCAAATGGTCACTACCCAATTCAACGCTCAAATCAAAATGTTCGGGTCTGACAATGCTCCTGAATTAACCTTCAAAGAATTCTTCCAAGAAAAAAGAGTCTTACATCAATTCTCTTGTGTTGAAAGACCTCACCAAAATTCTGTTGTTGAAAGAAAACACCAACATCTTTTAAATATTACGAGAGCACTTTATTTTCAATCAAGAATCCCCATTCCTTTTTGGTCAGAATGTGTTCTAACTGCAACTTTCCTCATAAACAGAACCCCATCTCCACTCTTGCAACATAAAAAACCTTATGAACTCTTATACAACAAAGCTCCTAACTATTCCCATTTCAAAGTGTTTGGATGTCTCACCTTTGCCTCTACACTCACATCTCATTAAAAAAAAATTGAACCAAGATCCAGAAAATGTGTCTTTCTTGGTTACCCTCCTGGAATTAAAGGTTACAAACTCTACGATCTCTCCACCAAACAAATCTTTATTTCCAGAGATGTTATCTTTTATGATCATATCTTTCCCTTTCATTCCATAATATCTTCAACCAACCTCATTGATCCTTTGCCAAACCTTGTTCTTCCAAATCTCACCCATGACCTCACCACTTTGGAAGATAATCCCGACTCTCCATCTTACAATGATCACCTTCATTCTTATACTCCTAACACTGATACCCTAATTACTCCAACCACGTCTCATGTTCAAACACTTAACCCCTCATAACCCACTGTCAACACTCGCAAATCATCTAGAATCATTAAACCACCATCTTACCTACAAGACTTTCATTGTAATCTTCTAACCAACAAATCACTCCCTTCATCTACCACTCATGCCATTTCAAAACATATATCTTATACTCCATTATCACCTACATACAAACATTTTTCTCTTACAGTCTCTAGTACCTATGAACCACAATTTTATCATCAAGATGTAAAATATCCTTAATGGGGAAGCTATGCAAACTGAACTTAAAGCATTAGCAACTAATAATACCTGGTCCATAGTTCCTCTTCCCTATTGAAAACATTCCATTTGATGCAAATCGATCTACAAAATCAAGTATGATTCTCATGGCCAAGTTCAAAGACATAAAGCAAGATTAGTGGCAAAAGGATATACACAACAAGAAGGTCTTGATTTCACAGACACTTTCTCACCTGTGGAAAAATTGGTCACATTCAAAGTCCTTTTGGCTCTTGTTGCTATTCACCATTGGTCTATCATACAATTGGATATCAATAATGCTTTCCTCAATGGAGACTTGTTTGAAGAAGTGTATATGGATCTTCCTCTTGGATATAATAGATAGGGGGAGCAATCACACCTTCACTCACCCCTTGTGTGAAAACTTCATAAATAAATCTATGGACTCAAGCAAGCCTCAAGACAATGGTACTCCAAGTTTTCTCAAACCCTCCTCCAATATGTCTTCACTCAATCAAATTCAGACTACTCTCTCTTTATCAAAGGGTTAGGCACCTCTTTCATTGCTCTCCTTGTTTATGTTAATGATGTCATCATCACTGGACCAAACCCTTCCCTAATTTCCTCTTTGAAGGCATTCCTTAATAGCCATTTCAAACTCAAATCTTAAGTCCTTTAAGATACTTTCTTGGACTTGAAATTGCTACATCCACTGAAGGCATTGTTTTTTCTCAAAGGCAATACACACTGCGATTACTTGAAGACACTGGTCATCTAGCATGTAAACCTTGTACCACTCCAATGGATCCCAAACTTCAACTAAATCATCATGAAGGCCCACTCCTCAGTAGAAGGCTCATTGGCAGACTCCTCTACTTAACCCTTTCAAGACCTGACATTACTTTTGATGTACAAAAACTCATCCAATATTTGGCTCACCCTAGACTGCCCCATCTTAATGCAGTTTACCATCTCCTAAAATATTTGAAATCCACCCCTGGACAAGGCTTATTCTTCTCCTCATCTTCTGACCTACAACTCAAGGCTTTTTCTAATGTTGATTGGGGCACTTGCACAGATACTCGGAAATCAGTCACTGGCTACTGCATTTTTATTAGTAACTCATTAGTCTCTTGGAAAGCAAAGAAACAATCTATTGTCTCTCGTTCTTCTGCTGAAGCAGAATATCATGTTTTAGCTTCCACTACTAGTGAACTAACTTGGCTTCAACAACTTCTCAAAGATTTTCATACTTTAGTCTCTTCTCCAACACTTCTTTTTTATGACAATCAAGCTGCTATCCACATAGCATCTAATCCTACCTTTCATGAACGAACCAAACATATTGATATTGATTGCCATTTTGTTCGTGAAAAGGTTTCCCAAGGCTCCATCAAACTCATGCCCATCAAATCTGATAATCAGCTAGCGTACATCTTCACAAAATCCTTACTTCCATCATCTACCTTACTTCCACTCCTTTCCAATATGGGTGTTACAAATATCTATAGTCTATCTTGAGGTGGAGTTTTAGATTTTAAGTTAGTTAGTTTCCTGTTTATTATTCTTTTAGTTTTGTTAGTTAACAGATAGATATTAGTTAGTTTAATTCCTCAAGTGTTTTTCCTTAGCTGTTGTATATATAGTGATGTATTGTAACAGTTACAAGATATATGAAATGAGAAGATTTTTTTCTCTCCCAATCTTAGTCTTTTCCCTCTTTTAATCTTAAACTCAATACGGGAAAACAATTTTCTATTACTTTAAAAATTCTCAGAATTGATGGTGACAGTGAATTTACGAATTTCGAATTTGAGAACTTTCTTAAAACTCAAGGTGTATTTCACCAGTTTTCTTGAACTTATGCGCCTTTGCAAAATAGAATAACTAAGAGGAAATACATGCATACTGGGGCGACTGCTATTGTCCTTCTTCACCAATCACAAATTCCTCTAAAATTTTGGTTTGATATTATTGCCGCTTTTATTTTTCTACTAAATAGACATCCCATCTTTAAACTTCAACATCAAACTCTATTTGAAACATTGTTTCATCAATATCCAGATTTCTTATTCATGAAACCCTTTAAGTGTAGACATTTTCCATGGATTAGATCTTACATACACTATAAAATTGAGTTATGTGATACATCACGAATATTGCATATTTGCGCCCTTTATCTTTATGCAATCTAGCACTTTTACGTTCTTAATGTCTATATTTATTCTCGTTAACCATACAACCTCGGATTTGGACGTATATATGTTTTGCAGGGGTTAATGGTGCTTTTGTAGGTATTTGAACGCTAAAAGTGAGGTTCGGTTGCATTTCGAAGAAGTTCCATCGTCAAAAGCTACTTCAAGGGAAATATGATCTTTTCAAACTCACTATTTTGTATGAAATGAAGTTACCAACATGTATATTATCAAATTATCTTTCCATGGCCACTAACCGTGCGTCATTCTGACTCCGAATGAGGAAGTTATGGCCATTTTCGGAAGGTTTCGATAATTTCTTCTTCTCCAAGGGCATTTTGGTAATTTCATACTGCATAATTTGGAGGGTTTAAAAACAGAATCATGTATATAATTGAATTAGATTGGCGTCGGTTCAGACCACGTATCATTTCGATTTCGTATAAGGGAGTTATGGTCATTTCCGTGCAACGCAACAAAATTGGTTCGGAGAGGAAAAGGGGGTTGTCAATAGCCCAAGGCAAATCCCAAAACCGCGATCGACCGGTCCCAATTATGAGTTCGACCGGGCCCATCATATATGGACGAGAATTGACTTATTTTAGGTGTTTTGGCTTGGTTTTATTGGGGGTTTGTTTTGGGATATAAAAAGAATGTTGGGGGCTTTTATTTGGGAGATATATTTCATTTTAGATAGGATATTTTAGGTTTTTGTTTGGGGAGCTTTGTCCCTTCTCCTCTTCTTTGGGTTTATACCCATTTGTATGTAAGTTACTATTCATTCATCCTCTTCCTTTAATTAATGCTTTATTTATTTGTTTAAGCTTTGTTCTCTTGATTTATTGCTTTCATTTATTAGTTGTTGGTAGTTTAATTCTTGCTTTCTTTGGTAATTAGTTGTATTAACTTAGTTTCATTTATTTATGCTTTTAATTGTGTGTAGGGGCTAATTTAGTCTAGGTTGTGTCGGATTGAACTCACTTAGGGTTGACGTGTTGCTTTGCTTTGGTGATAGATTTTACGGGTTTATTTCGAGTGGGTTGTCCTAGTTATTACGCCTAGGAGATTTGACGGGGTATATCATGTATGCTCTGTACTTACGGCCTTGCGTGCGTAATTTTCGGGGTATTTCTTGACGCCAAAATCTTATTAGACTTTTATGCGAATTTAGGGGTGTGACAACTCTTGATTTAATTAACTGTCGAAACGAGACTCAATCTTAATAGCTCGTCGACCCATATAACCTTTTTATACTAATTAACTCGGGGTAAGGGATATTCGACGCAACCTATAGTTTTTATTCTCTTTATTTATTTAGTTTAAATACACTCTCGCCTAGTATAATCTTTTCCTTTATTTGTCTTTTCTTTTTTAGGTAGAAAATCATCTTTTACGCTTTTATTCTAGAAATATTAAACCAAATAATATTCTAGCAACTTGTCTTTGTGGATTTGATACCTGGACTGGCCGTTATACTCCCTTAAAAGAGTGTAGTCATAGTTTAGGTTTTTGTATAGAGTTGGTGAGCCGAATATAACAAACGACCAACATTGCTAGAATATAACTTTTTCATAAATAAATATTTTTCTACCCGAGCAACGTAAATTCGGGCGAGGCTACAAATATTTCGAATAGTATTTTTCAGGGTGTATAAATAAATCACGCACAAATAAATAAAATAACTTATACAATTTTAATGAAGTAGGGGGTATCTCGAGTCCCATAATACTTTCGTGCCTTTTATAAAATATTAAACAAATGCAATATCTTTTATCTTGGACTTTGGAGTCTAAAGCGAAATATCAAAATTACCGATGATTAAGGAAGCCTGTATGTCCAGAGATCAAGGCAGTTCGGGCTTCTTACCCGTAGGTCGAGGTGTTCTGGCAATACCAGTTCGTAGGTCTCCAAGTCATTTGGAGATTCAATCGAAATCGCTCGTCATTCCTTTTGATGCCACTCGCGTTTTATGAAACCAATGTGCTGGGTAAACAAAAATATGCTTCTTCGAAGGTCCAAATCATTCCTCGGAGGTCAAGGATCCTCAGATGTCGAGCCACTTAGGATTTACCTAACCGGAGGTGTTCGTTCGCAGGTCATAGTACCTCAGAAATCAATATTACCCTGACGCCAAGGTCCTCGGAGGAAAGATTCCTCGGAGGTGAGGACAGCTTCAGATGCGAAGGTCCTCGGAGGTCAAGGTGGTTCAGATTTTAGCGGTTTGAACGGGTCCCAAATTGTTGTGTTGTTGTTGGTTAGATCTTTCATGTTGGGTCGTTCATATACCCTGTCTAGATAGATTGAATTAAATCTCGAGGTGTCTCGAAGGTTCGATCGGGGAATTTTTATGCCTGAGGTGAGTCGAATTTCTAAGGATTCCCTATCTTCGTGGTTACATCTGTACATAAGTGATTTAATTTTTTTTAGCTAAGTTGGCCCTCATATTCCGATATGGATGGTATGAGATGGGGCGAACAAGTATCATGATGTGTTGATGGTCCATTTGTGGACTTTGGGATTTTGTGATGAAACCCAGGTCAAGAAACCCAAGGTGCATCAGCAGAGGTGGGTCGGCGAAGGCTGTGAGGTCCGTACGATTTCGCCGGATTCATATCATCGGAGAACAGATTTTGTGGCCGGATTTTATGACGCCAATGGGTTTTCTTTGGTCCTGAGTGAATGGGTTTTGAGTAATTGTGCATGTATTTTGAAAATAATGTAAATGACGTTTTGGACAGTCTGGTAGCATGGTTAATACTTAGCGTGTGTTCCTCTCATTTCTAACAGCCAAAAGTAAATTTGTGTGGCTCAAAAGTAATGTACACAGTGTGATGTGACATAAAGATTAAAAAGGCCCTTTAAAAGTAGGGACTCCGTCTTTTTCTTTGACAAAAGTGTACGAATATATTTATTCAATATGGTCATTCATCGAGGCATATCTTTACAGATTTTTTTTATTCAAATTATGCGCATCAGATGGTGTTGACATAATTTATTATATATACATATATCTCAGTCATATTAATGAGAAGTCATTATAGCTGCCGGTGATCTTTTATATTGTTTATGAACAAATATAGGCATTATATCACAATTGGTGTATTCACTGCAATCGATTTATGGAAATGGATGTTAAAACCATATTTTGGCTAAACCTTTTATATATACAGTCATTGTTCTAAAAAAACCCGCCTAGGCACGCCTAGGCTTGAGGCTTGGGAGAAACGCCCCGCCTTGAGCTTTTGACGCCTTATGCCGGTAAAACCCTTAAGGCGTACTTTTTCTCTAAAAACAACAATGCTTTAGTGAAACAATGTCGCCTTTTAAATATTTTTTTACAAATCGGACCTTTATCTCATCCAAAATAATTAAATAGTATTTTAATTTGCAAATACTCACACATATTTTTATGATATGTATAATTTTAGTATTTCAATAGCCTTGTTATGGTTAAAAAATATTAAAATATATTAAAAAGTCCTAAACGCCTTTTCACGCATTTTCACGCCTAAAGCCCACCTAGGCTTCTTAGGCTTAAGGCTTGGCCTCCACGCCTCAATCACGCTTCGCGTTTTTTAGAACCTTGTATACAGTATATACTATTTTTTTCAGCTAAGATTTAATAATATGCATCATGCCATCTCATGTAATACTAATTTTTAGAATGCTTATCTGAAATGAGGTGTTTTTCTCCACTCTTGTCGAGTTCTCCATGTGTTACACGTGGCGTTACGCAGCCAAAATTACGAATACCTCCCCAACGGAGTCGCCAAATATAAGATGTGAGTGCAGATTTGAGGAGGCACCGCATCGAGCGAGTTTTAGACTTGAGAAACGTGGTTGCGCCTACGTATCCGCCTTTGCGGAATCAAAGTCTGCGTAGTTCGTGGGTCCGGAAGATACGCCGGAGATAGCTTGGTTTTCGTGGTATTGTTGCGTGGGGGGTACCTAATCCGGCGAACCGCCTCTCGAACGCCCAATATTGGTAGTTTTGGTGCGTGGGGGGTGCCAAATCCGGCTATCCTCCTCTCAAGTGCTCATATACCGTATAATGAAACTATGAAAATCCACTCGTCATTATCAAACCCGTGACGGAGCTCCAAAGGTGCATGGGGGAGGAGAGTTATATTTCCTCTCCTTACTTTTCCCCCAAGACCATCATCCATCAAATGAGGGGAGGAGATCCTCTTTTATAGCAAAAGTGCCCCAAGTAGGCTTGACACATGTCATGTTCTCTATGGCACCAAGTGTCCAATATTATGGTGCCACTTGTCACAATATATGTGGAGGCATATCAAATAATTAATTAAATCATTACTAGAGTATTGTCTAGTGTATTTCATCAAATGCGGAATATATGCAATATATTAAATTGCGTGTAATAATATCTCAGCTCGTGTAAGGCCTGGATTGTAGTAAAAACTTGATAAATGATAAATCAATATTTAATCAAATTTGTGGGTTAATTTATTAGAGTGTTGGTGGTTAATCCATTTAACCCCACTCTACAGGTTGTAAATGTGTATTTCACATTAAAAGAAACATTGATGGTACAGTAACAAAGTACAAAGCCAGATTGGTGGCAAAGGCTATTCGCAAGGAGTGGGCTTTCAACAAACTTTTATTCAGGTAGCTAAACAATTTACTACTCGACTTATGCTTTTGTGTGGACCTGCATTATAATTGGTACATTAACGACTTGTTTGGGAGTTTTGGGTATGAGACAAAGGAAGGGAAAAGAAGAGAAAAGAAAAGAAGAGAAGAGAAATAATTTTTTTTTCGTTGTTTGGGAGTTTACAAGAGAAGAAAAAATTATTTTCCTTCCCTTGTTTGTGAGTTAAGAAAGAAAGGAGAAGAAATAATTAAAAAATTACTAATATAACCTTACAATTAAGAGCATGCGTATCCATTTATGGATAAAAATGCATGCTGAAAAAAAACACGCTAAGTTCGAGATGAAAACAAAATTGTTATTGAGTAAAAACATGCTGATTTCAAGATAAAAATACATGCTGAAAAAAAATATACTGAAAAAAAACATGCTCGGTTTAAAAAAAATACATTCTATTCAGTTTTTAAAAAAAACATGTTTCTGTTTAAAAGCTAAACATGTTGTTCAGTTTTAAAAAACATGGTTAGTTTCAAAGAAAATATAATAAATGGTTTAACTAAACTTCCTTTGAATCTATGTAAGAGCTTTTGTTCAGTTTTAAAAACTAATCCCACCGTTGCACTACCATATGGAAGACCTTGATAAATCTATTTTTTAAATGAAGAAGAAACTTGATGCAACATATGAATGACAGTCCGGTCATTTTCCCATAGTTGTGGGTAATAATAGAAACAATAATAATATTGTGGATAACGATAACAGAGTCTTTCTAAAAATATCAAGAAGTCCCAAATTTCCTCTCTCCCTTTCCGTCCAATTTGGGGAGAAAAAATCTATTGTAACAAAAAAAAAATTTCCCTTCGATTCCCTCCATTTCTCTCCGGATAAAACTCCCAAACA
This sequence comes from Sambucus nigra, assembly GCA_949130495.1. Taxonomy (NCBI): domain Eukaryota; kingdom Viridiplantae; phylum Streptophyta; class Magnoliopsida; order Dipsacales; family Adoxaceae; genus Sambucus; species Sambucus nigra. The sequence goes on along the minus strand of OX422212.1, from coordinate 80,482,898 downwards.
TAAGAAAACCAAGTTTTCTCTTCATTTCTCTCCATTTTTAAACTCCCAAACACACAGTAAGCAAATGGATATATCCAATTCTTTTCAATATGGAAAAGTAGATGAAAGTCTTTTGAGATCAACCTCGGGGATTTGCTGACTCCATTAAACCCAATCACCATGTCTTTTAACTTCAAAAATCTCTCTATGATCTAAGATATGCCCCCAGAGCTTAGTATTCCACCTTCTCCTCATAGCTGCTCTCAACTGGGTTCTAATCTATCGATTGTGATACATCTTTATTTGCCCAAAAGACAACCACAACCATTACAACTTTACTTGTTATGTTGAGGACATTCTCTTGACTGAAAATTATCCCCTTCATATTCAATCTTACATCTCCTATATGCACATTATTTTCTCTATGAATTGGGAAATGTGTCTTATTTCTTACGCATTTCAATGGCCAGAACTTCCACTGGCTATTTTCTTTCTCAACACCAATATGCCACTCATCGTCTTGCCAAAGTAGGTATGACAACCTGCAAGCCTTACCTCTCTCTTCTTTTCACTACGCCTACAGTTTTGTCCCAAGCTTCTCTTCCACTCAACCAACCTTCTATCTATCAAAGCTTAATGGGGGCATTACTATATCTAACCATTACTAGACCAGACTTAGCATTGGCCTTTTCAGTCGATAAAGTCCGCCAAACATATGCAAACTCCCACCGTCACTGACTTATGCACTGTCAAGAGAGTACCTAGATATGTTAAAAGAACTTTCAATCATGGTCATACGCTCAGTCCTAGTTCTAGTTCCTTTAATCTCACTGCTTATGCAAACTCTGATTGGGCTGTGATGCTCTCAATACAATCATGGTCTTACCTTCAATCCTAGTTCCTTCAATCTCACTACTTACGTAGACACTAATTGGACCGGTGATGCTCTTGATAGAAGATCCACTACAGGCTATTGTATTTTTCTTGAATCCACTCTAATTTCTTAGTCTTCAAAGAATCAAGTTACTGTTGCCAAATCATCTACAGAAATCGGGTATAGAGCTCTTGCTCAAATCAGTGTTGAACTATCTTGGCTTCGTATGTTACTTCATGATATTCCCATTCCCATTACATCTACTCCTACTTTGTTGTGTGATAATCTCTCCACAATTTGTCTAGCTTCAACTCCAATTTTTCATGCTAAAACCAAATACACAAAATAGATTATCACTATATTCGTGAACAAGTACTTGCCAAACATGTGGTTATTCATCATGTTTCCTCAACTGATCAAAAAGGCTTTAGCAATTAGTGTGCTATATCACTTAGCTTTAGTTAATGAGTGATGTTATGGATACCAAATGAATCCCCCAAATCTCCCCCAAATAACCTTAATGAGTTGTGCCTGACAAAATTCATACCACAAGGTACAACACTTAATGGTATTTGAGAGAGTTGTTTGGAACACAAAGCATTATTCTTAATTAATACTTAGTTAGTTGTTAGTTACAAGTGTTGCTTTTGCAGGTTCACACGTCTATACTAATATGGAAAAGGACTGGAAGGATCCGACCAATTTTTATTAAATTCCAAATTTTTTCTTAAGGCGCGTTATCATTTAACTTCCACGCCAGTTTATACTCTATCAGTTTTTTTTCCCACAAAATTTTCCATTTCACTTAGAGAAATTTTAACTGCCCATTTTTAAACTTCCCCGTGCATAGCGCGGGTAGCCCCTCTAGCGTATGTAGAAAATGAGTATAAATACCAAGTTGATTGTAATCCTTAAGTGATGAAAACAAGAAATAAAGAATAAGAGAGTCTTTGATTCAAATTCTCTTCACATAAATCCATATATATATGAATGATCATTACAAGCAAACCTAATAGAAACAAATTGAAAGAAGAAGAAAAAAAAAACACTAGTTACATCTGTAATGATGAGCAATCCTCCATAAAATTCTAACACCAAAACTTATTTTGTAAATATAATATAACAATAATTCAAAGAACGCAAACTAGCTACAAACAGATGATAATAATTAAAAATAAATAAAAACACACTCACCCTTTATGGTATGTTTAAAGTCCTTTATTTTTTGCCGGTTGACCCAACCTCTAGTTTGATTCAGGGTGAATAATTTTTATCTAAATAAAATATAAAATGACAAAGTATTTTCACTATTCTGAGTTCATATCTTAATTTTTTTTTGTATAAGCTTATAAATAAGTATATAAGCTGCATTTATATGATATTAAAGAAAAGTGAAGAATAAATTGACTTTGAATAAGTGAAAACATTTTTTTTATATAATATTACGTTTCACCTGGGTGAAAAAATATTTTACCCCAAACTAAACAGGGCCTAGAGGATCTGTTTTAGGTTGAATTTAACTACTGTCTAACAACTCTATTTGAACTCAAGACGAAATTTTCTTCTCCAGCAACGGTGGAATTCAATCTTCCAGCAGCCCAACCATTGTTGATTACACGGACCGGATCCCCAGTCACACGAGTCCCGTCGACTTGTTTTTCGAATTCAGGGAGACCTTTTGCCTTTCTCTCTTTCCTTCTTCTCCTCTCCTCATCTCTTTCTTTCCTCAGCCAACTCTCTACTGTTCTCTGTGTATCCAATCCCCAGGGGTGAAGTCAGAATTTTACACAAGGGGAAATTTTAATAGACAGAAAAAGACTTGTACAAGTTAATAGACAACTACAAACTATTAAGTTTTTATTTATAAAATAAATTATATGTAATTGTCTCCAATTCACAGTATATAATCACTTATTTATAAGAAATTATATTTGCCTAAAATAATAGGATGTTGAATCCCAAATTAAGAGTCAGAATTCAAAAGTCAAAGCTTTTTAAGGGGACTTAATAATTAACATAATCAATGGCGAGATTTAAAACTTACTTGAATATCATGGTATTTGATTCATTGATCTCCAAAATGGACTCTTAATTTGGGATGTATGAAAAAAAAAAGGTTGGACTCTTGATCCGAACCAAATGCGTAATGTTGATTGCATATTCATTTCTATTTAAAGATATTCACCAACAGCCAATTGACTAAGGAGCTAGATTTAAAGTTTTCACGTTAAAGAGTATGGAAACTAACCATTAGTGACAAATTGCTGATTTTCTTGACTTCAGGCATCGGCATTGCTAATTGCAACTTTCCATGAGCCACGTAAACCTGAAAACAACAGAATGATTTTGGCATTAATTATAAAAAAATCCAACCTGAAAATATAAAGCATGCGCAGGGCATAACGGGGTCGAAAGACTTACGATATGAGATGGCCAATCCTCCAGACCATCAAATATATGTGTTGCATATATAATTGTAGCGCCTCTTTCATCACATTCCTTTTTGAGAAACTTGAGAAGGTCCGCCCTGGCCAGCACATCTAGGTCAACCGTAATCTCATCAAGAAGAAGAACCTATATAAACAGGAGGTAAAGGAAAAACTTTTTGATAGGTAGAAATGAAGAATTTAATCAAGGTGAGATGGGCATTCAAAAGGGGCATGTTTAGAAAGTTGATAAAAAATGAGGGAAAAGAGGCAGCTACCTTGAATGGCTTTAGGAGACCCATACATATTTGTACTCTTCTTCTCTGACCATCAGATACCTTGTGCATTCTCCATGATAAATCAACATCTAAAACCTACAATACAATGAGCAATCACTGAAATTTAATAGCTCAAATCTAGAAATGTTTTACATGTACCAAAAAAATTCACAAAATCTGTTCTCTAAGAATGACCCAATATAATAATTATTAGCCAAATTGAGTACCTTAATTAGTTCATCTCGTCTGTGAGGATCGATCCCTGATACTCCACATATCATCTTCTGGGCAGAAATATCCATTTGTATAGAAACCTCGAACCCAGCAAAGGCAACTTCTCTCCTCCACTATCATAGACAACTGTATTACTCCCTTTGTCCCAAAGTAAAAGTTTGGGCCTTTTTTTGTACAATTACATCGAAAAAAGGAAAGTAAAAAAGATTAGTAAAAAGAAACCTCTCCACCGAGATAACAGAGGTCACCCGAAGATGTCAAAGCGGTGTCATGAAATGCAGATCTACCGAGCACGCGGACCATGTTAGGCTCCACCATGTGCTTCCCTCCCAATATCTTCAGAATTGTAGTTTTACCTATCACAGAATTATAAATTTAAGAAAAAAAACACAATAGAATTTGTTTAGTTTTGTGCTGTGTTGTTGAGGAAACAAAAAACAATGGACGAACCAGCTCCATTAGATCCGACAAGAAGGCAGCGATTGCCGGGATTGAGGGTAAGGGAGAAATCGTCAATGAGAGGGGTGGATCCCGGTGGAGGGTGGCCGTCGATTCCTGGGTAGGTGAACCTCAGGTTTTTAATCTCTACCAATGGGGCCATTTGAGAAAGAAAGAGAGAGGGAGAAATGGTGTGAGTTTTGAAGATATGTTATATAGTAATAATAATCATGAATTTTCTGGGTGGTGTTGGTATGGGTCTCCCACAAAGCTCTCGTGGAATGCCTTCACTCACAACTCCTAAACGGAGGGCGGCTTTACGGTGCATAAGCCTACACGACATCCTTTCACAACAATTCGTAATAAGGCCCCGTTTGAAATTAATTATCACAACAATCTCATTATTAATTAAGGTATATATCAAATAGTTCCTCGATCATTTTTTTAATACATGTTTAGTTCAATCCTTCAAAAAGATCTTTACAAGTAAGAGAATAAAGAACTTTTTGGTACAAAATAAAACGTTTGGACTAAATGTGTATTAAAAAATGTTTGAGAGACTTTTTGATATTCAATCATTCTTAATTTGATTAACTTATAATATAACTAATTTGTAATCCGCGCGATGCGCAAGCGTCCTATAATATGTTTAATCCAATTTTTATATTTATAAGATTAACAAAATTATGAGATACTAAATTGGAAAAAGGTTGAAATTATAGTATCAATAAATATAACATCCATATTTTTACCATGAGTTGTTATCAGAACCTCTCTTTTATCATTTTCGATATAAATATATATATACATAAAAATTATATTATGGTAAACTCAAATATGGAGACCTATTTTGATTATACAAAAATGAATGTAGCTTATTTATCCTAAATCAAAAGTTTTTAAATGATTAAACATCATTATCTAGATATGTGTATTGAGCCATAATAACATTTAGATAACCATTATGAACTATTAATATATTCACAATATTAATAATTTCTTATGCACGGTCATGTCCGGGCTTGGGCAGGCTCAGTCTGACTTGGGTCAGACTTATGAAATTTTGAGCGATCCCCAATCCGCTAGGCCGAGATCAGACCTTATTATGCAATCCCAAGCCCGCCCAAATTTGAAAGATTTTTACCCAGGCCCATTGCCCAGTCCATATGCTATTCTTTTAAAATCAAAAAACCTATTTTTTTCTTAATCAAAGACTTGTTTTTTTTAATCTAAGACTTGTTTTTTTTAATCTAAGACTTGTTTTTTTTAAATAAAAGGTCTATTTTTTTAATCAAATACACATTTTGTTAATTAAAATATTTTTTTAATAAAAGGCCTGTTTTTGAATCAAATACCCGTTTTAAACTCTGTAAACAACATTCACCAAAAAACAGCATTCACAAATATGCAATATTCACCAATATGCAATATCCAAGCAACATTCACCTAAAAAAAGTCTTACAAATGACCTGTTCAAAGTTGCACAAAAAAAAGAGGTCCAAAGGTTATAAAAATCTGTTGAAATTTACCAAAATACAATATCCAAACAGCATGTGTCAAAAGTCACCAAATAGTTCTCAAAAGACTTGTTCAAAATCACCAAAAAATGGCAAAGTGAGAGTTTTAAACAACTAAACTTTTGATGTTGTTTTCGTTTCCTTTACCTCCATCATCATCCATAGTTGTTACCACAAATCAAACAATATGAACATTAACTAAAATCCAACAAATGAACTATAAAAGCTAGCAATAGTTAGAAATCAACAATAAGAAAAAATCATTTAAATCCATAAAACCCGAACATCCATGTCAATCTCGAAAACGTCCAGCCAACCAACTAACAAAAACCATCATTCAAAATAAATAAATAAATCAAAACACTACTATTTTAAAAATTATGAACTGTCTGAACTCAAGATCAAAGAAATTGAAACAATTCTCTCTTTAAGCTCCAGTGTCGCCGCACTCACGAACCACAATCAAAGAAATCAAAACCTATTTCAAAAAATCAAAATCCTTTAAAAACAAAGTCGTCGTTTGAGGTGAGAGATCCATCGCGAGTGGTGTAGGAGAAGGGTAACGCGTGATCATCAAACTTGAGCTTGCACTTGTGGATAGAGGAGGTGGTCGAGGCTGAGTTGGAGTGAGAGAGAGAGGGGGGGTTTGCCTTCCTGATCGTTGAGATGAATAGGAGTTGATGAAATCAATTTAAAAAGGGGAAGATGAAGGTTCAACTTTTAGTTTTTAGAAAGAGAGTTGAGGAAACACGTTTAGGTGCACGCTTAGGTGCACGTTGTAACTGAGAGGTGAGGTTGAGTCTCAAGGGAGTGCGACTCCACATCAATTATGAAATCTTGCATATTTAATTATTATGCGTATAATTCACCTGCTACAATTATTTTTAAACCCAGGGCTCTGACCCGTTTATATCTTTTCCTTGCTATGTGTATATTGTGTCTATTATAGGTGTTCCTCTGCAAGGACGCCCATGATGGTTATCTGTTCCAGAGTTTTTGGGAGTTGTAGCCTATGCGGGATGTTACAGGATTTTTGTTTTAAATGCATCTCTTTTTGTAATCTAGTTAAGAATTCGCAATTGTAAATCGGGTGTGTGTACCTAAAGGTCTTATATGTTGATCTCTTAAATAATTGTCTTTTGATTGTTGTATGGTCTATTTCCCGACAGCATATTCGGGAATATTCGTTTGTATGTTGTGACACCCCACCTAATAAAATACCGTGCGATCAATCCTATACCAAATTAAAACAGGAGTCTCATATGATTCATTCTCAGCATCACTGTCGAAAAACCAATTTAATTACTAATAACCTATTAGGCTGGCGTCAAAATTTTACTTAACTAATATTTTTAAAAAAAACATTCAAATAAAACATTCACGCAGGTTATAAGTAAAAACTAGAATGCAATAAACAGCAATCTCTAAAAATCATACGAAAATTTCCCCTTTAGGTATATCATTAAATGCAATAAACAGCAATCTCTAGCTACCCTGCCTAACTAATCTGTTTCACCCAATCTCTAAAAATCCATATAAACACGAGTATTGAGGGCTAAACTTCTCCCCATTCACAACACCGCCCTACGTTCATGCGTGGGGTGTCTTGCGACGCGAAATCCAAACAAGGAACCCCCCCGATACACTACTACCTGGCAACGTTGATTGTCGAGATCCATTATACCCTCAGCACATAACGTATATATAAACTCTTATATATATACATATATACATATGATTCTCACTTTAATATACAAATCACAATTTAAGTCCGGATAAAATCTCCCGGAATAAGAATAAATCCTTATTCATTTTACTCTTTGCGCTAGTTAAAGATATATGATATATTGTCCTCATATACAGGCAATATGCTATACACAACAAGTATAATAACCATCCCAACGAGCATATAACTCGAGGATGCAGTCTCATAGTGCCTATCTGAATTCGGGTTTACTCACTCAACCACGGTACCAAGCCAGACTCACTCATGGGCATGGTAAAAATACACAACGGTGGAGGCGGTCATATTCCCTCTGCAAGTGGTGTACACACATCGCAATCGTACTCGAGATGAGATGACCTGGGGATATACTCTCCCTGCTCCTCAAGCCAGGGGATTCACCCACATCGCGCAACCTTCCCAAATTGCACTAGAGAAAATATATAATCTGGTTGTTCCAACCCTACGCCAAAGGAAAGCCCGTGGAACCAGCCACTAAGATACAAACATCCCAATCACACACAGATATATATATATATATTCATATCATATTATATATACTGTAAAAACGTTGCATATATAATCTATATCACTTCTCAGTACATATGGTTATAATTGCCAAACTCTCATAACGATAGCCAACAACCTTGAATGTTCTCATTCGTAATAGTATTTAAGTATTCACACATTTACAATACTATACTTATAAGTATTATCTTACTTAATAGATAAATCGTACCTTAAATCACTTTTAAGGATTTATATGTACTCACCGAATATACCAATTCATAATAATTAAATAAGTATACTCTCAACTTATTTAAGTCTCATAGGTATCGCATTACCTAATAATAGTCATCAACCGACACCGGATAGGCACTCAAATATCTCTAGCCCTATCCTTAATCCCATCCTACTCACCTCTAGGATTTACTCACCCTCAATTCCATCGTCTAGGAGTCCTAATGTCATATCTAGAATCCCCAAAAATATAACCTCCAGATTTATAATTAACTTCCCCTAAACTTAAAGGAAGAAAATTTCTAATATTTTTAAGGTGAATCGATTCACCCCATCTGCGAATCGATTCGGCCTGAGACAATTTGACAAGTCTTCCTATGCGAATCGATTCGGTACAAATCCGAATCGATTCGGCCTGTCCGGAGTTGACAGTTTGGCCATTTTGCTTAAATCTCCAAAACCCAAAAATCATCCCAATCTCCATTTAAATTATAACTCGGATTTATTTCTACGAACCCAAAGTTTTTATATCTCCTCAATTCCTTTAGAGGTCCTAACACTCTATTTGGGAACCCCTAATATTTATCTCCAAATAATTCTAGCCTTAATTTCTGACTAACAATTTTGATCTCGGACAGCCTTCCGTAGAAAAATCATTATAAATTAAAAAAAATCAGAAAAATACATGGTTGGCGTCCACGCGACCGTATCGTAAAGATATAAAAAATTTATTTTTTAACCAAGAGCCTAATCGATTTGCTTCCTAGCCAAATCGATTTGGAAAGGACGGAGTTACTATTCACCTCCTTCTCCAAAAATCTCAAACCTTCATTAATACACCTCCAAGCTTTTTATCTTCTATCCCATCATCATCCAACCTCAAGCAACCATATATACACCTAGAACCCATAATCAATAACTAATTTCAATTAATTCCTCAAATTGAATATTATTCGAGTTTTATCCGTTTAATCTTCCGAAACACCCGTTTAATTCATGAAAACCCAACCCAAAAATCTTTATAGTTTATCACTACCAACTATAATATGAGATTTATGCTTAAAAGAAATAAAGAAAGTAAACACTTTCCTCGTGGATAAAATTCGACGACTTCGAGTTGAATTCCGCAGAGTTTGGCTGGAAATCCCCTTTTTCTTCTCCCTCTCTTCCTTTCTCTCTTTTCTTTCTCTTCTTTCTATCTTTTCTTTCTTTCTCCCACTCTCTCGTGTCTTATATAGAGAGAAATAAGGGTTTGTCCCTTATAAACCCAAAAATGACTCGTTTACTCAATTGCGAGCCTCTACTAGTCCAAAAATCATCAGAACCTAAACACTACCCCCGGATACTCTATTCTGACTATCTCGGCCATTCCGAAACCAACCGCGCACTCGAAATATCTATCCGAGTCACTTAACTAAAATTCACTAATTAAATTACACTCATAAATTCCAAAATTACTATACATAATAATTCCTCAAATTTCCAAATTACACCCACTTATGTAATTTAAATATCTATAAAAGTATGGGGTATTACATATGTATACTCTTAGCATGTGAATGAGCCCTTTATTTGTTTATTATTGTTTATGCTCCGTAGTAAGTGAATGTTATATTGTTGGTAGTCCTTATAAAAAGAAAAAATTTTGGCACATGTTTATTTATATATGGGGAAAGTACTCTTAGGTCCCTCACAAATAAATTTTAAACGTTAAAGGAATTTTGACAAATTTTAAACTCTTAGGTCCACTAATTCTCTTCTTGTACAAGTCCACGCTAGTGGCATAACAAGTGGACCTAATTGTAAATTGTCCTTAAATGTTTAAAAATTGTTATCAGGGGACCTAATTGTAAATTGCCCTTTATATATTTAGGGTGGTTATCGGTAATATTTATATTCATCAGTTGATGCTGACAATGATACACTTGAGATTCCTGTGTAATTTTAGTATAGGGCTAGCCACCCGTATATCTGAATAAACGGGGTGCCATAGGTGGTATCAGAGCATCGGGTTCTAGAGTCTTAGGATCTGTGCAGACTCCTACGTTCTACAATAGCATTTTTTATATAGAGTCTTATCATTAGGATTGTTTTGTTCATACTGCGTCCTCGATCTTCTGCTTTGATAAATTATTTGAACTGTGTGTTGATACAGTTTGTTCTTTTTGCAGATGATGCCAAAGCGAGGTCGCCCTACTACGAAAAATAGAGGAGCTGAGAATGTGGAACCCTAAGAGCCTCAAGGGACCATGACTATCGCAGAAGTTGCAAATATCGTGGCACAAGCCGTTAATACGGTGATGACCGTAATGGCACAACAGTATCCACAGGCTCCGTAACAGCCTGCAGCTCCAGCAGTTTAAACCCACCTGGGGCCATCTACGTGGGAGAGGGCGCGAGAACCTTTCTAGAAGCGTCACCCTCCAGAATTTCAAGGAGGAGCTGACGTTATCCTAGCTAGTCAGTGGAAAAAGGATATTCAAAGGCATTTACGTATGGTTGAATGCAGTGACATTCAAAAACAGATACTCACCACTTTTGGGAGTTGGTTACTACTCCTATGCAAAGAGATACAATGCCTATAGCTGATTTTTGGGTACTTTTTTATCGTAGGTATTTTCCTCCGACAGTTCAGATAGAGATGACGAGGAGGCTGTTGGATGTGATCCAAGGGGATCGAACTATGGTTGAGTACGAAGATGAATTTATTCGCTTAGCAAACTTTGTGCCGGATGAAGTTAATACCGAGGATAAGAGTATTTTAAAGTTTAGGGAGGTCTAAATTGGAGGATTCGACAACACTTACTGGGGAATTCGACTTTGTTAACGTTTACAGATGTGATGAATGTTGCACTATTACATTGTCAGGATTATCAATTACATTTGAAGGGGAGCAAGAAATTAGTAGACTCGGGTTCATCGAGTAAGACGGGAACAGATAGTGCCAGTGGGGCTTAGCAGGCGCTTCAGCAAGCGAAGGAGAAGAAGGAGAGGGATCTCCCTTCGGGGGATTCGGCAAAAAGGCAACATTCAGGAGGCTTTCGATTTAGTGGTGGTGATTTTAGGCAAAATCTTTAAGGGAACCATCAGCAGCAGCAAAAAAACGTTCCTCAGGGCTAAGAAGGCCGGGGGAACAACGAGGGAGGTTAATATGGTTGAGTTCGTCCGGGCCAATGACAAGAACAACTAAGATTTGGGCGATAGGGCCACAGGCCGAGGAACTTTATAGGCCGTTGTTTTTAGTGTGGTGAGGCGGGACACAGGAAGGTAGATTTCCCTCAATAGAATAGGGTGCAGGTGCAAAGAGCTCAACAGGGTCAGTAAGCACTTTTACCACCTCCGACGCCCGTTCAGATTTCCCCACCTTCGCAAGGTCAGTTGTAATATGGTGAGTGTACAATGTTTAGAATGTAGTACTACCACAGGTGCAGCAGCCTCTGCCAACTATTGAGGGTAAGTTCCCTATCTATGGGTTTATGGGTCGGGTATTATTTGATACTGGAGCATCCCATTCCTTTATAGCTGTTCATTTCATGTGTACGGTGGGAGTGTTAAAGTCAGCTGAAACTGTTCAAATGTGTGTAGAATCTCCCTTAGGAGATGGGTCGCTGATCCATTTTATTTATAAATGGGTCAAGATAAACTTTGGGAGATTATGTCTAGATTCCGACTTATTGGTATTAGATATGCATGGGTATGAAGTTATATTAGGTATGGACCGGCTGGTTAGATATCGAGCGATGGTGGATTGCTTTGGGAGGTCGATCGTATTTGCTATTTCGGGCCAGGAAATGTTTCTTGTTACTATGCCTCTTTCGGAGGGAGGTTCAAGCACCCATTTGTATTATATCGAGGAGGAGACTTCGCAGGAAGTGGTTATTTCCTTGATTCCAGTGGTTCAGGAATTCACAAACATTTTTTAAGAGATTCAAGGCTTACCTTTGAGTCGTGAGATCGAATTTGTTATAGATTTAGCTCCGTGGACTAAGTCGATTGCGTGAGCTTCATATCGTTTGGCTCCTATGGAATTGAGAGAGTTACGAGACCAAATCCAGCAGCTTTTGGGACAAGGTTTCATTCATTGAAGTACGTCACCTTGGGGATCCCCTGTGTTATTTATGAAGAAGAGGGACGGTTCTCAGCAGTTATGTGTAGATTACCAAGAATTAAATAAGGTGATGATTAGAAATAAGTACCCATTGCCTCATATTGATGATATGTTTGATCAGTTGAGATGAGCCTCTTACTTCTCAAAAATAGATTTACGTACGGGATATCACCAACTTCGTATTAGGGAGAAGGATATCTCTTAAACTGTATTTTTGATCCGATACGGATCCTATGAGTTTTTGGTTATGCCCTTTGGGCTAACCAATGCTCCTGCCGTGTTTATAGATCTGATGAATAGGGCCTTTCGGGATTTTTTGGACCAATTTATAATTGTGTTTATTGATGATATTTTGATCTATTCTCAGACGGAGGGCGGACATGCTGAACATTTTAGGATGGTTCTATAGACATTAAGGGACCATCAATTGTACACCAAGTTTGAGAAGTGCGGATTTTGGTTGCGAAAAGTGCAGTTTTGGGGTCACGTAGTGTCAGAGAAGGGAATTTTTATGGGCCCAAGAAAAGTTAAAGCGGTAAAGGAGTGGGGTTAGCCCACGACACCGATGGGTATTAGAAGTTTCTTGGGTTTGGTGGGTTATTATCGTCACTTTATAAAGGTATTTTCAAAAATTATCGGCCCTTTGACGAATTTAACTCGAAAGGGAGTCTCGTTTGTGTGGGATGATTCCTGTCAATTAGACTTTGATGAATTAAAGGATAGGTTAACGTCGGCACCCGTTCTTTCTTTGCCTAAAGAGGGAGTGGAGTATTTAGTCTTTACCGATGCATTTCTTCAGGGTTTAGGGGGCCTGCTTCAATAAGAGGAGAGGGCAATTGCGTATACGTCTCGTAAACTCAAACCCCACGAGCGTAATTATCCTATTCATGATTTGGAATTAGCTACAGTAGTCTTTCCATTGAGAATTTGGAGGCATTATCTTTTGGGCGAGAAGTTTAGGCGTTTCACGGACCATAAGTTGTTGCAATATTTGTTTACCCAAAAAAACTTAAACATGAGGCGGCGTAAGTGGCTGGAGTTTGTAAAATATTATCAGTTCGATATCTAGTATCATCCGAGAAAAGATAACGTTGTAGCTGACACACTGAGTCGTCGTCCCACTGGGCAGTTAGTAGAGATATGTAAAGCCAAGTGGAAGGAATTCGTCAGGATGATGCTGTGGCCAGGGCTTGTATGGTCATTTTATCAATCACACCCGAGATGGTAATGAGGGTTATGCAAGCTCAATCTAAAGATGCGGATTGTAAGGTCATTATCCAAAAAATTTTGACTGAAGGAGAGGAAAGGTGGATTATGATTCAATGGTAGGTTGGTAGTCTTGAAATATTCTGATTTGCAACAAGCTGTTATGTCAGAAACCCACGGGTTGAAATTTATTTTCCACCCAGGTAGAGATAAGATGTATTAAGATATGAGACGAAAATACTGGTGGGCATATATGAAGAGAGACATAGCTGAATTTGTCTCCAAATGCACCACTTGTCAGTTAGTAAAAGTGGACCACCAGCGACCCTCGGGAATATTACAGCCACTGAAAATTTCTGTATGGAAATGGGAAATCATTTCCATGGATTTTATTATGGGATTACCCCTGACGCATCATAGCCATGATTTCATTTGGGTTATCGTTGACCGTTTGACGAAGTCGGCACACTTTTTGCCAGTAAGGACAGATTTTACGATAGCACAATATGCTCAGCTCTTTATTGCCGAAATTGTGAGATTACATGGAGTACCGATCAATATTATGTCTGATCGAGATAAAATCTTTCACTCCCATTTTCGAAAGAGGTTTCAGGAAGCCATGGGAACTACATTGAGGTTGAGTACAGCATGCCATCACCAGACCGATGGTCAAATGGAACGAGTAAATCAAATGTTGGAAGACACGCTTCGAATGTGTATGCTAGATTTTAGGAGAAGTTGAGAGAAATGCCTACCATTGGTGGAATTTGCTTATAACAATTCTTGCCAATTTACTATAGGTATGGCGCCTTATGAGGCATTATATGGGTGCCTGTGTCGTTCACCTGCGTATTGGTTGGAAGTTGGCGATAATAAACTCCCTGGCCCAGATTTGATCCACGATACTTCGGCAAAGATTGAAATGATTCGTAATCGCATACGTGTTGCTCAGGACCGCTAGAAAAGCTATGCCGATGCAGACCATAGGCATGTGGAGTTTGAAGTAGGAGACTAAGTGTTATTAAAAGTGTCTCCTATGAAAGGTATTATGAGGTTTGGTAAGAAAGTCAAACTTTCTTCGAGATATGTAAGGCCTTTCCCAATTATTGAAAGGATGGTCTCGTGGCTTATAGACTTGCCTTGCTTGAATATTTACAAAGAATTCATGATGTGTTCCACGTTTCATCCCTGAAGAATTATAAAAGATGTGAGGGGGCTCATTGGCATGTTCCATTGGAGAAAATTGAGTTGCAACCTGACATCTCATACGAGGAACGACCGATTGCCATTTTAGATCGCAGTGAAAGTAGTACCTTTAGTTCGAGTCCAATGGGAGCATCATAACGCAAATGAGTTAACGTGGGAACGAGAGGATGATATGAGAGCCATGTACCCTTACCTTTTTCCATAAGGTATGTCAAAATTTTGAGGGCGAAATTTCTTTAAGGGGGGAAGTATGTAATACCCCTTACTTTTGTGTATTTATTTATATATTAAATTATCGGGTGCAGGTGATTTAATATAATTGAGATTTTAAAATAAGGATTTAAAATAAATATTAATTTGGGTAGAATATTTAATATTTATGAGAATTACACATTTACTAGAGTGACATGGTAAATATAATATTATTTATTGCAATTTCGTCGTATATATGTGCATAGATGACGGGATTTTGTTATTTCTCAACCGCGGCATATTTTAATGAATTATCTGAGGTTGGGAGATGGTTTTTATATTTCGAGTTTCGAATGAAAATTTGGAGGGCACGGTTGATTCCGGAAGGGTCGAGAAAGTCAAAATGACTGCCCTGCGATTTTTATTTAAGTTCCAGAATCTTTTTGACTAGTTTGACTCGATTTTGGGGTATAGTAACTATTTTATGTGTGTATTATCATTTAAAGATTGGATTACTAACAATAAGAGGTTATTGAGAGTACACGTGCGTTCAAATGAATTAATTATTTAATTAAATTCCAATTCCAGACCCAATAATTTTAACTCTTGCTAATAAACGAGATTGAAAAAATTAATCTAAGCATGCAAGACAACCACAAATGAGGGGAAAAACCCGAAGGGTAAAACCATTTAGTTCACTATAATTTTGTAGCTCACAACTTACATGGATTACAATAAAATAATTTGACACACGAATACCCGCAGGCGTCGGTCGGCATCGTCAGCAATGGAACAACCTCAGCAGCTCCACAAAAACACTCAATTCTATTTCAGCAAAGATATGTCTTGGGCCTCACAAAATAATTCATAAAAAGTAGGAGGGATTATGAATTAAATGGACAAAAGTTTTGGACCCCTATAAATGAGAAGAAGACATACTAAAAAAATATTGAACACAAAGATTTTTATCCAGATAGTGTTCTGCCGAAAACCAACTTTTCTTCTCTGAGGAAAACTGTACGTGCTTGGTCCTTTATATACAAAAGATTTTTTAAAGTTAAACAAGGGCACTCTACTAATTTTCATCCATAGGCTAGTTGTGTGTTAAAAAAGACTTTTGATAACATATGACAATCAATGGCGTGTGTGATCGAGTGCGAAAAGTAGCGCGTGTAAAGACGTTAATCGTTGTTTTCATTTCGCCAACTCAATACAAAAACCTAAGTTACTACTACACTTGCGAGGCAAGCACAGAGGTAAATCGGGTATCGAAAATCCACAGAGACGAGTTGCTAGAATTCAAGTGATTTAATACTCCGAAATAAAAGTGTAAAAGATGATTACAAACTAAAAGAAAAGATGCATAAAGGAAAAGATTATTCTAGGCAATGGTATTGAAACTAGATTATGAAAGCGAGTAAAACTATAGGTTGCGTCGAATATCCCTCACCCGAGTTAATTAGTATAAAATGGTCACATGGGTCGACGAGTTATTACAAATGCGTCTCGTTTCGACAGTTAATTAAATCAAGGGTTGTTACGCCCTAAATCATTATAAAAGCCTAATAAGATTTTGGCGTCAACAAATATCCCGGAAATTACGCGCGAAAGGTCGTAAGTACGGGACATACATGATATGCCCCGTAAAATCTCCTAGGCGTAATAACTAGGACAACGCACCCGAAATAGACCCGTAAACTCCATCACCAAAGCAAAGCAACGCGTCAACCCGAGTGAGTTCAATTCAAACACAACCTAATTTAAGTTACCTAGAAAGCATGTTAAAAACGCGATAAATGGAAAGCAGTAAATAAACGCGGTAAATCTATACTAGAAAGCGTGTAAATCAAAGCATGTAATTAAAGCAAGAAAACCTAAATTAGAAAGCTTGTAAATTAACTAGAAAGCAAGAAATGAAGAAAAACAACTATATTCAAATGGTAGGGGAGATGAATAGTCAACTTACAATCCAAATGGGGTGTCAAACCAAAGAGAAATGAAGAAGAACCAAGCAAAAACCCCAAACCCTAAGCTAAACTAACCTAAAATCGTGTATATTCTGAATTAAAACCAAAAATGGGTTTATATAGTAAGTGGGAAAAAATAAGGGAAAAAAGAAAGAAAGAGGAAAGAGCCCAAAATATCTGGCACTACCGGTCGACCGGTCGCAGGGGCGCGGTCGACCGGCCCCTTAAGCCAAAGCATACTGTCTCCTTCCCACGGAAAAAGTTGAAACCGCGGTCGACCGGTCCCAGGGACGCGGTCGACCGGTACTCTGTTTTCAGGCTGCATTTGGTCCATGATGAGGGGGAAAAGGTCCATTACGGAAACGAGCCTAGCTTCTTCGTCCGAACTCCAAACGACGCACCGTTTGCGGCCACACGATGCTAACTCAATGAACTACACATCCGTGGAATATCCAAGAGATGAATAAGAAATGTGAATTGACTAAAATGCCCTTGAAGTAGCGTCCAGTGACGAAACTTCTCCGAAATGCAACGGATCCTCACTTTTAGCGTTCCAATACCTACAAAAGCACAAATAACCCCTGCAAAGCATGTATATATCCAAATCCAAGGTTGTCTGGTTAATGAGCATAATTATAGGCATTTAGGACCGTAAAAGTGCTAGAATGCATAAAGATAACGGGCGGAAATATGCAATATTCGATACGAATCAGTGTGACTTTAAAAAAGGGTCATGAATTATTAAAAAAAACATCACCAAAAACAAAAACTCCTACAGAAGTAGGAGACTGTTTTTCTTTAACACATGAACTCCCTTTTGGCCAGCACAGGTGCCTGGCACCATAGTTTTTATTTGGCATAAATGCGAAGGCTTCCAAGTAATAAAAGGAGGCGTGAGCAAACTGCTTATCTATTAAAAAAAGAAGCGCCCCTTACTTTGTTTCTTTCCACCGCAATCGTTGCAAATGATTGGTTTAACCCTTCTTTTATAACCATTAAAGGCGTGAGCCACAAAAGAAGTATTTTTTAAGACATTGGCTTATTCGCCAATCAAAGGCGTTGGTAACAGCCAAACGAAATGGCTCACCCTTTTAACACCAAAGATAAGTAATCATTATGCTAATGATTGAAAAAAAAAAGTTAGACCCCTCTTTTATCTAACAAGGGCTGCCGAAAACTACACTTTTATTAATAGGCAAGTTCGCCTATTTTTTTGTACGAAACAGCCTCTTATTTTATTTTATTTTTAAAACTTCTTTTATAGAATATATTTTTAAATGCCAACTAATTTTGATTTTAAAAAAAAACTTTTGTTTCCACCTTTTTAATTTTAAATAAAACTTCTTTTATTCAAAAGAATTTTTATAAATAAAAGTTCTTATCCTTTTTAAAAATTATCCCAACACTTTAAATATAAAATGCAGGTGGAACTTAAACATATTTTTACCAAAATTATCTCGACGGTGTTTGAATGTTGAAGTGCTCTTGCAATTCAGATCCGGAGTTTGTAGATGTTAGCATCCTCGATTCTTTATTGACTTGTAGCAGTATACGATATAATTGAATGTGACAGATAATGTTCTTACAGTTATTAAGCTTAATAGGGTTAATTAATCTCAATTAAGGGAAAACCCATTTGAAAGAGAGAACATGAGAAGAAGAGAAAGAAGGGGAAGATTGAGAATCTTCAAAAATCTTGCATAATCCTTGACTTTGAGGAATAATCTAACCCTAGAATCTTTTAGTCAAGTGGATTAACTTGCTAAATGCTTAATTGTGTGACCTATTTCATAAATTGTCGTATGGATTTGGCAACATTAGAGATACATGTTAAATCCTAGAATATAGTATAGAAGATTAATTTTTGTTTTGTGTATATGGGTTCGAAGGTATAGACATGGTGGAACTCATAGTTGGGTGGATTATGAAGTGAAATATTATAGAAGGAGAGTTTGATGGAGTAATAAGAAAATTTTCGTAGGATACAGAACTGTGCAGTCCGGACTAGTTCATTTTCTAAGGATATCAGATCGGTCCGGAAGTTAAGGGTTTTCTAGCAAATTTAGGGAACCGAACCGGTTCATATTTAAGGGGTACCGAATTAGTCCAAAAGTTGAAAGTTTTTGTCACTTTTTAGGAACCATACCGGTTCATTTTTGGGGACCTCCGGTCCGGTTACTGTAATTGTGAATTGTGATGCTACTCCTCTCTAGATGATTTCAATACTTAGGAAACCCCTTTATGTTATTATGTAAACATGTTTATGGGGCAGAATGTGGGTATGATACGACTCGATGGAGGGGTTACCTTGGGGCTATTATAGAGGCATTTATGAGAGGGTAATATATTGCTCCTTTTTGTGTAAGTCCTCTGTGGAATATAAATTCTTTCGAGGAGGGTTACGGTCTAATGAATGAGAGTTCGTGGGTCCTTACAAGGGTAAAATCGAGGAATAATCATAGGTGTGATTGGTTATCATTAATCAAGAAAACGTGTAAATTATTATATGAACTTGAGATAATTGTGAGGATCATTAGCTAGCGTAAGGTGTGATATTTACATATAGCTAGGATTACTAATATGGGTATATACATTCTAAAGTGTGATAGTTTGTATATATGATATGGATGTATATTGAATGTGTAATATATACTATGTCATACATACCCCTCTAGTGCTATCATGGGAAATTGCGCGATGTGGGCAACTCCCCTGGCGCGAGGAGCAGGGAGAGTACGGTCCCCAAATCATAGTGTCCACTATTTTACCGCATGTGAGGCAGGGGTTAGACGTCTTGGGTATGATTCTTCTTACTTTTAGGTAAGGAACTATGGTCGCTTCCTGATACGACGCAAATATTGCGTATTTCACCCGTTAACCTACGCGTTATTAACCCCCTCAGGTATCTTAATCCCTATATTTATGCTCGTTAACAAGGAAACTTCGGATTTCTATGTTAACATGTTTTGCATGGGTTAATTGAGATTTTTTAGGTATTTAGATGCTTAGTATGAAGTTCGGACGCTTTTCGAAAATGTTTTGTCAACTTTTGCAGCTTCGGGGGCATTGTAGTAATTTCAACATTCGGGTTTGAATCCCAAGCTCTTCACGGAAGTTGAATACCTTTGATTTCTCTTCGCGTGGCCACCGACGGAGCATGATTCCGATGTATAATGAGGGAGTTATGGAATTTTTAGGATGATTTTGACTTAAAAAGTACACTCAAGGTCACATTCAAGGGCATTTTAGTCATTTAATATTTTTGTTTTTTAGCCTAATGTCTTCTTGGATGTTGTATCCCTCTGAGTTACCTTTGCGTAGCCTCCGATCGTGCCTAATTCCGAGCTATAACGAAGAAATGGCTGCATTTTTCGTAAAACAGGACAAAGCTGCAGAATTGCAGACCTGTAGGGGGAATCGATTCGGCTTTTGGCCGAATCGATTCGGAATGCACCAGAATGACAGTTATGAATTTTCCCTGTTTCCGAATCGATTCGGCCCATTACCGAATCGATTCGGCCCTCTAAATTTTTCTTTTTCTTCCCTTTAATTACAAGTTTGCCATGGGATATTTTGTATATAACACTTTCTCTTCATTTTGAAGCAAGATACTCTTCATTTTAGCTTAGGTTAGCTTAGAGTTTTGAGGGTTTTGGAGAGTTTGGCTTGGATTCTTCTTGGTTTGACACCCAATTGGGTTGTAAGTTACACTATTCATCATCCTCTTCCTTAATATAGTTTGTATTTCTTCAGTTCTTGCTTTGTAGATTAATTTCATGCTTTGTTAATTAGTTTAACTTTCTTTATTTATTACTTTCCTAGTTGAATTAGTTTAATTTAGTTTATTTCCATGTCGTGCCCTTAGATAAATAGGGTCGGGATTTTGTTCCGCCATTTACGGGTTTGGACCTCGAAAGTTAGGGTTTCGTGTAAAATTGTATTTAATTGAAATCGCGTGTATTAAAGTTGGATTGTTATGCGTTTAACTTTATTTGTCACACAACTTTAGTGTTTATAGCGACAATTCAAATTTAATCCGCGTGTGACCATTTTTAGTTAAATGTTTAATCTCGTAACTTTGGATTAAATTCCTTATTGTGTGATGTTTATGCTTAATTGATTATGCTCGATTAAATGCTTTCAAGCCTTAACTCTAATTAGTAGTTATTTTGATCCGTGTGGTAGAATGCGATCCCGATCTTCACTTTACTTTTGTGTAGCGTAACTTATTCTTTTCTTTTATCACCGTTCCCAACCATCACCTTTTCATTTATTTATTTTATACTTTTATTCCTGAAGTAATTAAACAATTAAAATCTAAAATTCAATCACTCCCTGTGGATTTCTTACGATACCCGACTTACCGCTATAATTGCCTCTCAAGTGTAGTTGTAGTTTAGGTTTTTGCATATAGAGCGAGAGACAAAATCAACGACAGTGTCCCTACACGAACACTCGGTTCCCCTCACACCAAAATAGCGCTGTTGCCGGGGAGTGTGTTTTAGATTGTAATTATTTTATTATTTCGTAGTATTTATTTCATTCATATTTGTATTCTTTATTTTCCCCTTTCTTTTTGACTTGTGCTAGATTGTTTCGAGAAATTGAAATCTCGGTGCTTGTCGCTTTTGTTGAATAGCTTATTTTGAAATGTCTCGCTATTACGCTTTAGATAACCTTAATTGTTATGAGAATTGTTTTCCAAGTTATACTCCCAAAACAATGAGATAATGCCTAAAAATTCTTGAAGATGAGTGCATTGAGCGTGAAATTCAAGCGTATGTATGTAATCCCTCATCGCCTTGTGAGGGTAATTTGGAATACGGGGAATCCATTAGCTATGAGCAACCCGCACAAGAAGATGTAATGTCTTCTTGTTCGTTTGATTATGATTTAATGATTAAGGAAATGAATGACCAATCCGAAAGTTCTCAAGCTTGGTTTCTATAAAATGATGCCATGCTCGATGAGATTATTTCTTCACAAAATCGGGTTGAGGTTGAAACTTGCGTTTCATCTCCACCCCTTTTTATTGAAGAAATAATTGAGAGTGATCCAAGCTTTAGCACTTTCGATTTTCAACCTCTTATTAATTCTTCCGATTGTATTGAGGTTGTTTTTCCTTCCTTTCCTTTACTCCCTACTATTCCCGAATAATTAAATTTATCACAAGAATCGATTGAAAGTCTTGAGGACTTTGACCCGATTCTTGAACTAGTTTGTTATTTTGAGATGTTTCATCTCATGGGCTATTCACTTGAAGTTGCACTAGCCCCACCTCCCCTTCCAATTTAAGAATCTTGGGGATGTGATTTTGAATTTTCTGAGACTAATGTAGTCTTGTCCCCCATAGTATCCAAATCCCCCATCGTCCGCCCAAAATTTCAAATTGGCGATGGTTCACTTTTTTTCACCACCCACATGCCTTCCGTTGTTCAAACGGAATTCATATCTTTCGGGAGGCATGTTCGCTTTGGAGGGTCCACTGTTGATCTTTGAAAGTCAAAATATTATTTGGGTGGACCCTCAACTATTTAGACTTCTAGTGTATAGTTAGTGTGTAGTCTAAATAGTAGGTTGTAAATAATTAGCTTTTTAATTTTCTTTCTTTCCTATTTTTCTTTCCTTTTAATTTAGTCTGGTGTAATTAGTTAACTTTTTGTTATTTGTTTTTGCTATGCTCGGTACTAACTTGTTTTGTAGATTTCATTGGACTCATGCTTATGGTCATCGCTCTAATTTTGGGTAATATCGTTATTTTCCTCTCTTTGTGTTGTGTTCTTAATGCGCATTGAGAACAATGCAACATTTAAGTTAGGGGGTGTAGGATATTTTATCCATTTCTTTGTTTTGTCCATGGATTTGCTCACATTTAGTTACTAAGTATGCCTTTTTGTGAAAAATTTAAAAATTTTCAAAAATATTTTCTTTCTTTTTTCTCCTTTGTTGGGCATTTTGCCTTGTTTTCGATGATAAATTTTAATAATTGCCCGATCCGATTAACAACTCAATGATGCATGTTCTCAATTTTAGAAGTTATTAGACTTTAGTCCTCAAATCATTGATATTGTGAATAACTTCATGAATTAAACTTTATCCCATGAGCATATGCACTTTTCTTGCCTTATTGATTTGGTTTAAGATTTTTATAACTAGGTAATCTTTTGTTGCATTGTATATACTTACACCGAGTAAGCTTTGTACCTTTCGTCGTTTGTGAGTGTATACACTATGCTTCCTCTTTTAAAACGTTGAATTCGTCGGTAATCTCTCTATTCTTACATTTGATCGTTCATTAATTGAGTTCATTCATGAAATGTGTTACTTGAGCATGATTTTCATATATTGTTTTGACTCAAGAATTGCGTAAACTTTATGAAATGATCATAGGCCATCTTTGTTATATCACCCAACTAGCCTTG
Source organism: Sambucus nigra (assembly GCA_949130495.1). Classification (NCBI taxonomy): domain Eukaryota; kingdom Viridiplantae; phylum Streptophyta; class Magnoliopsida; order Dipsacales; family Adoxaceae; genus Sambucus; species Sambucus nigra. The sequence goes on along the minus strand of OX422212.1, from coordinate 80,459,587 downwards.
ACCTCACCTTATATGTTTCCCTCGTTAACCCCTTTGAGCCTAAATATAGCCTTTCATTTCATAACCCAAATTCACATAACCAACTCCCAATTGGAGTTATAAGCCATACATACACCTTCCATACCTTTGTTTGGAATGTTACTTGGGATTGAATGTTGTTGTTATGATGTCGGTTGCAATTTAAGCATATGGGAGTTTGAAAAGTAAAGAAAAGTGATGTGAAAAAAGTGAAGAAAAAGAGAAAGAAAAAAGCAAAAGACAATAAAAGAAACATGAGAAAAAGAAGAAAAGAAAAGAAAGAGAAAGTTGTATATGTTGTGTATATAGTTCAATAAGCTTTGATAACTCTCCCTAATGATATATCTAATGCCGTTTTGGAACTTGTTTTCCAATTTTGCTATTGCCCTCATTTTTCCATTATCCCGAGTTTTCATTCCGAACACTTTGAATCCGTACATACATTCCTTTCGTTTCATACCCTAGCCTAGCCTACATTACAACCCTATCAAGTCCTATGTGATCTTAGGGTGATTTCAATTTAAAAGTTTAAATAGTTTTGATAATCTGTGAAAATACATTTCGCCTCTTTTATATGTGTGATATCTTTCATTGAGATTACAACTTTTTCATTTCCAATATAGCGTTCTTCATTTGTGATATGTGTGCGGCCTAGTTTCCATTTACATTACTCTTTATGCCCGTATGTTCAGTGTGTTACCTCCCTGTTTTGAGTGAATTCATTTGATGAGTGTAATGCCCGTGAGGATAGAATATATGCTTGCTTTATGTTTATCTGGTTTATTTAAGTTTTTGCCAAATCATATTTTGCATATGCTCTCCCCCCCTCCCACTTTTAAAGTTTCAATTCTATGAGGTGCATTCAACCTGTTAATAACAACAGACTTTAGCTTGAATTCATTTAATATGCTAATAACGCGTTTAAAATCTTTTTCATTGTTGTTGAGTTTGTCGCAAGTTGGGTTGGGCATATTTTTAGGAAACTATATGATGTTTGTGGGTTTCATCCTTGAAAACCCTCACGAGATAACACTCATCCACTAGGGTAACCTAGGGGTTTAACGGCTTATTGCATATGTTAAATGCAATCGTGCGCCCGCGAAAGTGGCCTTATATTTTTATTACTTTTCCATCCCATTTTGTACTTGTATCCTGCTTTTGGTTTGCTTGTAGTTCTTGTTGTTTTCTATTTCATTGCTAGGGACTAGCAATGTGTAAGTTAGGGGGTGTGATACGATGCAAATATTGCGTATTTCACCCGTTAACCTACGCGTTATTAGCCCCCTCGGGTATCTTAATCCCTATAGTTATGCTTGTTAACCAGAAAACCTCGGATTTCTATGTTAACATGTTTTGCAGGGGTTAATTGAGCTTTTGTAGGTATTTGGATTCTTAGTATGAAGTTCGAACGCTTTCCGAATATGTTTCGTCGACTTTTGCAGCTTCGGGGGCATTTTAGTAATTTCAGCATTCGAGTTTGAATCCCGATCTCTTCACGGAAATTGAATACCTTTGATTTCTCTTCACGTGGCCACCGACGGTGCATGATTCCGATGTATAATGAGGGAGTTATGGCATTTTTAGGATGATTTTGACTTAAAAAGTACACTCAAGGTCACATTCAAGGGCATTTTAGTCATTTCATATTTTGGTTTTTTAGCCTAATGTCTTTTGGATGTTGTATCCCTCTGATTTATCTTCGCGTAGCCTACGACCGTGCCTAATTCTGAGCTATAACGAAGAAATGGCTGCATTTTCCGTAAAACATGACAAAGCTGCAGAATTGCAGACCTGTAGGGGGAATCGTTTCGGCCAAAAGCCGAATCGATTCGGAATGCACCAGAATGACAGTTACGAATTTCCCCTGTTTTCGAATCGATTCGGCCCATTTTTGAATCGATTCGGTCCTCTAGATTTTTCTTTTTCTTCCCTTTAATTACAAGTTTGCCATGGGATATTTTGTATATAACACTTTCTCTTCATTTTGAAGCAAGATACTCTTCATTTTAGCTTAGATTAGCTTAGGGTTTTGAGGGTTTTGGAGAGTTTGGCTTGGATTCTTCTTGGTTTGACACCCAATTGGGTTGTAAGTTACACTATTCATCATCTTCTTCCTTAATATAATTTGTATTTCTTCATTTCTTGCTTTGTAGATTAATTTCATGCTTTGTTAATTAGTTTAACTTGATTTATTTATTACTTTCCTAGTTTAATTAGTTTAATTTAGTTTATTTCCATGTCGTGCCCTTAGATAAATAGGGTCGGGATTTTGTTCCGCCATTTACGGGTTTGGACCTCGAAAGTTAGGGTTTCGTGTAAAATTGCATTTAATTGAAACTGCGTGTATTAAAGTTGGATTGTTATGCGTTTAACTTTATTTGTCACGCAACTTTAGTGTTTAAAGCGAAAATTAGAATTTAATCCACGTGTGACCATTTTCAGTTAAATGTTTAATCTCGCAACTTTGGGTTAAATTCCTTATTGTCTGATGTTTATGCTTAATTGATTATGCTCAATTAAATGCTTCGAGCCTTAACTCTAATTAGTAGTTGTTTCAATCCGTGTGGTAGAATGCGATCCCGATCCTCGCTTTACTTTTGTGTAGCGTAACTTATTCTTTTCTTTTGTCACCATTCCCAACAATCACCTTTTCATTTATTTATTTTACACTTTTATTCCTGAAGTAATTAAACAATTAAAATCTAAAATTCAATCACTCCCTGTGGATTTCTTACGATACCCGACTTACCGCTATACTTGCCTCGCAAGTGTAGTCGTAGTTTAGGGTTTTGCATGTAGAGCGGGAACCGAAATCAACGATAGTGTCCCAACACGAACACTTGGTTCCCCTCGCATCACTTCCCATACGCTTGTGATTTGGTTTTATACCAAGTCGGTGAGAGAGTTTGACCGCTGGTAACCCAGGATGATAAGTGAGTAATTCCCTCGAAGATGATAGCATTATAGAGACTATTAATATACTTGTATGATATGCGTTATGTATTGCCCTACTTGGATGATATGTGGAATATCTATTTCCTCTTTTTAGCATGAGATTGGATATGTATGCTTTGATGTCTATAGACTAGAATTTAGGAGTACATACTATGGACTGAGGGCTTAATGGTTTTCCACGGCTAATAATGTTCGGTAGTAGTGTATCGGGGGGGTTCCTTGTTTGGATTTCATTTACGATATGCCCCACACACAAAAGATAGCGCTATGTTTGAGGTGGAGAAATGTTTGACCATCAGTATAAGGGGTATTTGATTTTGCATAATAGGGAAATGTCATCTAACGGAAAATAGGTTATAGTTACGTGCATGGGAGTTAGGTATAGGCTTGAGGGTTATGGTTTGTAGATTTAGTGGGGTCGCTTAACTATATACTTATGTGTACGTTTAGGTGCGCGTTGTAGCTTAGAGGTGAGGTTGAGTCTCAAGGGAGTGCGACTCCACAACAATTATGAAATCTTGCATATTTAATTATTATGCATTTAATTCACTTGCTATAATTATTTTCAAACCCAGGGCTCTGACTCGTTTATATCATTTCCTTGTTATGTGTTTATTGTGTCTATTATAGGTGTTCCTCCGCAAGGACTCCCGTGATGGTTATCTATTCTAGAGTTTTTAGGAGCTGTAGTATGTGAGGGATGTTACAGGATTTTGTTTTAGACTTAACTCTTTTTGTAATCTTGTTAAGAATTCACAATTGTAAATCGAGTGTGTACCTAAAGGTCTTATACGTTGATCTCTTATATAATTATCTTTTGATTGTTGTATGGTCTGTTTCCCGACAGTATATTCGGGAATATTCGTTTGTATGTATATTTTTAGCATGCGAATAATCCAGCCCTTTATTTGTTTATTATTGTTTATTCTCCGTAGTAAATGAATGTTATATTGTATGTACTCTTTATAAAAAGAAAAAAAATGACAGCTGTTTATTTATATATTTAGGGTGGTTATGGGTTATAGTTATATTCATCAGTTGATGCTGAGAATGATACACTTAAGATTCATGTTGTATTTTAGTATTGGGATGGCCACCCGTATATTTGAATAGACAGGGTGTCACATATAGCCCCAAAGAAAATAACAAAAACCCAACACAAACTACACCTCAAACATGGGAAAAAATCCATTCCCAGCTCAAGAATTAACTAGGGTGATAAGGAAAGTTTTGGAACCATGCACGTGTAAGCACCACCCATCTAGCCAATCAACAAGTTCCACGAGAGATCATTTGCACAGGAAACTTTGTTTTATGCGGACTGATTAGTCTTAATCATATCTAGTAGGCTATTTTTATTTTTTGGAGTGGTGCAATCTAGTATTTGCATATTGTGACACCCCGCCTATTTAAATACCGGGTGATCACTCATTTATAAAAATGAAACAGGAATATCATCTGGTTCATTCTTAGCATCACTGTCGAAAATATTTTAAAAGTTTACTAACCACCTAGAATTCAAAAAAAGTAGGTGCCAAAATTTATCTTTTTATTAAATAATAACAACATTCGGAAACAAATACTAGAACCAAGCCATTCACGAAGTAATAAAAATCTAAGCCCATCACAAGATAAATGACTGAATAAAAATAATACTGAATAAACCATCGGTTCCCAATACAAAATTCAAACTAAATATCTACTAAATAAACTGAGTCCATAAATACAAAGTCTGATAAACTTAATAAAATGAACTAATTGAAGGGGTGATATGCCCAAATGGAATAACTGAACTACATCCTACTGTAGGAATGAAGTGACTGAAGCGTCTAATCCAAATCCTGCAAGCATCCATAAATGTGCAGCTACGAATATCTGGAACAAATCATCAAGCTGGGCGTCCCTGTGGATGGACACCTAGAAGGTTTTAAAAATATTTTGCAAATGGATCAGAGCCCAAAGTATTTTAAAAACATTTAGCAAGTATTTATCTCGGTTTAAAAGAAGTTGTTGATTACACACTTTAGTTTAATGCACACTCCCTTGAGTTCATCACCTCTCAACTAATGTGCACGCCTAACATCATCTACATAGTTATGCTACCCATCCCACTAAGTCTCATCAATAACTATCTAACCACTAACAGGTTTGGCTCCCCCCGTACTGCCCATACAGTACGATATAGAGTCTTAATCTTTACTCATTGAGTCTTCAGTTAAATATCTCTTTAACTCTCCCCCGTATAGCCCATACAATACGCTATAATAGCATTAATAATTATCATTCCTCGTATGTTATTATTAAACCATTATTAACATTTCATGTATGTTATCATTAAACCATTATTAACATTTCGTGTATGTTATCATTAGATTATTTCATTAAGTTGCTCTACTTGAATCATCTTTTGATGTACGTTATCTAACTTTACTACTATTACACACTCAGTATTTTATCTCGTCATTACATCAATTCTAGATATACACTATCTATCCTTCCTACATTGCACATGAGTAGGATAAATACACATACATGTATATATATGTCACACTATTTATATATACATCTCCAGCATCCTCGGGATAAGAACCGCGATGCGAGTATGCATACTCTGCTATTGAGTCCTGGTACATCATGTACTAAATCAAGGACTATCGGTTCGGATATCACCCTCGAACCATAAATCAAATCAACACATATTGGAGATTAACATAGTTATAAGCCTTTGGGATACACACGCCTAAATCACCCAAATGACCGGTCACACTATCATACACACAAGTAGTACTCAATCCTTAAGTTTTATGTTTTGAGGTACAAGTCTAAAATCCCTCCCCACCCCCCAATGGGCTCATCGGAATAAGACTGCCCTCTGCACAAAAACCTCTCTGATAGTAGCCAGCGTAAGTATGTCCATACACATAAGAAAGCACATACTAGGCATTCACATAACCTATCCATATGTCGCATATAGGCATACTCACAACCCATAAATATAATCTGTATAGGTATACGCACAACCTATGAATATAATCCGTATAGATATACATTCCATCTATATTATAGCTCGTATAGGTATACGCTCAACCTATATATAATATGTATAGGTATACACACAACCTATAAATATGATCCCCCACACGTAGTATGTATCTCTCGAATAGTCATTGTACTATTTAACTACGATTATAGCTCTCTATCATATTCTCCCTAGTATTATTCTCTACCCGAAGGGTCCTAGTTACCCCTTAAGTTATTTCAGTAGTTAATACACTCATACTCTAATGTTCTAAGTCATAGGTCCACTCATCTCTCCGTGTCCGTCCTCATTCTCCCGAATTCACTCGAATTACAAATTATGCCTGATTAACCTTAGCCTTAATTCTCTCATTCATGACTAATTTCCCACCCTACCAAGGCCTGCTGTTACACATAATATATCCCATTATGTTTTTAAGGATGTCTCATAATTGTTCCCATTAGGTATACACAATATTAGGGTTCAAATAGGAAAAAATTTCAAAATTCTGGGTAAACCGAATCGATTTGCTCAAGAGTCGAATCAATTCACCTTACCGAATCGATTCGAAAAGTAGCAATTCATCTTCTTTGTTCAGTTCTTGCATTTTTCACCATTACAACTTTCTCAATTCTTCATGAAACTTAACCAAATTTCCAAACAACATTACTAAACATTATATAAGTGTGTAGGAATGATTTTCAACGTAAATCTAACATTAATTTACCACAATTTCAATCCAAGAACCGATTTTCTTCTAAAATCATTAAAACCCTAGTTTTTGTGTTCTTCATTCACACTCAACATAAAATCCATATTTTTCCCATCTAAATCATCACATATCATCTAGTTTTGTATCCTATACATACATGGATCAATCTAAATGCAATCCTACCCAAGATCATGTGTTTAACTCGTCAAATTTTCAAGAACTTCATTTAAAATGATCAAATATAAAACCCTATACTACATGGATATTATAACCTTTTAGAAACAAGCAAGATAAACATTTGCCTGGAAATGTATGTTTGGTTCTCTGCAAAAAGGTGTTGGGATTTACTTCCTCTCCTCACTACACCAAATATGCCTAATTGTCACGGTCATTGACCTTGACAAGTTCAACTTATCAAGGTCAATGATCGTGACAATTCGGGGCGAGACAACTTTTTTTGTCACGGACGTGTCACGGTCATTGACCGTGACAAGTTCGTTAGAATTGTCACGGTCGTGTCACGGTCCCTGACCGTGATAAGTTTAGTCACGGTTAATAACCGTGACAAAACCTTGACCCTTTTTAAAAAATTATCACGGTCAATGACCGTGACAATTCTGGACAGAATTTAAAAAAAATCAGCTGGGCAGTATGGCCACTGCCCAGCAGTATATTTGTACCTGTTATAGCAACGTTGTACCTTTTCAAACATCATATATCCAAATAAACTAGAGATAATGCAAATATACATTCAAAATAGAAACTATTTAAGAAGAAACAACATCACCATCAATTATCTCAAATCTACAAACTATTTAGCTGGAAAAGAGATTTTGTACCGCGACGCTCGGGGACACCTCCTTATCCTTCCCTTCTCGTTCGAAGAGCCACATAAGTATCGAGCCTATGTGGCCTACCCCCAGGGCCACTCCCTGTCCCCTGAAATAAAATAAAGTAAAATTAGTATCCGCTAACTTGAAATATAAATCTAATTCGAAATCGAAATCGAAATCGAAATCGAAATTGAAATTGAAATTGAAATATTCATATAAATATAAATATAAATACATTACCTGTAGTGCCACCCAAACAGCTAACTTGAGCTCATATGACACCTCCTTCCAACTAATGTACCCCGGGCAATCGTGTCAAATATAATTCCCTTCATATCTGAACACTAAGAAATGCCATAATCCTATGGAGTTATGCTCTGCAAATTCCTTCCAATCGTTGTGTAGCCAAAAATCACCAGTTGAAGTTGTCAATTCCACCTTCGATATTTTCCCATGTTTTGCTAGAGGTTCCAAGCGGTGGAATTGACAACTTCAACTGGTGATATTTGGCTACACAACGGTCGGGAGGAATTTGCAAAGCATCACTCCATAGGATTATGGCATTTATTAGTGTTCGGATAGACGAAGAGATTCAGTCTCCTCTCCATAAATAGGACACCCCAAATAACTATGTACTAATCACCTATTAAAGGTAAGAAGCGTATATTCATGGATTAGTATAAACAAAACTTACATGTAGTTGGAATATTTATGTATTAATCTCCTCTCCACACACGCACACTACACAAGAGTGAAAATGATAAAGTGCAAATCAATTAAAAGCATTAAAAATGGATGTTTCGGTACAAATTGGAATACTTATTACAAATTGAAAAATTGTTTCAAATTCGGGTTATCATAAAAAATGGATTGATATTCGGTAGGAGCAGCCAAGTCATCAACATTACTATTTAGACGCTTTGGCGCGTGTTGGACAATTGACCATGGCTCATTGTTGATATACTCCGAGTAAAACACTTGCTTAACCTTTTGAAATGCACTAACAAACGGCTCATCGCTCACGTGGTCGTTGCTCTTCAACTTGGACAAGTCAACCATGATCAAATTGGTAACATGATCAACTTTACAAGCATTTTTATCCTCAACTCTTACCCGGTCACAGTAAAATACAACCTCTTTGAAGCTTATATAATCCAATTCAAATATATTTTGGATTACACCATAGTAAGTCATTTCAGCTTCAACGAGGTTTTTATCTTCTGCGCTCGCTCGAAAGAAAGTAAGAGCCTTGTATGAAATTCTCGAGTTCCGTACAATTGCACTTTCATCGTACACTTTAGCGCCAAAAATGTAACCGTTCAATCGATACTTTTTGTACTCTTGTGCCACGAACAAGGGTCCAGTAACTAGACGAGTAAGCCTTGATCTCGCATCACCTAGGGCTGTCAATGGACCGGGTCTGGACCCGGACCCGGACCCGATCCGAACCCGACCTGAATTAACGGATCTGAACAAATTTTATAGACCCGATTATCCGATTACCCGATTAGTTAATGAACCGGATCTGGATATACATGACTCCGATCCGATAAGGACCCGAACCGAATGTATATATATATATATATATATATATATATAGTCTTACATATAGTTACTAAATATATATATATATATATAACTAACTTATATATATATATATAACAGTTTTACATAACAGTTATATATTTATATATAAGTTATATATAACTGTTATGTAAAACTGTTAATATATATATATATATATATATATATATATATATATATATATATATATATATATATATATATATATAAGTTATACATACAGTTTTACATACATATATATATATATATATATATATATATATATATAAGTTACAGTTTTACATACATATATATATATAAGTTATTACATACATATATATATAAGTTATATATATGTATGTATAAAAACAGTTTTACATACATATATATATCTAAGTTAGTTTATATATATACATATAAAAATAGTTTATATAAACTGTATATATAATTGTTTTTATTTATATATATATATACAGTTTTACAGTTTATATATATATATATATATATATATATATATATATATATATATATATATATATATATATATTCGGCTCGGGCATTCGGGTCGGGTCTCCGGGTCCTTAACGGATCCGGGTCTGGATGCATTTTCTGAGACCCATCAGGTAAGACCCGATCCGCTAAAAATATACCCGGATCGGATCTGGATATACCCAGACCCAATCCAGACCCGACCCGTTTACACCCCTAGCATCACCCGTCTTTAGGAGATGAGAATATAGATAAATTAATTATATTGGTGGTAAAATTTGAGTGTAATGTAACGTTATATAACGACTATTTTCATTATAATTACCTCTTGTGTCAATCACAGCCTAAATTCGCTATCTAATTGTACCATTATTTTTCGTCTTTTATTGTTCTCACAGGCTTCATATTTTCTGCATATTACAAAATTAATCATGTATAAAATAATCTAAAATAATGTTAAACATTATAATAATCGAAACTTACTTTTTCCATTCTTCGACATCTTCATGTGTGTCAAATAGATAACGAGCTACTTGTTCATGTTGCAAACTTGTTAATTTCACCCGTTTTCCCATCACATGACCACCATCATCGACGAACTCATCAGTGTCATCAACGCTGGTCGAGTCAGGAATATATTCTCGAGTATATATTGATGACTCCACGGTGATGTATTCCTCTGCAATTGATCCTGCAATGTATCGTGTATTCTTGACGTAATCTTTAAAAACTTTCATCAATCTTTCAAACGAATACATCCACCGATATCAAACTGGACCACAAAGAAGTGCCTCGTCATATAGGTGTACCAACAAGTGAACACTTATGTCAAATAATGCTGGGGGAAGTACTTCTCTAATACACAGATCGCTTCGGTCACCACCAATTTTGTGGCCACTATGTGTTCTCGATTGACTACCTTCTCACGCAAGAGGGATATGGTAATACTAATTTGCATAATAGCCCTACGCAAATCCTTATGCTTGGAGAAACAGTGCTTAAACAATAGAGGAACCAATTGCATGATCACATGCCAATCGTGGGACTTACACTTATGTAAATCATGAGTAGCATAATTCACAATCCTTTGCAAGTTGGACGAAAAAGTAGATGGGACCTTCAAATTATATATTGTGTCTAGAAGTACCTTTCTTTCCGCACTCGTCAAAGTAAACGCGCCAGGGGGAATTATTGCTCTTCCCCTACTATCTTCTTTCAACCATAGTTGTGGCTTAAGTTTTAACGATTTAAGGTCTTTTCATGCATTTTCTCCATCCTTCAAATGACTCCCCCTAAGTCAAGTGCCCACAATATGTTCAGCGAAGTTCTTCTCTGCATACATCACATCCAATATATGGCGCACCGGGTTATTCTTCCAATAAGGCAAGTCAAATAAAATTAACCTCCGAGACCATGCCTTTCTTGTCTCAGTTTCATTCCCAATTGGGGTCTTCTTATGATTGATATTCTTAAATTTGAGATTCTTACCTGGCATATTAGGGCCACATTCAGAAGATTTACTTTCAATTTCTGAACCCGAAAGTTATCTCGGCGGTAGCTTATGTTCAACCCCGCCCAATATAAAATTGGAACCTTTCTCAGATCTGAAACTATGAGCTGGGGGTAAAAACCTCATGTGGCGATGGTATACATTTTTTAAGCTAGAGGATAGATGAAGAGATTTAGTCTCCTCTCCACAAATAAGATACCCCAAATAACCATGTACTACACAATCGGATAATGTCCCATAAGCTGGAAAATCATGAATTGCCCACATCAACATAGCTTTCAGCGTAAACTCTTCTTTTCTAAAAGAGTCAAATGATTGCACACCCTCTTCCCACAACTCATTTAATTCTTCTACCAAAGGAGCCAGGTAGATGTCGATGTCATCACTTGGTGCCTTTGGCTCGGGTATCAACAAAGCCATCATCGAAAATTCAGGTCTCATACACTGTGAAGGAGGGAGGTTGAGGGGGGCTAGGATCACTGACCATACACTCTGATTGGTGCTTAGATTTCCAAATGGATTGAAACCATCTGTTGATATAGCCAAACGAATGTTGCGTTGTTCTCAAGTAAAATCGGGATACTCAAAATTCATCCTTATTCAAGCAGTAGAATCAATAGGATGACGCATGATATTACCCCCTACTCTGCCCTAGCATGCCAAGTCATTGCCTCTGCAATCCATAGTACTGTGAAAAATTTCTTTAATCTAGGCCCAACGGGAAAATATTTCAATACTTTTTGAGGCACTTTTGAGCTTGTGCCTTCCTTACTAGTAGATTGGACATATCTAGGTTCATCGCATACCGGACAACAATCGAGATTTTCATACTCCTTTCGGTATAGTATGCAGTCATACACACAAGCATGAATCGATTTATACTTCATTCCCAAACCTTTCAAATTGGTCTTCATAACAGGATGGCTATTTGGAAGTGTATTCACCTTGGGTAATAAGCCCTTCACCCATTTCAGAATTCCCGTTACGCTATTGCCAGACAAACCGTACTGCGTCTTCAAACTGTGCAAACTAACCATGGCATGTAAAGTTGTTTGATCTTTCTCACAGCCAGAATATAACGGTTGGGTCGCCTTAAATTTTAAACTTTGGTAGTCATCGTCAAGTTTTATCGTGTTATCTTCACGAGCACTTAAATCTTCTACATCATTAGTAACATCATTTTCCTCTTCTTCATAAACTCCGTACGCATCATCAACTAAATCCTCTAACATATTATGATCTACGTCACCCCCTTCTACATCTATTCTACTTGTTGAAGGTTGTTGTGAAGGTTGGTTAGGGACAAAAGGAACTTTCAATTCACCGTGAAAACTCCAAAATCGATAACTATCTTGCATACCCGATCTTAACAAATGTAGTTCAACTGTTTTCCACTCAATCACCTTACCATTATTACACCTAGCACACGGACACAGAAACTCTTCATCATTATGACATATCTTTGCATATTCATAAATTCGTTAGCACCTCTGCGAAACACATCCCCCATTCTATTTGTCTCACCCATCCACTTTTTGTATTTCGGATATCCCATCACAGCTACCACAACTAATCACCTATTAAAGGTAAACAAAACTTAGATTTATAGTATGTTTCATTTATTATGTCTTATTTATATTCAATTCAATTTATAATAGAAATTTCTATTTCCTCCATCTCCTCTAAAAGGTGAGTGGTCCTATCCCATTCAAGACCGCATTTTTCTGTAATATACTTAACAGCTCATGCACATTGTTACGATTTGAAAAAAATTTGGCAGCATATCCCCGTAGTTCTCCAAGTACACGACGTAGATTGACAAGTGTGAGTGTTATTTCAATTGATCAATTGAAATAACAGTCACACTTATCAATCTAGTATGTACCTAGAGAACATTAAGATACGACTGCAGAAGTTTCTCCAAAAGTAACAACTTTAAGCCACTAAGAATATTATACAGAAATTATACAATCTCAAACTATCGAAACGGGACAATTCGAGAGATTTCATTACAGGGGTAATGACTCTCGAACGAGTCTAAGGGCTATTGAATGCGTACGCATAAGAACTAGAAGGCTAATATCTATGCGCACTATATTTAATTTCAAGTATGTTTCATTTGATTATCATACTATATATATATTGTTCGATATACAAAGTAATTTTTAAAAAAAGTTGAAAAATTCCACCCCCATATGGACAATAATCCAGTGGTCATGCCACTTTTAAAACTAACCAACCCAACATTTACTAAACAAAATAATCCAACAGCAATGTCAACAACAAATGTGTATCCCGTACTCGTTCTAATTCATCTACTCAATTAATTCATTTCATTAATTAAACTAAAAATTAAAGTATACAATTATTAATTTACAATGAGGGGCAATCCTACTTTCATATGAAATGGGCATTAATTATTAATTTACTTTCATCTAAAACTATACAATTAAAATTACAATTAAAGCTATACAATTTATTAATTAAAGTTATACAATTGTTAAGATTGCCCCACTACATACACACACACACACACCACCACCACACCACCCCCTGCCCCCTGCCCCCGCCACACACACATGCACACAGCTGCACACACACACACACACCACTCCACCCCCTCCCCCCACCACACCCCTTGCCCCCCACCCCACCCCCACCACACTTGCACACACACACACACACGTACACACACAGCCCACCCCACCCCCACCACCCCCTGCCCTCCTCCCCCACTGCACACATATATACACACACATACACACACATATACACATACATATACACACATATATATACACACATACACACACATATAGAAATGAAAGAGAGGAAAAAAACATACCTTAGAGAGAGAGAGAGAGAGCTGAAATCGCTTAGAGAGAGAAATAGAGAGAGAGAGAGAGAGAGAGAGGGAAAACTAAAAAATGGTGGGAAAAAAGAAGACTAGGGCTTTTTTTACAGAAGACATTGTCACGGTCGTGTCAAGGTCCTTGACCGTGATAATTCTTTGTCACGGTCTTGTCACGGTCAATAATCGTGAAAAACAATGCGTGTTTGTTGTCACGGTCAATGAACATGACAAGGGTGATCGGCTGAAAGGTGACATTTTGGCCATTTTGGTGTAGTGCCTCTTGATCCGTGGTTGTGGTGATGCAAAAAGGGTGTGGAAAGCCTTAGAAATCTTCTCGTCTTCCTCTTATGGCCTCTCTGAATTTTTGGTAACTTCTAACCCTAACCCCCTTAACATAATTGATGATATAAACCTCTAAAATCCGTTGGTCTTTTTTCCCCAAAGATCTAAAAGATCAAAATACCCCTTCGGGGAGCCGGTTTGGCCTAAAAATGCCCCGAGACCCATTCCAAACCCCTCGAGTACACCTTTCTGACTATCTCGACCCTTTCGAACACACTGGCGTACTTAAAATGATAATTTGGATGACCCATAATTAAATTATATGATATCTCATAAATCTGAGTCCCGACACGACTCACATGCACATCTTGTAACGCCCCAACCCGAATATATGGGTTATTCGTGGGTTAACTTGGTCCGACCCCAGCGTTAGGTGTGAAGTGCAATAGAACAACCTATATAATGTAGCTAATCTAGATTTATTTTAATTAAGTTTTACTTGTTAGCATGCGACTCCAATTTTATTGGGTGTACTACGTGAGGGAACCATGGGGAGCACCCGAAGTCCAAGTAAACAGAGCTAATAACGTAAACATAAATAAAATATACTTGCATATAAAACGTCCTTAAGTTACGGAACAACTCTCAACCTGCCATAACAAAGTGGAGATGTGAGCCTATGCCCAGTGGAATTTGTACGAACAATCTAAAAATAAATGGCAGAAAGGAATACTCACATGGTACAACCACATGCATGCGAAAATATGTATATACCAACATACGTATACCTTTGGAAACTATACATGCCAATGCATTGACCATTTACTTTCGACAAATCTTACTTATCCAGATTAATTTACCTTAATTTAGTAAAGATCTTATTTATTCACACTTAGCATTTTCATCTTGTTTAACACACCCGGTTCAACACTTGAGACCATTACACTTGATTTTATTGGAACCCATTATTTTACTGGAATTTAACCCCTTTTCATTTATTTCATCACACTTTAGTATTTTTATTGAAAATCACCATTTCAACACACGCATTTACCGTGAGAGAAAATACTTATTTTTCATTATAAAACCTTTTTTCATACATACTAATGTAAATTATGGGTTTAACAACTTGGTTGCTTAATTACGCATGTTCCCACTTACTTCACCCTTTTTACCTCAACTTATGAACATTTATAGATTTTCGCATTTACTTGCCCATTTCACCTTTACTGGAACATTTATTACATTCATTCAGGTTAGGTGGTATTAACATATTTTACTACACAACTAGTTTCTTGACATGTTCCATATTTTCCTTATCTTTCCCGGAATCTTCCTATACCGCATACTTACACGGGCTCCACACTGATGGCTATGCGCACCATACGCTCTGGCCAATGATTTAAGGCTTTTCACCCAAAGGCTCTGGGCCCTTCTTAATTATCTCAGTGGCATCTGAGTTTCCTTTTGTGTGCTTTAACATTTTACAAATATCCACATTATTCCACTTCCTTACTTTTATCCGACCGAAGCCAAAATCTGGACTTAACCGTCCGTTTTTCCATTAACACTTGGAAAACTGTTTATTTTCTCCTTTAAGTCGCTTACCCACACATGCGTGATTTATACTAAAAACATTCACCCTTTTAGGACTTAAATTCATTTTCATACAAATTAGTATAAAGACCTTCTTTAACATTTTTATCCTACAAAAATATTCCACTTTAAGTAAGTTACCAACTTAACCCTTATCTGCCAAACTCGCCATTTAGTTCCCTAGCCCGTGTTATTTCTCGAATATTGTTATTAAGTTTCCAACTTAACTTTTACACGCTTTAGCCATTTTTTACACTTGTTTAATACCACACTTCTGTCAATTTTCACATTTGTCACTTTAACACTTGTAACACATAAATTATCACCCGTTACATTTTAAGCTCCTAAATTCCCATTTGTCTTATTTCAAGATTAAACCCAACACGACTTTCTTTAAACTTGCACACATATTTATTATAAAAATACTACAAGTTTATATGCATAGAAAGTGGAGTTTAAACACTAAAATCTTACCAAGTGGGTTAAATACGTATTTCAAGTAACAAGACATTTTTATTAATTTCTTTGAACTCGGCAAATGTCTATTCATTCATAAGGTCTCCATTATCCAAGAAACTTAGAAATATTTATTTTATAAATATTTTGACAACATGGACATCACTCCACGTTTTTATTTCATAAAAATGTCCATTATTTCTTTTTTCTAAAAATACAGTAAAATATTATCTTCTTACATTTTTGTTCCATAAAAATACCCGTTTTCAGATTTTTATTAGAAAACACTTAACAACAATTTTTCTAGCATTTAATTCCATAAAAATGTCTATTTTCAAATTTAATATATACACACAAAAATAATATTTTCTAACATTTTTATTCCATAAAAATGTGTATTTTCAGATTTACTAGAAAACACAAAAAAATAATATTTTCTAACATATTTATTACATAAAATGTCTATTTTCAGATTTACCAGAAAACACACAAAAATAATATTTCTAATATTTTTATTCCATAAAAATGTTTATTTTTTCTTTTAATCCTACTCTTAATCATACACAACAATAAAACTCTAATATTTATCAAACATAGTCTCAAATACACTAAGAGTAGATTACCCACCTATATGGTCTCAAGTGGTGATGGTTGTTGATACAAAAATTAGTCAGCTGGCGTGGACCAATTATATGAAGACGCGTGTCATCCTGCGTGGCATACAATATATTTACCAAGCAACTTACTGTGCCGAACTACTCGGCACACCGAGCTATTCAGCATGTCGAGCTACTCAGAGTACCGAGCATCTAGTCAAGAAGACCAAACGACAAAAACAGATTTAATGAACATTCTTATCATGTACAGATATATATGTCTATTAAATAACGGCATATTGTCTATTCATACTGAAAGCCCAAGGGCTATAAATACTTTGTAACACCCCCTAGCGGGGCAAACTTCCATAAGCAAACATACTGAAGACTAAGGCAAATACCCAGTAATACAAAACAGTGGACGTAGGCCATTTTCCTAAGGTTGAACCAATTTAAATATCCTTTGTCTTATTTCTTTATTCATATTTATCTGTGATTAATTAATTAGATCAAATCTAGTTTTTTACATCAACAGATTGGCGTCGTCTGTGGGAAATGACTATACGTAGCGTTTTTCACCCAAAAACTCATCATAAATGGCCTAAATTCCAAAATCTAGCAATAGGAACAATGATGGGATTCCTCCTAACTCGTCCACCCCTCCAAAAGCAAACGATATCACAGGAATCTTAGCTAGTTTGTCCAAGGGGAAAATATCCATGCAAGATACTATGCGACTGTTCATCCAGACTTTTTAAAATGGAGCTTCCATCCATTTCAGTCAACGAAGTGTCATGCCACCACCGTCTTCACAAACCAGACGTCCTGAACCTCATCGTACTGGAACCTCAAGTGATCCATCTTATCAGCATGTACTGACGTCTCTTATAAGAATTGTAAAGTCTTAAGAAATTATCACTTTGACTCCGGAATGAATGAGTGCTCTGGAAAGGTTGAGCAGAGTCTCCCAATTTGACCGTTTGGGCCCCAGGAGGAATAAAAACCCTCCTCGAATTGCATCAAGAAATTCTCAATGACCAAATGAGTTAAGGGAAGGATCTGCCCAATCACGTCCAAATATCAGGCCTGCAGCTCGCCCAAAAAGATCCCAGGAGGAGAACTCAACGCGATTTGTTGCTCGCACCCATAGATTCGAAGCTGGAAAGGCGTCATGGAAAGGATCTATTCAGCGATTGGAAGACATGTTAGCGGAAATAGTTAAGGCCAGAAAATCTCTCCAAAGAACCTTTGTCAAAGAATCACCCTTCGTACAAGCGATTGTGGATTTTCCCACACCATCGAAGTTTAAAGCTCCTGTAGTTACACCGAAGTACGATGGAAAAACTAACCCTGTCCTCCACATAGATCAGTACCAAGCTGCTACAGATATTTATAAAGTTCCCGACGATATGAGGTGTAGGGCATTCTCGGGGACTATCACTGGATCTGCTCAAATATGGTACAATAATCTTCCTCGGGGGAAGATTGCTACCTTCCATCAATCGGCAGAGCTCTTTATAGGAAACTTCTATTTTGGTGCGAAACCATTCAAGAGGGTATCACATCAGTTGAGTGTAAGGCAAAGGGAAAGAGAGAGCACAAGGGATTATATCACTCGTTTTAATAACGAGAAACTGGAAGTCATTAACTATGAGGAGAAAACCGCTATTATAGCCCTCATGAGCGGTCTTCTACCAGACAAGTTGTACTACACTCTGGCCAAGGATCCCCCTAAATCTATGGAGGAATTGATGGCTAAAGTAGCCAAGAATATGAATGCCGAAGACGTTATGGTTGCGAAGAAGAATGGTAAAACAAAACAGATACTAAAGTTGAAGGTAGGTCTGAGAGGAAAGATCACAAGCAAAACGGGGGGAATAAGCAGTCGAAAGGCAAGGAAAAATTGGATCACTTGAGGAAATATGCCAATTATACCCCACTAAAGGTGGATATAAACCATGTTCTGGAAGAGATCAAGAACAGCGAGGAACTAAATTGGCCAGGAAAATTGAGGACAGCTCCTGAGAGAAGAGATAAGTCCAAATATTGCGAGTTCCACAAGGACCATGGTCACACGACCAGGTAATGCGTAGATATCCAAATGAGATACAACCACTCATTAGGCGAGGAAAGTTGAACCGATTTGTTGATCACCGAAACAATGAGAAAGACAATAACAGATCACGGTAAAGGTCAAAATCTCATCACCGACCAAGGAATGACAGGAAAAGGGATCACGAAGATGAACCGGAGAAAGACCCCGATCTCCCCAAAAAGCTAAGATAGCCAGAACGTGAGGTATTTTCAATACACTTTGGTTCATTTGACTATAATATGATAATAAGTGGAGATGCAGGAGGTGGTGATCATACCGCTGAAAGAAAAGCTTACCTCAATGAGGCCCAAGCTTGTTCCTATATACAGCGGATAAATCGGGCGAAAGAGGATCGACCAAGGAAAGTTAATAAAGATAAACTTCTCATCAATTTTTCCAAAAATGATTTGGAAGGTGTCTTGTATCCTCACGACGACCCTTTAGTGATCAGGATGATGATGAAGGACGTAATCATCTCAAGAGTATTGGTGGATAATGGCAGCTCGGCGGACATCATGTTCTACCCTTGCTTTGACAGTTTGGACCTGAAACTCGCCCAGTTGGATCCGTATCACAGGCCCCTTATAGGCTTCTCTAGTGAAAAAGTTTTTCCACTTGGGACGATCAAGTTGGACATACTGATTGGTACCTGGATTGCCTGTAGATAAAAAAATATATGATTCTTTGGGATAGACAAAAATATCCAATCGGCATACTATATAATCATGGGAAGAGTAGGCCTGAAAAAGTTTAAAGCAGTGCCATCCACGGTACACTAATGTTTGAAGTTCCCAACCAACTTTGGTGTGGGACTTGTGAAGGGCGATCAGAAAGTAGCTCGAGAATGCTACTATTCATCTATCGAACAAGAAGAGTTAGAGGATACCAGAAAGAAAACCACCACTTACCAAGTGGATGAGTCTGAAGAGTCGGAGATTGAAACACTAGACCCCAGAGATGAATCAGAGCTCGTGAAGGGTCAAGTCATGGAAGTAACAGAAAGCATTATTTTGGATGATGAACGACCAGAAAGAATAACTCAGATTGGCGCTTCACTTGATCTAATAATAAAGAAAGAGTTGGTGGAATTTTTAAGGCATAGAAAGTAAGCTTTCGCGTGGAGTCATGAAGATATGTCGGGGATAGACCTAGCCTTCCTGTGCCACGAGCTCAATGTTAATAAGGAGATCAAACCGGTAAAGCAACGAAGAAGGGTATTTAGTCTAGAGAAGAACCAGGCTATTCAAGAGGAAGTAAAGAAACTGCAAAAGGCTTCTTTCATTGAGGATGTCAAATATGTTGATTGGTTAGCCAAAGTGGTGATGGTAAAAAAGAAGAACAATAAATGGAGAATGTGTGTGGATTTCAAAGATCTGAACAAAGCCTCCCCAAAAGATCACTTCCATCTGCCCCGGATAGATTAGTTGGTAGGTGCTAGTTCGGGGCATAAATTATTGAGCTTCATGGATGCTTAGTCCGGCTACAACCAAATTAAGATGAAACCAGAAGATAGGGAGAGTACCTCTTTTATTACCCCGCGGGGAACATATTGTTACAATGTGATGCCTTTTGGTCTTAAAAAGCAAGTGCTACGTACCAACAGCTGATGAACAACGTGTTCGCAGAGCAGATCGACAAAAATATAAAGGTTTACGTCGATGACATGCTGACTAAGAGCAAGAAAGATGCTGACCACAAAACTGATCTAAGCCAAACATTTGACCAGTTAGATAAGTACCAGATGAAGCTGAACCCGACCAAGTGCATCTTTGGCGTTCATAAAGGCGTATTCCTTGGTTATATTGTAAATCAACTAGGTATTGAAGCAAATCCTGACAAAATAAAGGCCTTGCTAGAATTACGATCTCCAGCCACCAAAAAGGAAGTACAGAGCCTTATGGGGCATGTAGCGGCTCTCAACAGGTTTGTCTCCTGAGAAACTGATGGATGTCTTCTATTCTTTAAGGTGCTCAGGAAGACCTTTGAGTGGAATGACGAGTGAGAGAAGTAATTTATGGAGGTAAAGGAATACCTAGGGACACCTCCTTTACTATCCAAGCCAGAGTTAGGAGAAAAGTTATACTTGTACTTGGTTGTCTGATAAAATGCAGTCAGTTCAGCTTTGATAAGAATGGATGGTGGAGTGCAAAAATCGGTTTATTATACGAGCAAGGCATTTAAGGGAGCAGAGATCAGATATCCAAAATTTGAGAAGTTAGCATTGGCATTAATTGAGGTGAGCAGGAGAATGAATCCATATTTTCAGGGCCATATAATAGTGGTATACACGGACATGCCACTCAAACAGGTGATGATACGCAAATATTGCTTATTTCATCCTCCGAACGGATGCATTTTATCTCCCTCGGGTATCTTATTTCCTATATTTATGCTCGTCAACCAGAAAACCTCAGATTTCTACGTTAATATGTTTTACAGGGGTTAATTGAACTTTTATAGGTATTTAGATATAAGTGTGAAGTTCGAACGAATTCCGCTCGATTTTTGTACACAGTCGAATGTTTAAGGGTAATTTAGTCAATTCACATTTTGGGCACCTGGCCCATCATCTTCACAAAAGTTGTAGCCCTCCACGTAAGTTTCGCGTGGCCGTGAACGGTGTACGATTTCGATTCATAATGAAGAAGTTACGGCGATTTCAGCGAACGAGAAAAGCTTGGAAACCAAAACAGCAATGCAGTGGCTGATACCTGCTTGATCGATCAATCGACGATTTTGTTCAATCGATCGACCCTTCTGTACAGCCAAAATTTTGCCTTGATCGATCGATCCACCCTTTTGGTCGATCGATCGATCCCCTGTTTTCTGCAGATAATTTGCCTTTTCTTTTCTTTTCTCTTTTCTTTTCTAATTTAATTCCAACTTACTATATAAAGCAATTTTGATGTAATAAACAGGTGTGAACGATTTTAGGTTAGTTTAGCTTAGGGTTTTGGGGGTTTTGCTTAGTTCTTCTTCATTTCTCTTTGGTTTGACACCCCATTTGGATTGTAAGTTGACTATTCATCATCCTCTTCCTTTAATATAGTTATTTTTCTTCATTTCTTGCTTTGTAGTGTAATTTACATGCTTTTATAATTAGTTAACATGCTTTCTTCCCGTGCTTTCTAGTGTAGATTTATCACGTTTCTTTACTGCTTTATTTATCGCATTTTTATCATGTTGTCTAGGTAATTTAAATTAGGTTGTGTTTGAATGGAACTCAGTAGAGTTAACGCATTGCTTTGCATGGTGATAGTGTTTACGGGTTTATTTCGGGTGCGTTGTCCTAGTTATTGCACCTAGGAGATTTTATGGGGCATATCATGTATGTCCCGTGCTTACGACCTTCCGCGCGTAATTTCCGGGATATTTTTTGATGCCGAAATTTTATTAGGATTGTATGATGATTTAGGGGCGTGACAACCCTTGGTTTAATTAACTGTCGAAACGAGATGCATTTGTACTAACTCGTCGACCCATGTAACCATTTTATACAAATTAACTCGGGTGAGGGATATTCGACGCAACCTATAGTTTTACGCACTTTCTTAATCTAGTTTCAATACCCTCGCCTAGATTAATCTTTCCCTTTTATGCATCTTTTACTTTTTAGTTTGTAATCACGTTTTACACTTTTATTTCGGAATATTAAATCATATAAATTCTAGCAACTAGTCCCTGTGGATTTTCGATACCCGACTTACCTCTATACTCACCAGTTGAGTGTAGTACTAATTTAGGTTTTTGTATAGTTCAGGTGAGACAAATTCAAAACGACCGGCGCGTAGGTGACTCTCTCGCCGCGGCAAAACCCTGTCTATCAAATGACACTGTTGCCGGGGACTAGTTTGTTTTAGACTTTATTTGATTTAGTATTTCATAGTATTTTCTTTCTATTTGTATTATTTGCTAATATTTTACAGGACTTCCACATTTGAGCACTTAGAAACGCTTGAATTTTCCGCGCGCACTTACTTTCTGGAATTCGCCATTTCGAGCCATTTTTGGTGTAAGCATGTCTTATTCCAATTCTTTCGGTAATCATTGTTATAATTCTCAAAATTCTCGCAAACCTATGACTTTCGGTGAATACTTAGAATCCCAAAAATTTGCAAATTCACATATTACTTTGGGCGAGTATAACGAAAGTCAAAATTTGGGTTATTGGAATTTCGATGATGATGATAGTGATTTTGGGCCTTTACCTCCTTATAATAGGAATTTTGAAACGAATTCGAATAGTTTTCAAAATTCCTATAATAATGAGTTTCCGTTTAAGTCCGATGGTAATTTTTAAAGTTCCCATTTTCATGCATTCGCACCTCGACCTATGACATTCGGCGAGGGTCTGCTTATGTATGAAAATGAGAAAATTGAAAATCGTTATCGGGAAGAAAATCATCTTTGGGAACATGAATTGGATTTATTATTTAAGTCCGACGATGATTTTGCTTCCGAGACTTTCTAAGTCGAGGAATGTTTTGAACCAAATGAGGTACTTGTGCCTACTTTGGAACAAACCATTCTAGACTTTGCCCATCTCGTAATAGATATCGAAAGTAATGATGAAAATGACGTAATATCTATTTGCAATGAAATGATTTCTTCTTTGGCCCCCAAAGAAGAACATTTCATTGAAAATGATATTATTTCCTTCGAAACTCAATCTTTATGCGATGGTGATTCATCTCATGAGTTTGAATTTCTTTCATCCCCATTTTCATTCTCTGTTATCACACCGCCACAAGT